>BCKL01000008.1:541728-733578 GCA_001600635.1 Leucosporidium creatinivorum | reverse complement strand
CCCCCCCCCCCCCCCCCCCCCCCCCCCCCCCCCCCCCCCCCCCCCCCCCCCCCCCCCCCCCCCCCCCCCCCCCCCTCCTCTCGGCGCTTCTTAGATCTCCGCCTACCCTCTCGCCTCGCCCTCCTTCACCTCCCTAGCCGACGTCAACCGGTCCTTCGAGCCGACCGGCTGGATCCGCTACTCGCAAGCCAAGCTCTCGGCCATTCTCTTCTCCCGCGAGCTCAACAGGCGCGCCGAGGCCAGTGGAAGTAGGGTAAGGAGTTTGAGCGTGCATCCGGGGTTTGTGGTGAGTCTCTTGGTCCTCTTCATCGATCCGATACTACTAGGTCAACTAACGAACTGTTACGCCCGTAGAAATCCGACCTCTACAAGCACACTTCGGCTTCCCTTCTGCAACGAACCTTCATCTCCCTCGAGCAAGGCGCCTACTCTTCTTTCTACGCGGCCGCTTCGCCCGAAGTGGAGGAGAAGGGGATTTGGTGTGTTCTGTCTCTCCTCTCTCTCTCCCCTTCTCTCTCTTACGCTCTCCGGACCCGGGACCCGACGAGAGCTGACCTCCGCCTCGCCTCTTCGAACTCGACTCCAAAAAACAGGGGAGCCTACCTCGTCCCCTTCGCCAAGGTCAAGCAGACGACCAAGGCGGGTGATGATGCCAAGGTGGGTTCTCACTACCCCTTTTTTCGCCTTTCCTCTTTCTCTCTCTCAGACCAGACCAGCCTCGCTGACCTTGGCTCTGCAGCTCGCGACCGACCTCTGGACACTCTGCCAGACGCTCGCGGACGAGAAGGTGGGAGGGATCTAGCAGTCCGAGCAGCGCTGTGGCGAGTGTAGCGAGTACCCTCTAATCTATCTGAACCGTAACTCTAAGATATCTTGCACAAGTTGAGGAGCACCAGCGAGCCGGGCGCCGAGCCGAGGATCGAACGCCGAGCTTTCTCTCTCTCTCTCTCGCTCGCTCGCCTCTCGATCTCGACGTCAAGATGCGGGCACGAAAACGAGTGATCATCTTGGTAAACTGATCCATGTCTAGCGTATGAGCGAGGGAGGGAGGGATGTACGTATGAGGAGAGCGAGGGGGGGTATAGTAGTATCTCGACCGAGAAAATCCAACGACAACGACGACTGAAGCCCAAACGACTGCTCCGACTGCTCCCTCTGACCCTCATCCTCCCTCCTCTCCTCTTATCTATAATGCGACTCCCCTCCTCATTCCCCCATCTACCTCGCCTTGATTGTGTGA
The DNA here is from genome assembly GCA_001600635.1 of Leucosporidium creatinivorum. Lineage (NCBI taxonomy): Eukaryota > Fungi > Basidiomycota > Microbotryomycetes > Leucosporidiales > Leucosporidiaceae > Leucosporidium > Leucosporidium creatinivorum. The sequence continues at coordinate 732,338 of BCKL01000008.1, read as the reverse complement.
CTCTCCCTCAACCCACTACTCTGCGGCGGTGGTGGTGGTGGCGGATGAGGATGGGGATGATGGTGCTGTCCTCCAGCATGACTCGAGAACACCAACGGCTGACTACTCGTCAAACTGCGATTCCTCGGCTGACTCTGTCCTCCTCCCGTTACATCGGCAACATAATTCGGTGTGGGGTGGGCGTAGGGTTGAGGGTTGGAAAGATGAGGATGAGGATGGGGAGGGGGAGGAGGCGGAGGCGGCGGGGTCGCCTGCATCTGCCTAACGTCCTCGACCGAAGTCGGCAAGAACATCTCCTGCCTCTTCTCCACCGCGCCCCTCTTTCTCTCTCCCTTATCCACATCCCCCTTGGCGCGGTTATACAACCACAACCCTCCAAACGTCATCGTCATCCCCAGCCCTTGGACGGGCGTCACCTTCTGCCCAGACCAGATGATAGCGATGCAGATGACTGCGATGCGCTTGACGAGCGAGGCGATCGAGTAGGTGACGGGCGAGGTGCGCGCGAGGATGGAGAAGGCGAGGAGGTTTTGCGCGAAATGGACGGTGCCGTTGAGGAAGAAGGAGAGGGCTAGAGAGGAGGAGGAGGAGGAGGAAGGGGTGGGGATCATAGGGATGGAGACGGGGTTGAGCCAGGCGGAGAGGAGGGTCGACGCGTCCGAGTAGAGCCAAATGGGGATCATGAGGAAGAAGGCCATGCCACTGGAATAGAACAACAAGTTCAACTTGTCCAGCTTGCCTCCCCCACTACCCCCACTTGCACTCGGGGCCGCCTGACCCGCCGAGCTCTCTTTGGGCAACAACTTTTTGGAGAAGATGTTTTGCGAGACAAAGATGATGGTGGAGCCGAGGGCGCAGAGGAAGCCGATGGCGTTGGCGCGGAGGTCGAACGAGCAGGCGAGCATGACCCCGAGGGTGAGGGGGAGGAGGGCGAGGTAGGTGGGCGTGCCGTAGCGGACGCCGAAGAGGAGGGCGTAGGAGGCGACGGTGAAGAGCGGGGAGAGGGCCTGTGTTGTATCGCAGAGTAGCAAGGGTTAGCTCGGCTCGGAGAGAGAGAGAGAGAGAGAGAGAGAGAGGAAAGAGAAGGGAGACAAGGGAGAGAAGGGAGAAGGGACACACCTTGATGGTATGTACCGTCGAGACGGGCACCCTCGCAATCGCCATGCTCGAAAAGACATGCCCAGCAATCTGGAACAAGCTCATCATCAACGTCCCTTGAAACATGGCCTTTGTCGGCTTCTTGATCCCCCACCCACTCGCCGTTCCCACACTTGCCCTCCTTGCCATCCCCCCTCCTCCTGCTCCTCCGCCGGGCATGCTCTGAGGTCCTCCCAACGCCGAGAAGCGTTCTCGGGCGGCGAGGAAGACGACGCAGTAGCCCGCTACAAAGGCGAATTGGACAAACGTCAGGGTGACGGGGTAGCGGAATTGGGTCATGATGGATTTGCCCGTGTTGGAGCTGAAGGCCGAGGAGAGGTACCAGAGGGCGCAGAGGAGGATGAAGCCCGCCGAGGATTTGAGCTCTTGTGGGTCGGTGGGGAGGGCGGGGAGGAGGGATTTGATGCTGCTGTGTAGTAGTGTAGAGGTAGAGGTAGAGGTGGTGCTGTGAGGCTGTAGTTGATGCTTTGCGGTGACAAAGAGGTTGGAGAGAAAGGTGGAGAGGGTCGTGTCCTTGTCGTAGTGAAGTGGTGAGGTGTGGTGTAGAGGGGAGCGAGAGCGGTAGGAAGGACCATTAGGGTGGTAAGATTGTTGATCGTAGGCAGGGTTGACGTGTTGAGTGTCTTTGATGTCTAGTGGTAGCAGAGCGGGTGAGAGATTAGAGTTGGGAGACGCGGGTAAGAGTGAAGGCTGTAAGTCAGACTAACCCTGAGGGTATTGGTAGGGATCGTTGGGAGTAGTAGGTTGAGGGTAATGTTGTCGATGTCTTGATGATGATGATGATGATGAGTGACCATCGTGTAGGTGTAGGGGAGTAGCCGTAGAGGGAGAGAGAGACGAGGAGTGATGCGAAGTCGTGGTCGCCATCTGATGAGACTGCCCTCGTCCTGTAGCCTGCTAGTCGCCTACGAAGGGGGAAGAGACCTGCTCTACGACTGAAGAGACCTGAAGCTGTACAGAACACCCGAGAGGCGAGAGAGAGAGAAACGAGGGAAGAAATGGGGAGGGAGTCCAACCCTTAGGGAGCGACGCGTTCGAGACTCTTGGGCCAGCAAAGGGCTCTTACTCCTACCGCTCGCTGTCGCTTCTTTCAGCTTCTACTACCGCCCTTTTCGAAGATGTACAATCCAGTCAGGTACCCTCTTCTGCTCTCTACTGCTGTAGCTCTCCAGCCAGCAAACTAGCTGACTTGCTCCCTCTCTCATCTCATCTCATCTCATCTCATCTCACAGAGGAGGAACCAGGTATGCTCTGCCCTTTGCACACACCTCTCTCTCTCCCGAACTCACTCTTATACTACTATCACTGCTCTACAGGGGAGGTCAAGGCGACTTTAAATGGGCCGACGTCGCCTCTGTCCGTTCCCGTCTCTCCCTCTCCCTTCCCTTCCCTTCCCTTCCCTCTCCCACTAACTCTCTCTCTACCACACTACAACACAACAGGACAAAGACCGCGAGAACTACCTCGGCCACTCTGTCAACGCCCCCGTCGGTAGGTGGCAGAATGGCAAAGACTTGACCTGGTATAATAAGGATGGACAAGAGGCGAGTGAGGGGGAGAAGGAGGACCAGAGGAGGGAGGAAATTAGGTTGATTAAAGAGGCTGAAGAGGACGCGTTGGCCGTGGCGCTGTAGGTTCTCTTGCTCTCTCTCTCTTGCTCTCTCTCCTGCGGATGCTCGGCGAGCGAGCTGACCCTCCCCCCACCCCGAACGCTGGATCGAAACAGAGGCTTCGCCCCCGTCGTCCGCCCTCCTCGCCCACCTCCCGGCTCCACCCACCCCTCCGCCTCGGACCCCTCATCCAACGACTCAATCCTCGCCCGCGCCGCCGCCCGGGCCGCCGAGAAGGAAGCGCATAGGAGAGAGAAGGAGGCGCGTAGGGCCGAGCGGGCAATCAAGAGGGAGGAGAGGGAGAGGAAACGCGGTGGTCACGAGGGGGGGAAGGAGAGGGAGAGGAGGAGGAGCAGGAGCAGGAGTGGGAGTCCGAGAAGGGAGGAGGCGAGGCGACCGACGGAGCATGCGCACGAGGAGAGGCCGAGGAGTAGCAGAGACGAGTATGATAGGGAGAGGAGGAGAAGGGAGGAGGGCGAGAGGGAGAGGGAGAGGTATCGTCCGAGTAAGGGGGAGGAGGAGGACGACTCGAGGCGCCGAGGTGGCTATCGGGGGAAGGAGGAGAGGAGTCGCTCGCCCGTCGGTGGTGGAAGGAGGAGGTATTGAGATAGGTGTTGATTGAACGAGCTGAGTTGGCGCCCACTTGAGATGCGACAGCGAGCAGCGAAACCAGCGAAACCAGCGCCCGAGCCTTGGCCGCCGCTCTCACTTGGCTACAGAGCGCTCCGAGCCGAGTCAGCATACGAAGCCTGATTCATCCTCGAACGAGCTTGCCTCCTAACTCCTTCGAGCCGCCTTTGCGCTCCGAGAGTTCGCGGGCTCCACTTTTTCGATCGCAGTAGCCCAAAACCCGCCCGCACCTCGGCGCTCCGCTCGGCTTTCGCCCTCTCTCGCTGGCCTGCCTCACTACTCAACTCTCGCTCGCACGCACGCACGCATGGCCATACCATCTATCTCGTAGCAAGCCACACTATGTGCCCCCTACATCCCTCTCCGCCTCCCTCCCGCCCCCACTCCCACTCCCACTCAACAACCTCTGCCTCTCTCCCTCGACCTGCTCCTCCTCCTCCTCCGCATGCTGCACAAACGCCTCAATCTCCTCCTCGGCACTCGCGAGGTCCATGAGCCCATTCGCCACAAAGCTCCCTAGGACGAGGACTCCCCCGAGCGCCGTCTTCCACCCGATCGGTGTGCCTCGGTACAGATCTCCCGCCATGGCGAGAGGGATGGTTAGCGAGATGCCGAGCGTGACGGCCAGGGGGGAGGTCATGAGCATGGCTCGGAGGTAGAGGGCGTCGGAGACCTGTTCGATGATAAAAGCATCACGGAGCGAGAGGGAGAGAGAGAGAGAGAGAGAGTCAGTCTCGGCTGGAAGAGAAGAGAAGGAAAAGGAAGGAAGGAAGGAAGAGAGAGAAAAGAAAAAGGGGCCGAGCTCACAAAAGTGATCATGGCATTGATGGCGATGCTCAACCACAACTTGCCTCCCCTGGGCCACTCCCACACCTCCACGCCCGTATAATGCAGCACGAACCCCAGCGGCCAGATGCCGAGAATGTTGAACAAGCCGACAAACCCAAAGAAGAGGGTCATGGACACTCTGCTCTCGGTCCGAATGCGAACTTTGAGGAGGATGACGTAGAAGGCGTAGGCGAGGGCTGAGATCAAGGCGAGGGCGTCGCCTAGTAGGGGAGCTGTAGGTGAGGGAGTGGGAGTGGGAGTGTGGGAGGGAGGGAGGGGGACGGAGGGGTCCATGGTGGGAGGAGCGGGGGAGATGGCGTCGGATTTGGAGATGACAATGACGCCGATGATGCTGTGTGTTTGTTACAGAGGGTCAGTGGGAGTAGAGAGAAAAAGACGAAGGAGGGAGAGCGAACGATAGGACCACGCTGCTCAGCTTGCTGAGCGTGAAGGACTCGACGCCGACGCATGACCCTACGGCGAGGGTGAAGAAGCCTGTGTCCGAATCTCCTCATCAGCCACAGCCACAGCCACAGACTCGGGGGGCGAGCGTGGCCAGAAACTCAACAACTCACCACTCATACTACTCAAGATGGTCGTACTGCTCACGCTCGTGTACCCCAGCGCCGCGTTCATACTCCAATTCGCCGAGAACCACAGTCCGCAGAACAGGAGCGCGAGGCTCGCCGTCTGCTTGACCGTGAGGGGCGGGTCGGTCGACATGAGGGAGATGGGACGCGAGACGGAGAGACCTGCCCCTGGGGGACGGGGGCGGGAGATGGAGCGAGAGTGGGAGCGCGCGCGGTAGGAGAACTGGCGAGGGAGGGTGAGGGAGGTTAGCGAGGGAGCTGAGATGGGGGGAATGGAGGGAGAGGGGAGAACGTACGTCGGGTCGCATGTACACGATTCCGTTGGCGTCGGTGTAGGATCCAATGGGCTCCAAGCCGCTATTTCGCGCGAGCGGAAGGCTCAGCATCAGCTCGGGGTCCTCCATCGTCTCGACCAGCAGCAGCAGCAGCAAGGCAAGAAGACTCACGTAGAGATCCTATCGACACTCTTCCTCCTTGCCACGCTCCTCGCGTACCCTCCTCCCAATTCCGGCAACGCTGGAACGAGGTCATCATCCTCGTCCTCCTCTTCCGCCTTGCTGCCCCGCCGTAATGATGCTCGTAGGTACTGGAATGTCGGGCGGATGAGGTAGGCCGAGAAGGAGGCGGTGCAGAGGTAGGTGATTAGGAAGGGTTTGCTGTTGCACACAGAAGGGCGTGAGCTAGCGCGAGAGGAGAGACGCGCGAGGCAAGAGACGCACTTGTAGGACATTGAAGTGAACATGGCCTATAGGGTCGTGAAGATTAGTATCGGCGCTACTTATTCGTACTTGTGCCATCCTTCTGGCCTCGCTCGTTGTGGAGCTGAACACAGTCGCGCGAGCCTGCCTGCTTCAAGCCAGCGGCCCCGGAGACTCGACCCGCTAAACGAAAGAGCAGCTCACGTTCATGATGAAGGAGCTCTGCAATATCACACCAATAATCAGCTTTGTATTCCTGCTCTTTGAATTAACCAGGAAGAGACTGACCGAGACCCAGAGAAAGACGACAGAGAGAAGCATGAGCGTGCCCCAGACGTATTGCCGCCTTGCATCAAGGACCGCTCGTTGCGAGGCTGGTGAAGGGGTAGCCATAGCTGTAGCTGTAGGCCGATACTACGCCCCAGCTTGCGCCCGAGTTTGGAGTCGACTAGAACGAAACGGCAGGAGCGAGGGAGGCGAAGTCGACGACCGCTCGCTCTCTCTCCTTCTCTCGACCATTCGCTCCTCTCGAACGGACCTCAGCCGGTTCAACGCGCTCTTGATTCTGCAGCTCGTTAGGTCAGAGCCTGCTCCCCTGCTCTCCTAGCTCCCCACAGAATCGCCCTCAACCCCTCCATTCCTCCGCTTTGATCTCATCTTCCTCAGCCGGGCCAGACAAGGAGCAGCAGGCGCGGTCAGAATGGGCTACAGGCGGGCTGGGAGGGTAATGGCATGAAGGAGAAGGACGAGCGGCTGCTCTTAGGCGATGGTAGGCCGTCGAACGAGCTACAGCTCGGCGTAAAAGTTGGAGGAGGCAGGTGTTTGCCGGCTGAGCCGAATGGAAAGGCCTGCAGTGGGTTCGAAAGGCTGTAGGATGTCGTCGAGGTTCTGCTCAGGTGCCGAAGGCTCCTCCGAAGTCCAACATGATGAGAAGCAGAAGTACGGCGGCTAGCAGAGTGGGGGCGCCTTGTTGATGGTTTGCGAGGCTGCTCCTGCACCGAGGTAGCTCTGGTCGAGCGGTCCTGTTGGCTCTACGGGATATTACGAGGTCGGAGAAGGCGGCCGAGGCTTCTGTACGGCGATAGATGACTTGGGAAAAGCTCTTCGCTGACCTGGGGTCAGCCGGTGAGTCCCGTCCTCGGTGATGAAGGTCGGTCGAGCTGTTCTGACCTCGGCTCAGTCTCTATAGACCTTGTGTAGAGGAGGCTGTGGGCGAGCTGTAGGAGAACAGCGGTGTGAACTGCAAAGGCCGACCCTTGGTCATCGCCCTCGAGAGAGCTCCGAAAACGAGAGAAGAGAGCGAGTCTGCCTTGCAAGCGTACAAGGTCAAGCTACAGCGTCATTTCTACCTCTTGGACTGCGAAAGCGGCTCACAGCCACCCTGTTGAGAGGCTGAAAGTGACCAGCGCTGGCTTCTCGAGCCTCTTGACTTCCTCCCACATCTTGCCTCCCTTTTGCCACCGCCGCTGCACCTCATTCGACAAGTTTGCACGGCTAAGGGTTCATTTCTACACCACTACAGACCACACCATCAGTCTCAGCCTTTGAACGCGCTTCAAAAGTCTCATCTTTCGCCCCGTCCGCCGCGCCTTCTCCCTCACCTTTCGAGCGGTTGAGAGCCCTCTGTAGCTCGCTCAAGCCCGCTGAGGACAGAGGATGGCGCCCAAGTCCAAGAATCTTTCTTTTGACGGCAAGCCAGTCAAGGTCAACGGTCCGTCAATCCTGCACCTCATCCAGTCTGACGCCTCAACTGACCCTTGCCCCTCTACTCGCTCCCCCTTCCCGCTGCCTTCTCTTCTCGCGCCGTGCTGGCTCTTCTCGCTGCACCGTTCGCTTTTACAGACCATGTCTTCGTCTCTGCACCCTGGTCACACCGCGAAGGAGAGCCTTACCTCGTCGCCCGCATCCTCGAGCTCCTCCCGCCCTCGACCGCGTCCACCTCGACTTCCGCCGCTTCCGTCCCTCGGGTTCGTGTAGCCTACTACCTCCGCCCTCGAGACATTTCCAACAGGTACGTCCAACGCCCTCCCATCTTGCTAGACTACAGAAGAAGACCGACTGACCCTTTGTGTTGGCTTGTTGCGGCGCAGGTACATCGCCGACTTTCGCCTCGTCGTCGCGACGATGCACTCGGACGTGATCCCAAGCTCGTACGTTCGAGGACCATGTATCGTCAAGCACAAGGAGCACATCAAGGACATGGACGCCTTCAAGAAGACCGAAGATGCGTTCTACTGGTCCCAGGTGCGTCTGGCGCGAGGGCTGCTTCTTCACCTGTAACACAACTTGACGCGTCTCTCACCGACTCGATCTAGCTGTACGACCGCTATCTCCATCGTTACTTTGACGCCGTGCCCGTGGGCAAGGTCCGAAACGCTCCAGGTGCGAACCGACTGCTCCCCCTCCCCCCTCCTTCGCTTCTTCGCTAATCTCTCGCCGCTCCTTCCCACAGTCGACGTCGTCCGCCATCTCCTCAAAAGCTTCGAGTTCATCCTCTGCGAAACGGGCATCGCCGCCGAGCTCTGCGACGCCCAGCGAGGCTGCTGTGTCTGCCACAAGTGGGCGGCCAAGTGAGTCGACTTCCTGCTCCTCTCGCGCCGAGCTGATCCCTCTCACCTCTCCAATACAATCACAGCCCCGAGTCAGTTACTTGCGCACGCTGCACCAACGTCTTCCACCTCGGCTGTGTCGATCCTCCGCTGAGCCACAAGCCCAAGGCGGGGTACGCTTGGTCCTGCGCTCCGTGCTCCAAGGCGCATGACGAGGAGGTCGAAACCTACATGGAGACGGGACGAGCACCACTGAAGAAGCTCGCGCCGGGCAAGGATGTCGTCGTTCCCATGGCTATCGAGGCGGCGCAGGAGAAGGGAAAGGGGAAGGGCAAGGCTAAGGGTGAGTCATTCGGTCGTGTAGAGCGAGCCCCGTACCGTCGAGTCTTCGGTCGCTGATCTAGTAGCTCATGGCTATAGATCTCACCCCACCCGAGCCCAATGTCGACTCGAGGAAATGGCGAACGACCAACGGCTGGCCCTTCCGCTACTTCGGCATGCACACCAAGGCTGAGAACGTCCTCGGTACGCCTTGATCGCTTCGCTCGAGTCTACATAGACATACTAATGATCCGCCTCCAGATCCTCACGACTCTCTCTACCCTCGAGCGTCGACAGTAAGCCCTTCGCTCGCCTCCGCCGAAAAGGCTCATGCTGACCCATCTCCCACTCCTCGCAGCGACTGGGCAGCAAGTTCCAAGCCGTCGTCCCCGACTGGGATCCCGTCAACAAGACTCAAGTCATGCCCGCCGCCGAACTCGTCCGACCGCAGAACCGTCCTCGGAGTCGAGCCAGCACGCCGGCGCCGAAGGGGGAGAAGGCCGAGAAGGGCAAGGAGAAGGCTAAGAGCAAGGTTCTGCGTGCGTAGAGCCGTAGCTCTAGCAGCCTTGGACGATCTGCTAACGATCCTACTCACCAACAGAAACGCCACTGCCTCCGCGCGGCGACGAGGACGTCGTCAAGGTCACGATTCGGCCGGGCGTGATTGACGACGCTGTTCGTGAGCATACTCCCTCACAGTCCTCTCGATCCGAGCTGAGTCTTCTGTCTACAGTCGACGAGGTCGTCGCCAAGATCAAGACCTCGCGCGTCTACTCGAACGTCGGAGTCGACATGATCGACAAAGCCCTCTCCCTCCTCTACGAAGGCGAAGGCGGCGTCGACGGCGAGACCGTCATCGAGGCCATGTCGAGGTTCACTCAGCAGGACCTCGGCTTCCCCGTCTGGGGCGAGACGGACAGGAAGCGTCTCATCGATGGCATCAAGAACTATGGCAACGATATCGAGGATATCGCCGACACGATTAGCAGCAAGAAGATCAAGGACGTCGTTAAGCGGTACTACATCGTCCACGGGTGAGTTTCCATTGGCTCTGAGGACGCGGACCGAGAGCTGATCCCTCCTCCCGCTCACAGCCACGCGATCCAAGAGGACGCTCCCCAGCAGCCCGAGGAGAAGGCCGCCGCCGCCTCGCGCGTCGAGAAGAAGGGCTCCGCCAAGTCCAAGGCGTCCAAGAACGACAGCGACGACGAAGGGTCGGTCGTCGGCCAGCCGACCTCGGCCAACGCCAAGAGGATGCGAGTGTGCGCCATTTGCGACGTCAAGACCTCGGTCAAGTGGTTCCACTGCCCCGAGGGATTGATGGATCATGAGGACAAGGAGAAGAAGGCGGAGACGAAGGGCAAGGCGCTGCTCATGTGCGAGGATTGTGGGATCCGTTGGAGGCATTGTGAGACTTTCGGTGCTCTTCTCTCCGCCGAGCTTCGCTGACCTGTCTCTTCTCGCGCTCGCAGACGGCATCCAGTACCCTCCCAGCACCGACGACCCCAAGGCGGCACCAGTTCTCAAGACGGCTGCAGCGAAAGCGGCCGCCGAAGCGAAGGCCAAGGCATCTGTTCGTCTCTTTGCTCTCCCTCACGCCGAGATTCATCGCTGACCTCTCTCCTCTCCTCCCACAGACGAGCAAAGCCGGCTCTCCCGTCGCTGGTACACCTCCACCGACCACCAAGGAGAAGAGCAATTTGCCTCCCGCCAAGCCGTGCTTGCTCTGCAAGAGGATCGAGCCTCGGACTCAACTCGCCCAATGCTACAAGTGCACCCTCGCCGTGCATGTTTGTGAGTCGGGAAGCTCGCTGTCCCTCCACTGCATCGCTAATGACCTCCCCCTCGCAGCCTGCTACGGAATCGACGACGACGACGAGTGGGAGCAAGACTGGCTTTGCGACCTCTGCGACCTCGAGAAGTACAGCAAGCCTCTCTGCGCTGTACGTCGAGCTCTTCGCAAGTCTCAGAAGCTGTACTGATCTCGCCTACCTCAAATAGCGCCCTCACTGCGTGCTTTGCCCTCCGCCGAAGCCGATGGGCGACGACGTTCCCCTCACCGCGCTCGAGTGCCTCAAGCCGACCGAGCTCAAGAAGTGAGCTTCCCCTTCCTCTCTTCAAATCCTTCGCTCATCGCTCTCTATCTCCACCACAGTTACGTCCACCTACTCTGCGGCGTTTGGCATCCCGAGATCAAGTTCGCCAGCCCTCGCCACATGAGCGTCGTCGAGAGCCTCGCCGGCATCCCCGCGCGTCGACGAGAAGTCGTGAGTGTACTCCTAACTCCTTGCGCCCTTCCCCGCTAACCCGCGACCGTCCTCCAGACCTGCTCCCTCTGCAAGATCAAGACCGGCGCCTGCGTCAAGTGCGAGGATTGCACTCGCTATTTTCACGTCTCGTGCGCGTGGACGGCAGGCTACAAGTTCGCTTTCGAGATTGGACAGCCCAAGAAGAAGCTCGGCAAGGATGTGCAGACGGTCACCTTTAAAGATGGAGAAGGTGAGCAGCTTTCGATTTGATCTCCGCGCTGAGGGGAGGGAAGCTGACTCTTGATGTCGGACCCTTTCAGGCGTCATGAGCCCTTGCATCTGGTGCCCGAACCATCAGTTCACTCACGTGGATCGCGCCACCTACGATCTCGGTCAGCGCGACCCCAAGAGCAAGCTCGTGAGTTGTCGCCGAACCTACTTCCACCGAGACGCTCGCTCGAGCTGACCCTCCTTCGAGTAGACCGCTCTCCAAACCTATGTCCGGAGCAGCAAGAAGCCCGTCGACCTCGCCGACACCTACACTACCCTCCGTCTGGCTCGTCGAGTCGACAGCCTCGTCACGCCCGTCCTGAACCCAGCTCCTCGAGCTCGCACTGAGGGCGAAGCCGTTCTCTGGCGTGCGTCTGTTCTCTCTACTCTAATCAGTGATCCAGCTGACCTCTCGTCATCCTACAGCTCTCGCCTCGGACGAAGCTGGCGAGTTCTCGGTCGTCAAGCCCGCCTCGGCAAAGGGCGTCAAGGCTCCCAAGGCCCCCAAGGCTCCCAAGGCGATCGCTCCAGCACCCGCCGTTCCCTCCAGCGCCACCTCTGCTACTGCCGCCAACGAAGTCCCCGTCCTCGGTCCCGACGGCCTTCCCCTCAAGCCCAAGAAGAAGAAGGGCCCGCCGAAGGGCTCGAAGAAGGGACAGGGCACCAAGGGCACGCACGCCAAGACCGCCATGCCCAAGAAGGATCAGGCTTCCGGCTCCTCGAACGCCAGCTCCAACGCCGGCTCGACGACCAACAAGTCGAGCAGCGCCAAAGTTAAGACCGCTCTCCCACCCAAACCCTCCACCGCCGCGCCCAAGAAGTCCACCTCCACCACCGGCTCGACTACCTCCAAGTTCAAGCAGGCTTCTCCCGCCGTCCCGACCACCTCCGCCGACAGCTGGGCCCATCTCCTCCCCGTCGAGCTCCGTCCCGCCTTGTACGCGCCGGCAGGTCATCCTCCCGGCTTCGTCCCTTGGAAGCCTCCACCTGGCACGCCCTACACCCACGAAGATCACAAGGCGGCGTACGAGAAGGAGAAGGACAAGGCGGTGGAGGAGTACCGGGAGCAGGTCAGGATTCGTGGCGAGATGCTCAACGCCGCGAATTCGGCGCCGTTGAGGCCTCCATCCGACTTCGACTACGTCCAGCAGGCTCGCTTGATGGAGGAAGAGCGCCAGGCGGCGATCGCAAAGCTCGGCCCAGGCGCTACGAGGCGTAGGTCGAATTGGCACGTAGACTACGGCCCCGACGAGGAGGAGGAGGAGTCTACGGCGCGCAAGCCCTCCAAGCGCCGCAAGTCCTCCATTATGCCCGCTCAGCAGTCGGCCGCTATTCTGGACCCTCCTGAACCAATTCAGGAGATGCCGATGGACGTCGACGAGTCGCCTGCTGTCGAGGTGGAGGACGAGGAGCCGCCTCGAGCGACGACGGGCGGCAAGACGCTCGCTTCGATGGCCAGCGTCGCTCGGCCTTCTCGAGAGGATACGCCCGACGAGGATGAGGAGGACGAGGAGACGAGGCCAACCATCGACCGGTCGGCGCCACCTCAAGCTTCTCACGACGTCGCCCCGATTGCCGACGATGGCAATTCGCTGCGCTCCTCTCGCGCTTCGTCCTCGGGCTTCGTCGTCAAGCTAGTTCGGTCGACGCCCAAGGCTGGCAAGGTCGCCCCTTCCGCCGTCGTTCCCTCGGCCTCACCTACGCCTCCCTCGCCTGCCGCCGCTGCTGTCGAGCAAGCAGTCGAATCGGCGCCTCCAGCAGCGGCTTCAGATCTCGCTACAGCACCTCAGGTCCCTCCCTCGCCTTCGGTCGCTCAGCCAGAGCAGGAGTCTCTCGCCGACGTCGCTCCACCTCCAGTCTCGGCTCCCACCGAAGTCGTCGCTTCCCCTCCATCCCCCTCGACCGCCCCTCCAGCAACCGCTGACGTCGATCAAGGCGCCTCGAGCGAGAAGGTGGTCGTCGCCTCGCCTTCCTCGAGGCCTCTCAGTCGCATCTCTTCAGAGCCGGCAGCCCCGCACTCGCCCTCGACTCAACAGCGAGGTGCGACTCCGAGCGCTCTGGACCAACTCGACGCCTTCTTCGGCATCGACGAGGAGATTGCGCCCACGCCAAGTATCACCCCTCGACTGCCGCAAACGAGCTCCGCTCCTTCGCCCGCCGTCGTCGCGCCCTCGCATCCCGCCCCTGCTTTAGAGGAGCAACGTCGTCTCCCTCCTCCACCTCGCCCTCGGCGCCCCTCCTCCCTCCCTCGCGCTCGCAAGCTGTCGCCTGGCACCCACCAGCCCTCTCCTCTTCGTCAAGTCGACACTCCTCCTCCGCCTCAAGCGACCTCCTCCACCGCTCAAGCCTCGCCAGCATCTCGACGCTCGACTCGCGCTCCCCCGCAGGTTGGTCAGGCCTCGTCATCGGTGCAGCGTCCCGCCAATGGCTCGATGCCCGCGCCGCCTCTTCCCTCTGGACTCGTCGGCGGAGCCCCCGCCTTCTCGGCTCCTCGAAACGGCGCCGTCTCCCCTTCGGACCTCGCTCGCCTCGCCTCGGGACTCGCTTCGGACCCCTTCGCCCAGTACATCGCTTCGCAACAGGCGGCTCATCTCGAGGCTCAGAATCCCCACCTCGACTTTGGCTACGAGACGGACGTCGGCAGCATCACTCGCAACGCCAGTCCCGCCATCTCGGCCTCGGCGTCGTCCAAGGCTTCGACTCCAGTCACCAACACTGCTCCTCTCCATCCTCCTGCACCACCGCCTCCAGCTCCTGCACCCGTTCCAGCTCGCTCGCCTGCCAGCGGGGGCAAGGGCAAGGGCAAGGCGGATGCGCCGGCCAAGGGCAAGAAGAAGAAGCGAGCCTCCAAGGCGAGCGCGGCGGCCGATGAAGGCGACAAGGAGCAGCCCGTGTGCTCGCACTGTGGAACGACCACTTCGCCTCTTTTCCGTCGCGATCCTGGGACCGGTCTCTACATCTGCAACGTGAGTTTTGCTCCCCTCCCATCCCTTCCGCGCCGAGGCTGACCTTTCTTCTCCTCCCTCCCTCCTCACTAATCTACAACGACAGGCGTGCGGTCTCTACTTCAAGGCGCACGGCCACCACCGTCCCATCAACGTCGTCTCGCGCGGCATCGGTCCTCAACGCATCATCAAGCGCAAGGCTGCCGAGACGGGCACCAACAAGAACGTCACCATCTTCATCGATGATACGCCCAAGGCCGCCAAGAAGCCCAAGACGGCTGCTGGCGCGGCTGCGAGGGGTGGAGGAGGCGGAGCCGGAAGCGGGAGCTCGAGTGGTGGTGGAGGAGGAGCGACGCCGGCGGGAGGGGCAGGAGCGCGAGGTCCACCTAGCCTCTTCCAACCTATGCCTCAGCTCACCTTCCAGACGCCCTACAACCCCCACGTCAACGACGACTACAACTCGACTCACTACGGCGGCCCCAGCCCCCAGCAGCAATCGCCTCCGTCCGCCTCGGGCGCCATCAAACCCACCTCCACCGCCGCTCTCAACGGAACGACTCTCGCTGGATCGTACATCCACCGCAACGATTCGCCTTTCGACCCTTCTCAGCTGAGGAAGCAGGCGCATTCGCCGTTCGATCCATTCGAGGCGGGAGCAGAGGCGGGACCGAGCAAGGAGCGAGGAGCGGGATCGACCTCGTCCACGTCGGCTTCCGCCTCAGCTTCTACGACCGCTACTTCGCATCACGACGATGGCGTCGGCGCTTCGAGCGGCGCCACTCGCCGAGTCGGAGCCAACGCCGAGGGAGGCAGCGGAACCCCGAGCCATCAGCCTGGAGTAGAAAGGGAATACGGAGGTGTCTTGAGTTTTGCTAGTGAGGTCGAGTTTTGGGAGAGTCAGGCGTTCGGGAGAGGAGCGGGAGCGGAGGAATAGGCAGAGGACTCTTGTAGCGAGTCGTACTATTAATGTCGTAGTTGTTTTGCGCACATATATACATACTCGTTTACAGCCAAGGCAGCCCTCGAGAGCCTGCGCAGAGCGAGCGAAGACGTTCGAATTGCCTCGTTGGCCGCCCGAGTCAGTTGTTCGGCGCCCGAGCTGGGTCAAGGGCGGCCTTGCGCTGACGAGCTGCAGTCGCAGAGGTGGTTGCCGGTGCCTCGCTAGCTTCAGCTTCACACAGGGTGCAGTAGTAGCTCGATCGAGCCTCTGGGGCCGCTGCTATACGAGTCTGAGTCCATCGCCGAGCAGCTCTCGGTTCTCAGGAAGTTCTTAGCTCTCAAAGCAGAGCTCTCGACAAGCCGAGCTCTCGAGACGCCCTACAGCTTCCTAGCCTGTTCTCAGCTCTCACGTCGTAGCGGACGGATATATAGGTCCTTCTCAAACACCCTGCTTGACTTGCACGAGGCGCCTCAAGCTACGAACACAACTCGAGCCCAAGCTTAGTTGCTGGCGGCAACGCGGTCAAGAGCGCGGAGGTTCTCCTCCAAGTTGCCGTGGGGAGTGAGGAACTGGAGGTAGCAACCGTCCTGCTGGATGAGGCCGTTGTTGCGCTGTGGGAGGTGGGAGGGTCAGCGGCGGTTGAATTCGAGCGAGAAGCGCGGGCCTTACCTGCTCGGTGTACTCAGAGCGACTGAGACTGGTGAAGCCTGTGGTAATGTGAATGAAAGCAGAGCGTCAGGAGCCGTTTGGGGAGCGCAAAGACGAAAACCGCGCCGCCGAAGTTCTGGCGACGACGTCGGGCCAGTCTGCGGCATTACTCACCCCACTTCTTCGAGACAATGATCTTCTGGCGTCCGGGGAACTATAGGAAGAGAGCGCGTGTCAATACAGGTCCTCCGGCGCTCGGAACAACAACCTCTCGGCCTCGGCGAAGCTCACCTTGTACTGGGCGCGACGGAAGGCCTCCATGACGACAGCCTTGTTCGAGTCCTTGCAACGGATGGACATGATGACCTGTCCGATGTTGACACGAGCGACGGTTCCTATAGAGAGCGAGCCGAGTCAGCTCAAGTCCGAGCCGAAGCGAACGCCAAGAAGGCGACTCACCGTAGGGCTTTCCCCAGGCTCCACGCATTCCGGTTTGGAGACGATCGGCTCCAGCGCACGAAAGCATCTTGTTGATACGGACGACGTGGAAGGGGTGGACACGGATACGGAGATGGAACGAATCCTTTCCGGAGGTCTTCACGACATACTTGTTGGCGCAAATACGGGCGGCCTCGAGGGCCTCGGACGAGAGCTGCTCGTACTCGTTGGAGACGAGGTGGCAGCAGAAGGGCTGGAGGAGACGCAGCGGATGTCAGTCTCGGAGTCGGCAAGGCGCGGCTTTGTAAGCTCACGAAGTCGTCGACGGAAGCCTTCTTGCGTCCGAGATCGAAGATGCTATGAAATAGAAACGATCCGAGGTCAGTCCGCTGCTCATCCTGCGAACCGACAGCAGTTCCCCCTCTCGGGAGCGTCATTCCCTCCCCATCCGAATGCACGCTCCCAGCAGCCCAGCGAGAACGGCGCCTCACCGGATCTTGGGGTCGGGGACACCACGGTTGTAACGCGACTATGTACAGAGCAGCATGGTCAGCCTAACGCTCGTAGAGGCAGACACAGCGAGCGAGCGCACCTTGGGGAAAGGCTTGTTCTTGCAGTAGCGGTAGCAGCGTGCGGGGCGACGTCCCATCTTGAAGTGTTCTGTAGAGTGGTAGGAAAGTGGTAGGAAGGGGAGAGGCGAGAGCGGCGATTGACGAGGAGGGAGGGCGGGCAGTGTGTCAGCTCGGCTGCTCACTCAGCGGGTCGGAGTGACTCGATTGCCCGCGCAATCCAGCAGCAGTTCCCCCTGCAGCAATTCCTGCAGCATTTCCCCCTCTGCACCATATCACACCCTTCCGCCTGCTCTCCCTGCCCTGCAAAACGGCAGCCTCCCGCCGCCGCTGGCGCCCTCCAAAAGCAAACTCTGCTTCTGCCGCTCTCCTCGTGCAGCTGCTGCTGATTGTTGTTGTAGAGTATGTCGAGGGGAATGGTGTGGTGTAGGTTTGCTGACTCTGTAGTTCAAAACGGCGTGGCTGACCTTTTTGAAGTGGTAAAGAATGGACGAAGAGCAACCTCAGCCAAGCGGCTTCGACTTGGTCGCCTCAATTCGAAGCTGGGCCAAAGCTCGCCTTTCAACCTCTTGCGCTCATCTCGACTTCACTACATCAGCGCATTACACCCGAGCTTTTCATTTCACGCTAAACTGTCCACTGCTTGCTCGTCGCGTGAGGAGAGGGGTGAACGGAGCCGCTGGCTGGGATGCTCGCGTGAGCAGCACTGGCGCTGGCTGGGGCAAGCTGATGAGGTGCAGGGGCTTGACAGCTGCTCTGAAGTACCGAAAACTTCCTCGTCGCGTGCAACGTGCTCCACTGCAGCAGGGAGGAGCGGATCTTCGGCGCTCCTTCGGCGATCCATTCAGGCGAGCGGGCAGCAGGCGTCTACAGCGTTACAAGGGCAGAGGGTGGTAGAGGGGACACATGCTACATCGTACTCCTGCTCAGCTCCAGACAGTCGACATGCATCTCCTCTTGAGTGGCTCCGCCGCCGCCCTTCGCTCCCTCCCTTCTACCACTCGCTCGTCTTCGCTTCAACTCTCGTACATCTGGATAGGACGAAGCTTGGGGACGTCTACTAGGCCTCAGCAACTACAGCACCTCGCTCAAAGCTCTACCAGGATGGACAAGTCGAAGCTGGCTCTCCTCCCGCTGCCCAACCCGCCGAAGCTCCCCGCCAGCTCCCTGCGCTCCCCACCGAGATTCTGCAGCACATCGTACGGCTGGCTCTCCCTCGACTCTCCTTCACCACCTTCGCAGAGCGCTACACCCTCCTGCTTGCCCTCTCTCGCGTCAAGTTGAACTCGGCGATCTCGTCGAACTGCTTCGAGGTGCGCGAATGCTGCACGAGTTGGCCTGCATCTCCATCTCTCTAAACCGCAAGACCCCCCATGTATTGCAACAGCTTTCGAGGGTGTTCTGTACCGCTTCGACCCGACCCCTTCCCAAATAGGCAGTCCTTCGAGCTCCTCCGAGCTCTGACAATGAGGGGGCCTTCGACGGATCTTGGGCGAGATTACAGCGGGAAGCGCGCAAGACGGTCACTCTGCCTGGTCTTGAGCTTCGAAGCGATGGATGCATGGGAGCGAAGGCTGAGGGCGTCCAGCTGCAAGTTCTCGGCGGTCGTCTGATCGACCTGGAGCTTGGGCTCGCTCAAGATGGTCCGCAAGCAAGATCGGCTTCAGGAAAGGAGTGCAGATGAAGTGTTCTCAGAGTAGAGCCGCCTACATTACGGACCCGAGCCGAGGCCGTACAACTTGAGCTTCGCTTCCCGCTCATCCCCCTCGGCCTTCCCCTCCACCTTTCTCCCTCTCTTTCTTCCACATCTCCTCCGATCCATATCAGCTACCAACTCTCGTCAGCATGATTCCCAACCTCGCCCTTCTCGCTGGTCTCGTTTCCATAGTCTCGGCTTTGCCTGCCTCCGACACTCCCGAGCTGCTCAAACGCCATCGTAAGCGCCGTCTGCCCAATCCTCTCGTCGCTAGCTGATCCGATTACCTCTAAGCAGCGATTTTGGAGCTGGCGTTGCCCGATTTGGATCTCCTCGGCTGGTGAGTACTGCAACCCTGCTCGGCGAACCACTCCCGTCTTCATCCGCTGATCCACCTCCCTATATTCTCGCAGACAGTAACCTCAACCTCAACCTTGTAGGAGGTCTTTGCAAGCCCAAGTGCGCCGAGAGGAGCTTCGTCGACCCCAAGAGTGAGTTCTTGATCTCGACACTGCTCGGCGCCGTTTGCTGACGGCTTTCCACCGTCTCCAGCCGACAAATGTACTCCGTGCGCCGACCCTGACGCTCTCACCTGCGATGCTAAAGGTGCTACAAGTTGGTGAGTGCTCTATTCGGCGCTGCTCACGGAAGCGACTCTTCGGCGATGAGTTCCCTGCCCTTTGTTGCCGCTGGTGTCCCCCGGTTCTGTTGCTCCGCCAGGCTTTGGGCCATAAAGAAAGAGCTGACTGATATTATCTGCTTTCAACGCCACGCAGCGCGACCAAGACCCTCAAGAACGGAGCCTGCGTCAACCCTTCCTACTGCAAGACCATTCGGCGCACCAAAACCTTCGTCGGCGAGCCTCTGGCTTCTACCAGAACCGTTTCCTCCGACGAGCGCTGCCTGCGCTGGTGCGTAGCCAGTACGTGCCCCTTCAGCTCCCGCTTCTGCCCTCGGCGATAGCTCATCGATCCCCTTCGCTGACAGACGTGCCCACCTCCAAGCTCAAGCTCGCTCAATTCGGAGGATACTACAACCCGATCTGCTCCTGCGCCGACAACTCGGTCACTTACCCCAAGACGAGCGAAGGAGACGTTCACGAGGTCACCCACCGAATCGAGCGATGTGAAGTTGGTGGGTGGAACAGAGGCGACTCCATGCAGGTCTACTACGATAGAGAGGGGTGCCACTGTGAGTCTGAGGGTCACCTGGCGTCAACGAGTAATGAAGAAAGCATCTCGGCGCTCGGCGCAAGGACGGAAACTGACCTTTGTCCCTCTCCTCGCTATCTACAGTGGAGAGCACAGGCGGTTACTGCCCTCAGAAGTGACGAACCTCGATTGTACCAAGCTCGACCAAACCAGGTCACTGGGACGCTGCGACTGGGCTCGGCAAAGGGCAGGGTGAGGAAGGCAGCTGGATTGTCAGTATTGTTAATGTACAAGTCAAATGCGACCGATGCACTGTTCCTCCTGGCGATGAGTGATCTGTTGAACATGCTTTTAAGCTCGTTGACAGGCCTCCTCGAAGTGGGCTGTTCGAGCGAAGCGCCCCGCCGCTCACGGGAGGTCGCTCGATGCTGTGCTCTACTGTCGACGAGGCATACGATGCTGTACTTGCTGAAGACCGATGTCGCGCTGGACCTTCGCGCGAGTCGCCTGCTACAACCGAGCGATACCACCAAGCGAAGCAACGCCGAAGCTGTGAAGAGAGCTCAGGGAGGGTGTTGTGGTACAGCGGGTCGCTTCAGGCAAATTGAACCCTCAATCTCGAGCGTTCCGACTCGCCCTGACCTAACAAGCTGAACAACAACCTGCACGGAGCGGGAGCAAGCTCGACGGGCTGACCTCGACCGGGCGTCGAACAAAAATTCGAGCCCTCTGCAAGTCCTCGCCTAGTCCTCTGGCCTCTTCTGCATCGTTCTTCCGCTTTTGCTCAAAGTCCTTCGACAGATCAACGGTACATTGCTTTCCACCTATCGACTGGACGACCGCTCGAGGCGTGTACTCGGCTGCAGAAGAGAGGGAGAAGACGGAGACGAGGAGGAAAGCAGGAGCAGTTGCAAAGACGAGGTGGGATGAGGATGGGTTGCAGGTAGCAGGAGCGGGTTGCTGAGGTGTATACGCAGGCGGGGGGAAATTATGCTCGACATCAGAAACTGCTGGGAATGAGGGACGCGTGCTGACTCTTTCCTTCACCTCACTGCACTGCCGCTCCTTCACCTCTATCATCACCTACATCATCTCTATCAATTCATCCGCCATCAACTTTTGCACCTCCATCCGCCGCTGCTCGAATTGCCTCCAACGCTACAGATGAAGCACGTCGCCGCCTACCTCCTCCTCGTCTCCGGTGGAAACGCCTCCCCCTCGGCTGCTGATGTCACCGAGCTCCTCGCCACCGTCGAGTGCGTTACTGTGGTCCTACTCTTCTGCTCGAGTTGCATGCTGACCCTTCGCCCTCTCGCAGCATCACCCCCGATGCCGAGCGCCTCGAGAAGTTGATCTCCGAGCTCTCGGGCAAGGACATCAACGAGCTCATCGCGGAGGGATCCGCCAAGCTCGCTTCCGTCCCCTCGGGAGGAGCCGCTGCCCCCTCCGCCGCCGCTGCCGGAGGAGCCGCCCCCGCTGCCGCCGCCGAGGCCGAGAAGCCCAAGGAGGAGGAGAAGGAGGAGTCCGACGACGACATGGGGTGAGTCGATGATTCAGCTCGGGGACCGTGCTGCTTGGAGGAGTGCAGCGGACGACGTGTTGACGGAGGAACCGATTTCGATGAGCACCGAGCTGACCTCGTCTCCCTCTCACCCCCACTACAGCTTCGGACTCTTCGATTAATCTGTTCCGGTTAATCGCTGTTGCCAACCCACCTACCATCAAAATCTCGTTGCTGTCCTTCGAGAGATGAGACTGAGAGCTTCGAACGAGACCCGCGAAGGCTGCGTCGACCGAGCTCATGGGATACCTGGGTCCGAGACTCGGCTTCTTCTTGGAAACGCCTCGGAGCGGCTCGCGTTACCGCGCCACCAGACGAATGAGAGCGAGCTCACCTTTCGCTCGGCGAAGGTTTCGTACCGCCATCGAATGCTGCTGACTGTTCTCGGCTCGAGCAGCTTTCGATGTACGATCAGACGTCTACACTCGCCCTCGTGTGGCTCCAAGCGCCCTGCAGGTGCTCCAACACCTCCTGGCGGAGTCGGACGCCGACGCTTCGGCGATGGCAGGATCTGAGCTGGAGCTCGCCAACCGTACCCCCGGTGCGTTCTCTACAATCGTAGGAGGCTAAGGTCAAATGACCAGATGGAC
This sequence comes from Leucosporidium creatinivorum, assembly GCA_001600635.1. Lineage (NCBI taxonomy): Eukaryota > Fungi > Basidiomycota > Microbotryomycetes > Leucosporidiales > Leucosporidiaceae > Leucosporidium > Leucosporidium creatinivorum. Next base: position 710,897 of record BCKL01000008.1, on the reverse strand, counting down.
CAAGGGGGATCTGTAGGCTGCTGAGCCCCACTCGTCGACATGGCATTCCCGTGCTGCTGGACGAGGGTTCGGGATTGCTCGTGACTCTGCTCCCGATTCTCTTCAAGCTCAAAAGAGCAGGAGAAGATGCTAGAAAAGGGAATACATATACGAGCTACTTGACGAGACAGTGTCAGTCACTCCCGCTGCCCTCGCCGGCCGAGCGAGCTTGGCCAGGCCCCTCCACCTTGCCTCTTGCTTCCCCTCTTTCCCCCTCCCGCTCAACAATCAAATCGCTCGCTCTGCTGCTCTTTCTCTTCTCTCACGCATCTTCAGCTTCTTGCAAGGATGCTGTACACTCTGTTCGCCTCAGCTCTTCTCTTCGCCGTCTCCACTCAAGCTCTCCCTGCCGCCTCCCTCGACGAGCGAGCGAGTGAGTTTCTGGCTTCCCCGTCCCTCGTCGTCCACTGTACTGACTTCTGCTACCTCAGTCGGAGTACCTAGGACCTGTCCCACTGGTCAATACTTCTTGAGTAGGTTCTGCAATCACTCGGAGAGTAGCAGCAGCTTGCAAGCGCCGAGCTGACCCCCCTCGCCTTCCGCTCGTTAGACAGCAGGTGCGCAACTTGCACGTCGACTTTTGACGATGCGGCGACGTGTAACAAAGATGGTGCCCTCTCCTGGTACGTCGCCGACTCGTCCTTCCACACATAGCGAGAGAAGAGCTGATTCTCCTTCATCGCCGAGCAGCTCGACGAACTTCCTCGACAAGGCGGCGAAGCGCTGCGTCGCTGTATGCGCCGATGGGTCTTATGGAAAGGGTAGATCTTCCTGCAGTTGGAAAAAACTCAACCATTGCTTACTCTCTCTCTCTCTCTCTCTCTCGCGCAGATCACGTTTGCAAGACTTGCTCCACTGCTTATTATGGCAGCTCGACATGCAGTGCTACCGGTCCTACTGGATGTCGCTCCCCTCTTTACCTCACTGGCGGGAAGTGTGCTAGCGCCTGCCCCGCGGGAACTTATGCCCTCCAGAGTGAGCCAGAGATGCCCTTTCGTCGCCGAGCTTAAGCCGAGCTCACCGCCAACTCTCTCCCGCAGCCGGATCGCGCGCCTGCAAGCCTTGCTCAGAGGTGGTCCTACATGCTACCACTTGCACCTCTACTGCGGCTCTGAGCTGGTAAGTCTTCTCTCGCTGAGGAGTCTTCGCCGAGCTTTTTCTCTCCCTCCTCGGCGGCAACGTTGGAGAGCGGTACTGACCGTGGCTCTTCTTGACAGTGATGCCGAGACCAAGCTGTACAAGGGCAGATGCCTCAGGCGGTGCCCCTCTGCTACCTTCGCCGATTCGACAGCCAACGCCTGCCTCGCCTGCCCCACCAACGCCCTCACATGCACCTCTACCAAGGTCCTCACATGTGCTACAGGCTTCTACCCCCTGGGCAACGCGTGCACCGTCGAATCCAAGCCCTACTTCCGTCTCCCCGGCGCCGCTTTCTCTGGCGACAAGCAGTACTACGTCGACTACTCGACCACCGAGGCAAAGACTGAGAGGCAGTGTCTTGCTTTTTGCGCTACACAGGGTAGTGAGTAGCCTGGTGACTCCCCCTCGCGCTCGATCGTGGACTCACCATCGCTCGGCGCCTGCTCTCCAGCCGACCCCGACTACTTCACTACCTTCCGCCTCACTCCCGAGCGCTGCACGTGCGCCGGTCGCTTTGAGTACAACACCACTGCAGCTCCCGGTGTTGTCAGTCTCATCGCTCGAGACCGAGCGGACAACGACACTTGCAGCAACCCCCTCCTCAGTGAGTCTGCCAGACTCTCGGGAAGGTGTCTCTGCCGTTGCTGACACTGAAGCTTCTCCTGCAGATCCTACCGGTGTCTGCGAGGTCGTGGTCTACCGCGGGGAGAAATGCTTCGGTTCGTCTTTCTCGCCTTCGCCGAGTTTCTGAAGAGGCTTACCGGAGTCCTGCCCCTCGGCTGCAACAGTGCAAAACACCAACACACTTTGCGCTACTGAGAAGGTAGCTCCTATCTCGTGATTCAGATCAAGGCGGGCGTCAGTCTGTTGCTTAGACGAGCCGAGGGCGAAGCAGAGCGCGAGGTGGGAGGGGTCGATTTTCGGGTTTCAAGGCGCGTTCAGGCTGGGTTAGGTCCATCAAAGCTTTGTTTGAAATTTGAGTACTCTGGTGCTGTCTTGCTGGGCTCACCTAATGTAGAGGAAGAGAAGTGTGAGCTTTCGGTCTTGAGCACAGGATCGCCGAAGAGTGGAGCTGCTTTCCTGTCGAGACCAGCTGATGCTAGTGCGAGAGTGTTATGGAGTAAGAGTGCAGTCGGTCGTCCTGATGAGCGGCCTATGTCTTCGGCTCGCCTTCCGCGAAGACAAACTACCACTGCTCGGGCCCGGCGATGGCGGGGAGGGGCGCTGGAGCTCAACGGAGAGCGAGAACGGCAAGGTGGGAGCCTACAGCGGGTTGGACGTTGGATATGGCTCTCTTGTGCTGTTCAATAATAGCTGCTTCCTCCTTTGCTGCACGTCGACGATCCGGCACTCCCGTCGCTTCGGAGCTCGGCGGAAAGTTTGAAGCTGGTCTGCGAGGCTTGCCTTGAGCCGAAAGCAGCGCTGGAGGAGCCATGGGAGGGGTTTACGAAGTCAAGGTCCTCCCTACTTGCTTGGCGACACATCTCCCGCCCCAATTGTAACTCGGTCGATTGAGCGAGAGCGGCCTGGCCTCTCCTCGCTTCCCCTCTGGCGCTCCCGCTCCTTCAGCTCAAAGTCTCGTGCTGCTTCTCTCTTTGTTCTCTTATCTTCAACTCGGCAGCTCACAAGCAATGCTATACTCTCTACTCGCCTCTGCTCTACTCTTGGCTACGTCTACTCAGGCCGTCCCCACCTCCCTGGACGAGCGAGCAGGTGAGCTCTCCCGCTTCTTGACTTCTCACTCGACGCATTCGACGCTGACCTACCTCATTCACAGTCGCTGCGACTTGTGCTAAGGGTCAATATCTCTTGAGCACGTCTTTTGGCGCGCTGTAGCTTTGAGCGAGCCCAGAACCCTAGCTCACCGTTCTCCCGCCTCAGAGACCAAGTGTGTGCCCTGTACCTCTACCTTCAAAGACGCCGCAACATGCAACAGTGCTGGTTCGCTCACGTGGTGCGTCAAACGCCCCTAATCGGCTCGCGCAACTGCGGTAGAAGGCTAACTCTTCTCATCGCCGAGCAGCTCGACCAAGTTCCTCGACAAGGCGACCAAACGTTGCGTCTCGGCCTGCCCAAGCGGCTTCTACGGCAAAGGTGAGTGTATCTGAGCCTCAGACGAGTCCAACATCTGACTGAGCCCGCCCCTTCGCAGACCATGTCTGCTCCGCCTGTTCGGTCCACTTCATCGGCAGCACGACCTGCACTCCCACCGCTGCTACCGCTTGCCGTTCGCCCTTCTTCCTGAATGGAGCCCAATGCAAGCCCTCATGCCCAGCTGGAACCTTCGGAGCAATGAGTGAGTGGGCGACCGCCGGCGCTTGCCGAGGTTGAAACGACGAGCTGACCTCGTCCTCCTTGACTCCAGCTGGAGCTCGCGCCTGCACCTCGTGCTCCAAGGTGGACCCTAACGCTTCCAAGTGCAACTCTACGCAAGCTTTGAGCTGGTAAGCCGCATCTCTCTGGCTCCCCAGATTATCGCCCAACTTTCCTCGCCGCTCCTCCACACCCTGTGCTCTGTAGAGGAGCTATAGCTGACGGCTCGCTCTCATACAGCACCGATGGATTCAAGTTGTACAAGGGCAAATGCTACAAGGATTGCCCCTCCCTCACCGGGGTCGATGCAGCTGGCAAGACCTGCGCCGACTGCCCTCCTCGCGCCCTCAGCTGCACCTCCTCCTCCGTCCTGACCTGCGAGGACGGTTACTTCCCATCGAACAACACTTGCGCCGCCGAGTCCAAGCCCTACTACCGTGTTCCTGGCTTTCTCACGCAGGACGGAGACGATAATTCCCTCTCCGTCAGTTACAAGGCAAAGACCGAGAGGCAATGCGTCAACTTCTGCGCCATCCAGGGAGGTGAGTACTTCCACCTGCAGGTCACCAGCTGCAAGACTTTGTACAGGAGAGCTGACCGCATCTACTGCCTCTCCGAATCGCCGAACAGATGATATGAGAGTGATCTTCCAGAGCTCAGACGGGAGTACTTACTGTGGCTGTTACGACGCCCCCTCCCCCGAACTCCCTCGATACGTCTATGCGGCCTTTAGCTTCATCTCTGTCTTCAGCACCACGTCCGGCATGACGTGTTCCGATCTTCAGCTCAGGGTGGTCGGCAAGTTGCTTTTGCCCCTTCTGTGCCCTTGTCAAGAAGCTTGACTAATCATATCGGTATCGCGCAGGATCGTCGGGCAACCTTGATTGCGAGCTTGTGGTCTACCGCAATGAGACCTGCTACGGTGCGTCCCCGCTTCCTTTCATCGTCGCCGAAACTGAATCTCGGTCTCGGCGTTCGCTCCCAATAGTCAAGGGCACCAATACTCCGTGTGCTGTGGGGTATCAATGACGTCAGATGGCGGAAAGGAGGGCAAGGTGGAAGCAATGAAGTGCTCCGGGTTCGGTTCTCAGCTTGAAGTTTAGTTTGATTAGCGCGCAAAAGTGACAGGGGGAAGGCTTCCTCAAGCTCAAAGAAATGTATCAGGTCCCTTTATGCCTGCAGAGCGCGATCCCCTCCAGCCCGTTCACACGCGAGATCTCTTCGCCGAGAAGACCTTTCGCTCCCCTGCGACCACGAAGCTGTACATAACGACTGTTCATCGTTTCATCACGTTCCTCGCTTGCCTTCCTAGGCTCAGCGGGCTCAAACGCTCTACAGCAGCAGCTCAGACGATTGCCCTCGTCCTCTGGAAGAGCTGGTCGACGATCTGGCTCACATGGCCAATGGTCTGGAGGGAGGCGTCGTAGGTCTTCTGCTCGTATTGGAGGGACGAGATGAAAGTCAAGATTGAAGGTGGAGATGAGCGGGCGTGCGATGAGAAAGGGAGAAGGGGAGCGGGAAGAGGGAGATGGAGGAAGGTCAGCGCCGAACGAATAGAAGCGAGACGAAGAGACGAGCAACGTACATCCTCCTCCGGCTCGTCATACACAATCAAGCATCCTGCTCCCTGATCGAGCACACCGTGGAAGACCTTGTCGAGGATCATCTGCGAGAGCCTGGCGGGAGGAAGCAAGGCGGTCAGCATCTCACCTCGTTTCTTCTCGCGTCGAGCATCTCCAGCTCCACATCAACTGCCGAAACGTCTCGAGCGACCGGCGAAAAGTAAGAACCAAACTCACTTGCTCTCCACCTCCCTCACGGGCTGCTTGACGAGCTCGGCAATGTGGGCAATCTCGACGCGTCTGAAGGGCTCGATGATGCGGACAAGGTTCTGCTCCAGTAGCGTGTCGTACAGGGCCGAAAGGTGGTTGCGCACGATCGGGTCGTCGGAGAGCTCTGTTCGAGTGGAGCAAGCGGGGTCAGCGTCCGATTCGTCATGAGCTCTGACCTCGGCTAAAACTCACCCTTCTTGTGCTCCTTCAATAGCCTCTCAAAGTCACTCAGACTGCGATCCTCGTGCGCCTTGGCCACGGCCTTCATCGCCTCGACTTCGGGGCCAGCGTAGCGCTGCGCCAGCTTGCCCGAGATGATGGAAGCGACGTCCTCGGGCTGTGCACGAGGAAGATGTGGATACGAGAGGCGAGGGCGAGAAGAGTGGAGCAAGAGGGGTGGGCGAGATGAGAAGGAAGCGACCGTCAGCGGAGGTCAACGAGCGAGTGGAAGAGCGGAACGCACTAGGTTGAGCATGACCTTGCACAGCAGCATGTACTTGAGTGCCGGAGTCGCCTTGGGGTCGTCCTGCGAGGACAGGCCTTCGAGCGCCTCGAAGAAGTAGGAGTATCTGTGGAGGGCGAGATGCGGAGGTCAGCGATTATTCGAGCTCTGGGTCGAGGGAGAGAAGCTATTGATGGCGAGACGGGTGAGAGCCGAAGCTACTCGCGCACTTGGTCGACGAGAGGGGCGGAGAAGTGGGACGAGACGAGGGAGAGTGCCCGCCAGAGGCTCTCTCGAGTCCTCGGCGCTGCGTCCATCTCGCCGTCGCCTGCTGCCAACTCACGCCGGTCCATCAACGAAGCCGACGGCACAGGTAAGCCGACGGATACCTACTCTCAATCAGCGACCGCCGAAGGTGCTACTATTCCTCGGCGGCGCTCAAGCGATGGGCCTCGGCCAGCTCGCCAGTCGGCAAGACTCAAGCATGGAAGCAGTGGTCCGACGATGGAAGACCAAGCGCGAGGTGATGGACCCGGAACTCCAGAAGCGCCCGCCGAGACCTGCTTGGTCTCGGCTAGAACTTCATGCTCAGAGGTCGGTCCCGCTCACGCGAGCTCAATACTTCGCGCGTGGAGCCACAGAGCGAAGGACAAGCGTGACGCCAAGAACAAGAGCCGCCGCCAGTGATCTCCTGATCTCCAGCAGCCAGCTCAGTTGTCGTCGGATGCCCTCGGGCGAAAGCTGAACCTAACGCAGCCTTTGAGCTGTCGCCAAGCTTCGAGTGAGAAGGAGAACGACGTGGTTCGAGCGTTTGATAAGCGCCCGCCGACGCCTTTGAGGCATCAGCGAACCGATCAAAGCGTCTCTCACGCCGCCTGCCGAGCTCGTTGCCAACGCTCCACCGAGCGGCCCGAGTGGGACGCACGTACAACCATTTCAGGAGCGGTATCCTCAACTCTACCGAGTCGAAGCTGAGCGCCGATGACTGCGAGCCGTCTGCTGCCCCTCACGAGCCTGCAGCGCGCGAGAGGAACGAAGAGGGGAGGAGATGAACGCCCGCCGAAGCTCTTTCGAACCTCAGCGAGCTGCCCAGTCCACTCCTCTCGCAAACCCCTCCTCGAATATCTCCTCGTCGATACATAGCGACCGAGCAACAGAGCCGCGAAGGCATCCCGAACCCCAAGAATCATGAACCTCGGCCGAGAACCCCTCGGTCTTCAGCGCCCAAGTCCCGGCTCTCGGTCGCCTGGCATCCTACCTCCCTCCCTCCAGCCTACGCTTCGTCTCGCCCTCCTCATCTCCTCCCTGCATCGCCAGCCCACAACCCTGATCGCTCTCGGCCTCGCCTCCCACTCGTCGCCCTCCCAACCCAGCCCCAGCGACCCCTCCAGTTCATCAAACCAACTCACCCAGTCTTATAATCCCCCTCCTCGGCATGTAGGACACCACTCTGCATGTCCAACTGCGCTTGCAGGAGGGGAGGGCAGTAGATTGAGTTTGCCGAGGTGCGGGCCGAGGTGAGGGCGGCCTGTGAGTTTTGAGTTTGGGAGCGAGCGACGGGAGTGGGAGAGGCGAATTGGGTGGGTGGGTGAAAAGGAGGAGGGAGAGGTGGGCGGCGAGCCGGAGGGGAGGACGAGGTGAGGAGTTAGGGAGATGAGGGAGAGTGATGGAGGCAGGGGGGGTGGGGCGGTGAGGGAGGCAGGGTGGGAGAATGGGAAAGAGGGAAGGGGGAAGGGGTAGGAGGCGGAGAAGAAGGACGGGCAGGAGAGGAGAGGAAGCCAAGTCAGCGATCGCCGAACCTGAGGACCTCATCTCCGTCTCCCTCGTCCAGCACCTCAGCCCCTACAGAGACCAGAACAGACTACACACCTTAGCCTTCGGTAGGTTACTCAGGGCATAGTGCACCCGACTCTCCAGCAGGTGAACCTCGGTCAAGACCATCTTGTCGTCCAGCTTCTTGAGTTCCCTCAGAAGCGAGTTGATGAGGGCGAGGGCATCCTTGAAGTGCGAGTTGTCGATGTAGCTGTTTGCGGCGTCGAACATAGAAGAAGCTCAGCGGATGAGGCTGAGTGGAGGGAGAGAGGGCAGCGGAACGCACAGAGCAATCAACCGAGTCTCGAGCGATTGTTTGAGGAAGATGCGCTTCTCCTGCTTGGCCCAATCGATGTTGTCCTTTGTTACTTGGATCTGCAGCTTGGAGGCATTGGGGATGGCCGAGAAGTTGTCGAGGAGGGTGCGAACTGTCGAAAGGCATCGGGCGGCGTCAGCGGTGTCGTCTAAAGAGCTACAGACAAGCCGAGCAGGGCTGTAATATGGTGAGTAAGGTAGTACGTACTCAGCTTGGCCGTCTTTGCCTTTGCCAGGTGCTCCATCACAGGCCTCGAGTCGTTGACGAGTTGAGCCAAAGCCGTCGCATCTTGCTTATCGCGGTACAGCCCCGCGAGCTCATGGATGGCAGTCTCCTTCTCCTTGAGCAGCTGGTCGTCCTTGGGGCCTGTAGCGGAGTAGGACCGAGGTGAGCTGAGCTCCAAAAGAAGGGACGCGTCAGTGAGGTGGTGGACGGACCTGCTGGCTGGGAGAGGATAGTCTGTAATTGTTGCTCTGTGCGCTTGGGTGCTGTACTGTCTGACATGCTGTGTTGTTCTGTAGCCGAGTCAATTTGTAACGAGAAGGAGACGTGGTAAGAGTCCAAGCTTGGAGCTCTCTCTCCCTCTTACTTCTCGCTTCTCCAAACTAAATCGGCACTAACAACACAGAATGGCGACTCCTAATGATGATGTAGTAGCTCCTATTCCCAACCTCGTACTCGCTCAACACTCGTTCACCTTGTCCCAGCCGACCCTCTCATCCTCATCCTCACACGCTGACGCTCGAGCTGACCTGCTCAAGGGCATCGAGGAGGATGGTCAGTCCCCCTTGCTGCAGCTTCTGTAGGGCTCTAGCTGACTCTGAGATACCACAGAAATGGCGCCCTACCTCTCCCACCTCATCTCCTCCTCGCTCCTCTCCTCCGACGACTCCAACCACCTGCTCTCCAAGCTCCAAGCGACCAACAAAACCCACCTCACCAAACTCGACGCTGATCTCGAGGACGCCAAGACCAATTTGGGAGAGACCGAGATTAGCGATGCGTTAAAGGCCAAGGCGCTGTATTTGGCTAGGATTGGAGAGAAGGTCCGTCGTCGTTGGACGCGTAAGCTGGAGGTCGTTCGCTAATCAACAATCCCTCGCCTACCTGCTCTCCATCGCCATTCTGCATCATTTCGAATCTACTCTGCTACACAGGACGCAGCCCTCGCCGCTCACACGGAAGCGCTGGAGAAGACCGCCGGCCTGGGATCCAAGATCGACCTCCGACTGGCCATGATTCGCATCGGCCTGTTCCACGGCGATCACAAGGTCATCCAGGAAGGCATCGACCAGGCAAAGATGTGAGCCTGACCTTTTGCCCTCTGTGCTATCTTGCCTGCTCGGCGGGCGAGGACTCTAGGACCGAGCTAACCTCCCTCCCTCTCTCTCTCTCCCCCTAGTCTCATCGAATCCGGAGGCGACTGGGACCGCCGGAACCGCCTCAAAGCGTACGAGGGCTTGTACCTCCTCTCGATACGCAACTTCCAGACCGGCGCGCAACTCCTCCTCGACACCCTCTCCACTTTCACGGCGACCGAGTTGATTGATTACGACGAATTTGTCAAATTGGTGGTGGTGGCTGGGACTTTGACATTGGAGAGGAAGGAATTGAAGAAGAAGGTGCGTAGACTCTCCCCTCTCGGCGCTGAGTTCGGCGCCCGTCTTCTCTGCGCCGCCGAGTCGTCGCTGATCCCTTGCTCGTCTTCACACCACACAGATCATCGACGCCCCCGAAGTCATCGCCCTCCTCCCCACCGTCCCCTCGCTGCAAAACCTCGCCTCCTCGCTATGGAAGTGCGACTACAAGGCCTTCTTCCTTGCACTCGGTCCGTCTTGCCCGTCCTCCTCCTCTCCCGCACCCTCACTAACATCCATCCCATCCCATCTCTCCTCGTCTCCCTCTCCCCTCCCGCCTCACCCGCCTCGCAGCCGAAGTGGAAACCCTGCACCTCCTCCCCTCGCGCCTCCTCTCACAGCACACGCGCTACTACGTCCGCGAGATGCGGATCAAGGCCTACGCTCAGCTGTTGGAGAGCTACTCGTCGGTCACGCTCAAGAGTCTGAGCGAGGCGTTCGGAGTTAGTGTGGGGTGGTTGGATGGGTGAGTTGCTGGCGGCTTGCTTGCCTGAGGCAAGAGGAACTTGCTGACTTCTCTTTCTGCCTTCTTCCCTCCCACCTCGCCCCTCGATATTTCGGCCTCACACTCGCCCTCGCCCTCGCCCTCGCCATTCCTCCCCTGCCTTTGCCCCTGCGCCTCACCACCCCGCACCACCGCCTCCTTCCCTCCCCTCCCCTCCCCTTCCCCCTCCCCCTACTCTTCACACACCAACAGCGACCTCTCTCGCCTCATAGCCCTCGGTCGGCTGAACGCCTCCATCGACCGCGTCGCCGGCATCGTCACGACCAACCGACCAGACGCCAAGAATGCGCGCTACGGCGCCGTCATCAAGCAGGGGGATGTCGTGTTGACTAGCGTGCAGAGGTTGAGTAGGGTTGTCGGTTGATTGAGCAGGGGGGATCAGATGGAATGACGGTTGCGCTGTATCTTCGGGGAGAGGGCGCGAGACGGGAGAGATGAGAGAGAGCGGAGGTGGAGGTTGGGCGAAAATACAGGTTTTTGTCGAGATTGCGCCTCGTCGAGTGGACACCTGCGCGAGGGTTCACCTTCGCCGAGGAAGGGGTTCGGCGATGATCGTCCGCCCACTGCGGTCATTTGACGATGGCAGGGGGTGTCAGTAATGGGCGCAGGCTCAAAGTAGCACTAAGTGCCACTGTGCCGATCTTTTCGCTCTCGGAACCCTCTTCCCCCTCCTGACCGCTTCGAGTCTTTGTCCGGTTCCCTCTTTCTATTCTCGCATTGCTCTTTCGCTCTCCCTCGCTTTCCTCTACGTGCTGCTCGACGATCATGCTCCGTTTTCTCGCCGCTGTCCTACTCCTCACCGCTAGCGCCCGAGCTCTTCCCGCCGCCGCCGAGATCGCAGAGCGAGAGAGTGAGCCTCTCTGTGCCCGCCTCCTTCCCCTAGCTGCCGTTCGCCGTTGCTGACCTCTGCTACACCAGTCGGTGTACCCAGGACCTGCCCTCCTGGTCAATACTTCCTGAGTAGGATTTTTCTCGACCTGCCGAGCCCTCGTAGGTCTGCACAAAGCCGAGCTGACCTCCCTCATCTTTGCGCCGAGCAGAAAGCAAATGTGTGCCATGCACTTCGACTTTCGACGATGCCACAGCGTGTAATAGTGCTGGAGCTACCTCGTGGTAAGCCAGCGACGCTTCCCGCCTTGAGACTGGGCAGCAGGAGCTGATCTTCCCTCTTCGCCGAGCAGCTCGACCAAGTTTCTGGACAAGACGACCCACCAATGCGTCGCCGTGTGCCCCGATGGTTTCTACGGGAGGAGTGAGTTTCCTCTGACCCTCACATAATGCCCCAAGCTAACTCTGACATCTCCTCGACAGGCAACGTCTGCTCCCCCTGCGCTGGTCGATGGCTCGGCAGCTCGACCTGCACGGCTATCGGCGCTACTGGCTGTCGTTCACCTCGCTTCTTAACGGAGGGGAAGTGCGTTACTGCTTGTCCTGCTGGGACGTTTGGGGCGGAAAGTGAGTGTCGGGCTTTTCGGCGAGAATGAGGCTCTGAGCTGACCTTCGAAAGCCTCACAGCTGGACCCCGAGCCTGCACGCCTTGCTCCAAGCTCGATCTTCATGCTTCGACTTGTACCTCTACCGAAGCTCTTAGCTGGTAAGTCCGCTCCCAACAGCTGGCAAATTATCGCCGAGCTCTCGCACTTCCTCGGGAACCGTGCACGCTCCAACGGCTTGTTCGCTACCCTAAGCTAACCATCTTCTAATTCACAGCGTCTACCGCACCAAGCTGTACAAAGGCAAATGCCTCGGCTCCTGCCCCGCCGCCACCTTCACCGACCCGACGGGCAAGGTCTGCCTCGACTGTCCCGCCCACGTCCTCACCTGCACCGCTACCGAGGTCCTCACATGCGAGGCGCCATACGTCCCCTCCATGAACACTTGTGCCAGCCAGTCAAAGGCCTACTACCGCATCCCGGGCGTCGCTTCTTCGGCTGCAACCACTTTTGACTTTTCGACAGCCCAAGCCAAGACGGAGAGGGAGTGTGTCGACTTTTGCGCCACGCATTCAGGCGAGTACTAAAGTCTCCCTTCTCTTGCAGCTCGACCGCTCACCCTCTCGCTCGCACAACAGACGATTTCGTCGAGTTCAACATGGACTTCCGGCCCGACCCTCCCTTCTGCACCTGTTCGAACGACCTCGACTTCAGCGGCTCGAGGAAGGTAGCTGGCATTACCGCTATGTTCATTGCGAGCTTCTGGACAGGTGTGCTCGGCCACGAGAGGACGCCCTGCACTGATGAGCGATTGAGTGAGTGCTCGGCGATGGCTTCGCGGTCAAGTCGGGGACGTTTGCTGACGAAATACCCTCTTCTGCAGACCTGTATGGAGTATGTGAGCGTGTGGTCTACCGTGATGAGGTCTGCTACGGTTTGTACACTCTCTCTGTCGCCGTCCTCTCGCAGAGCTGACCCGAGGCCTCGACGTTCGCTCCCGACAGTCGACGGAACCAACACGCCGTGCGCTGCCGATCCCGGCGTGCAGAGCACGTAGCTTTGTCTCGCCAGTGGGTGTACTGTATGGCTCATGGCATGGATTATGACCGCAAGGGTGCGCGAGCAAGCCTCGAGCCTTCTCGAGGCTCTCGCTCTCAAGTTACTCATCCGCTGCGCTCGGCTCGCGTAGACAGTCGAGAGAGTACAGCTAAGCTCTGTTCCATTGTTCCGCTCGCGCTGCTAGACATTTCAAGCACCGCCTGGCCTGCTGCTACTCGGCTTCACCTGCGAGCGAGCGAGCGAACCGTCAGCAAACGAGGCGCGAAGTGGCAAGTAGGAGCCACTCACCAATCTTCGAGAGCGTCCTCAAGAGACTGAACAGCGTGGTCATGCTCAAAGCTGGGCCTTTCCACCAACTCAATGTCCCGTTTTGAGCAGAGGTCGGCTAGGGATTCTCGCGCCGCGCCTTCGTCGCCGTCGAAGGCTGGGACCGCGAGACGTCGCAGGGATCCCCGGGTCTCGGGGGTAGTCGAAAGTGCCTCGTAGATGCCCGAAAGCACGTTGACGGCGGCTAGCAGGTCCCATGGAAGGCGGAGGCGGAGGTGAGCTAGAGGCGCCTTGGACAAGAGAGGAAGGATGGTAGCCATAGGGGCATTGCAGTCCAGCATAAGTGTGCCCAGTGTCTTGAAGCTCGTCCAAACGCCATCCCGCAGCGTGTAGTGACTGTCGTTCGAATTGAAGGCAAGGGCGAACGACGTGAGCCGAGCGGTATGAGCGAGGAGAGCGTGCTCGAGGGCCCTCGTTTCGGCCCCGGGCTCTGGCGGGTTGGAATGAACGAGAAGAAGAGTGTTGAGATGTGGTAGCTGCGCCAAGAGGAGGAGCGAGGCGATCGTGGCCGAGGTTTGGAAGGAGAGAGTAAGGCGACGAAGGGTCTTGCCGACGAGTCGAGTGTCGTCGGGCGTCGAGATGAAAGGACAGTAGTCGATTGTAAGATCTTTGAGACCTGCAATTGTAGCGTGTCAGCGGACACCACCCAGATCGAGCGGTCTCGGCGCACCTTTGTCGAGAGCTGCCGAGAGCGCCTCGAGGTGCACACGGGGCGGACCCACGCAGTCCCTAGCAGCAACAACTTGTAGCATTTCGAGTCTCGAGGTTGCTTCCAGCAAGGTTCGCACATGCGGCGTCGGCACCTCGGCGGCCTGCGCTTCGTCGTCGTCGACGAGGAGACGGAGCGACTTGAGCGAAGGGGGACGCTTGCCTTGACCGAAAGCGATCGCTGCGCGCTTCTCCGTGAGGCTGACATGGCGGTATAGCTCCACCTGCGCGAGCGCCGCCCAGAGCTTGTTAACGCGGCAGCATTTGAGGAGGACGTCGTAGCGCTCTCGGAAGGTGGTGAAGGAGATTCGAGGTAGCGCTAGTTGAATGATACGCTGCAGGATCTCGGTGGGGAGCGTGGGGAGCTGACGGGGAGCTTCGTCGGGCTGAGCGAGAGGAGGGGAGCCAGCTTCGAGCGGGTTGTCCATCCTAGTAGGGCTTCGAGTGAGGGTTGCTGTAGGTGGTTGAGGGGTAGCAGTCGACTTGTACTTTCCTCCTGTACAGCTGTACGAGAGCCGAAGCAAGAGACGAGCGAGCAGGAGAAGGGAGAGAGGCAAAGGGCGAGCAATGCTCCGTACTAACCCTTAAGAGCGAGGTCAGGAAACAAATTGGAGGAGCGAGAAATGTGGTTCAACAGGTTGGAAGAGCTGCTCAAAGGGAAAGCAAGGTTGCTCAAATGTACCTCAAGCTGCTCCGATACTGCAGTGACCCCTCAAAGCCGAGCTGGCGCCGAATTCGTCTGTCGCGACGCTCTCTCGCTCCTCTGACCGGCGCCGGGGGTGAGTAGGAGGTTATTACAGCGTTCACATTCGAGCCCGAATGGTCACCAACACCTCAATCTTTCTTTATCACCCATCGGACCTGCGCCGAGTCAGCCCTTCGGCGATAGCTTGGAGACGGTGCTGCTGCTCAGCAGGCAAGGCCTACCCTTGGCTCCAGGGAGGCGGAGTATATGTCCTAAGAGACCATGCATGGACGAAGCGCTAGATTGTGCATCGCCATCTCGGTTTGAGCGTTTCGCAGAGCTCGGCGATGGCTTTCGCTCGTTCGCTGAGTGCTAACGGAGCTCTGCTAGCGCACGATAGTACAGAGGTGTCCGAAACTGCTCAGAGCTTCTCTTCGCTCACCCACTCTCCACTTGACTTCACTACAGGACCAACCTTTGCCGGAGCAGGTCACCCCCGTTCGGGTCAACTTTTTGGGGCTCCCAAACGGGACTGCGCTGCCAGAGCAAGTCGCGGAGGCTGGGATTCCACCTTTGACCGTGTCCTCGCCCAACTGTCAGTCTTCAACTCGGTTGGTTCGCATGCCTGTGCACCTACATACACCCCGCCACCCTCCTACACGACTCTCACCACTCCCGCCCTCTGCCGTCCGCTTGAACTCGAGGAATCGACGAAAAACTGTGCCCTCTCGCTGGGCAGCGCTGGGAGGGCTACAGGGGCGGGAGCAGCAGCGGGCGCAGGGGCAACGAATGTACCCGTGATGGACTGGTGCAGCAAGGGGGAACCAAGGCCTCTGTGCTGAGCAGGGGGAGGTGCTGCTCGAGCGGAGGGAGGAGACTCAGCGGGAGGGGGAACCTCTGCCTCTGTAGGGCTCCAGCAGACAGCAGCGGGAAGAGGTTGCACAGGACGATGTACAGGAGGAAATGCTGCTCGTTCTGCAGGGGTGCATGCTGCCCAAATTGGACCACTCGCAACGCGTGCCCAGTTCGCACTAGAAGCGGGCGCTGACCCTCTTCCCTCTCCCTACCATCCTCCTTTCGCCCTCTGCTATCATCTTACACACCACAGGCCCATTATGAACGCCGACGAGATCGCCGCCGCGAACCGCCGTGCCCGCACCTTCAAGAAGTTCACCTACCGTGGTGTCGAGGTGCGTTCGCTCGTTGCCATGTACCTCTCTACGTCGGACCACTGGGCTGACCTTGCGCTCCGTCTTCCTCCCCTACTCCACCTCGCCGCCTCGCCGATCCACGCGTTCCCACCCACCCACAGCTCTCGCAGCTCCTCGACCTCGACTCGGCTGCCTTCACCGAGCTGGTCCACGCTCGTGCTCGCCGACGCTTCCAGCGTGGGCTCAAGCGCAAGCCTATGGCCCTCATGAAGAAGCTCCGCACCGCCAAGAAGGAGGCCGCTCCCGGTGAGAAGCCCGAGTGCGTCAAGACCCACCTCCGTGACATGATCATCGTCCCCGAGATGATTGGCTCCGTCATCGGAATCTACAACGGAAAGGTCTTCAGTGAGTTGTGCTGCAACTTCTCGCTGTCGTCTACGAGACCTCGGCGCTCGGCGGAGACTTGGTCGCTGACCGCATTCGCTCCCATCAGACGCCGTCGAGATCAAGCCCGAGATGACCGGATACTACCTCGCCGAGTTCTCCATCAGCTACAAGCCCGTTCGCCACGGACGTCCCGGAATCGGAGCCACCCACTCCTCCCGTTTCGTGCGCCTCGTTCGCCGAACTCTCCTCTCATCCCTCGCTGACCACACCTCCGCTCTACACAGATCCCCCTCAAGTAAACGGTGGACTTGATTGGAGCTGTTTGTGTGTTTTCTCGACTGGAATTTGTGGTGTGGTGCACGGAGGACGGGGCAACGCATGCCGAGCAGCATGCGGGGGCGTGGTGGTCGCCCAGGATGCTATCATCATGCTTCAAAAACACCAAGCCGACTCGTCCGATGCGCGTGGAGACTAGGCGAACGGCGAGACTTGGACTACCTGCTCATCGAAGCCAGGGAGCCGCTCGGCGATGTCGGAGGCTCGGTGCTGAACGCGCGTTTGTAGACGCTAGCGCCCTTGCAACTCCGTGATCGTAGGAGCTGCAGCAGTGCAGGCGAATGCTAGTCCTCCTGGCTGGCCTCGGCGAGGGGTTCACCGTGCCGTGCATGAGAGGTCGCTGGGTTCAATTCACGGCTCGGCGCGAGCTTCGCACCTCCTGCGTAGCCACTCTTTGGGCGCAAAGCGAGATCATGACTTTTCAGGGAGCGGGGTGAGCTCGGTGCATTGCTCAGTACTCTCAGAGGTGCTTCAGCCCACCTTGGCCGTCGCTGCAGCTACGCGGCGACGGCAAGCGCCTGCTGTGACTCTCGCTACAATGTCGATGGGTGCGCGCTGGCCGTTCAGGATTGTACGCGAAAAGTTCAGAGTTCGTACAAGAGCCGCTGTAGCCTCCTTCGATGGGAGCTTGACGATGCGGCACTCCCGTCGTCTCGGAGCTCGGCGGAAAGTTTGAAGCTGGTCTGCATGGCTTGCCTTAGGCCGAAAGCAGCGCTGGAGGAGCCATGGAGGGGGTTACGAAGTCAAGGTCCTCCCTACTTGCTTGGCGAGACATCTCCCGCCCCGATTGTAACTCGGTCGAGTCGATTGAGCGAGAGCGGCCTGGCCTCTCCTCGCTTCCCCTCTGCGCTCCGGCTCCCGCTCCTTCAGCTCAAAGTCTCGTGCTGCTTCTCTCTTTGTTCTCTTATCTTCAACTCGGCAGCTCACAAGCAATGCTATACTCTCTACTCGCCTCTGCTCTACTCTTGGCTACGTCTACTCAGGCCGTCCCCACCTCCCTGGACGAGCGAGCAGGTGAGCTCTCCCGCTTCTTGACTTCTCGCTCGACGCGCTCGCAACTCATTTACCTCAATCGCAGTCGCTGCAACCTGTGTTAAGGGTCAATATCTCTTGAGTACGTCTTTTGGCGCGCTGTAGCTCTGAGCGAATGCAGAACCCTCGCTC
Source organism: Leucosporidium creatinivorum (assembly GCA_001600635.1). NCBI lineage: Eukaryota > Fungi > Basidiomycota > Microbotryomycetes > Leucosporidiales > Leucosporidiaceae > Leucosporidium > Leucosporidium creatinivorum. Next base: position 693,611 of record BCKL01000008.1, on the reverse strand, counting down.
ACCTTCTCCCGCCTCAGAGACCAAGTGCGTGCCCTGCACCTCCACCTTCAAGGACGCCGCAACATGCAACAGTGCTGGTGCACTCACGTGGTGCGTCAAACGTCTCTACTCGGCTCGCGCAACTGCGGCGGAAGGCTGACTCTTCGCATCGCCGAGCAGCTCAACCAAGTTCCTCGACAAAGCGACCAAACGTTGCGTCTCGGCCTGCCCAAGCGGCTTCTACGGCAAGGGTGAGTGTATCTGAGCCTCATACGGACCCAGCATCTGACTGAGCCCGCCCCTTCGCAGACCACGTCTGCTCCGCCTGTTCGATCCACTTCATCGGCAGCACGACCTGCACTCCCACCGCTGCTACCGCTTGCCGTTCGCCCTTCTTCCTGAATGGCTCACAGTGCAAGCCTTCATGCCCAGCTGGAACTTTTGGAGCGACGAGTGAGTGGCTGTTCGCTAGTCGACTTCTCGGCGCCGAGCTAACCTCGTCCTCCTTACTCGCAGCCGGAGCTCGCGCCTGCACCTCGTGCTCCGAGTATGATCCTAACGCTTCCAAGTGCGACGCCACCCGACCTTTGAGTTGGTGAGCGCCGTGTTCCGCGCGCGCAAGACGATCGCCGAGCTCTGCCTCGGGCTCTCGGGCCTCTGTACTCCGAGAAGTAGCAGTAGCTGACGGCTAACTCTTTCACAGTACCCCTGGCTTCAAACTCTACAAGCGCAAATGCTACACAGAGTGCCCCTCCCCTACCTGGATCGACCCAGCCGGCCTGACCTGCACCGACTGCCCTGCTTTCGCCCTCAGCTGCACCTCCTCCTCCGTCACTTGCATAGATGGCTTCTACTCCTACAAGAACACCTGCCGCAGCGAGTCAAAGCCTTACTACCGCCTCCTCAACGCGTACTCGAACTTCAGATTCCCCGAGTCGACGGCCGTGATCCCCAAGGAAGCAGCGTTCGAGAGGGACTGCATAAGGCTCTGCTATAACCAGGGATGTAAGTTTATCGAACTCTTCACGACCGCATCGTCTTGCTGCATTGACTCCGGATTCCTCTCCGCCGAGCAGACAGCCTCAACGCGATTTACACACCCCGTGATGGGCTCTGTTACTGTTCCGAGCTCCCCGAGAACCCTGGCTTTGTAGAATCACAGGGGTCCCCCGGGGCGGTCAATCTGTTGGACATCGATCAGAAGACTTGCGCCGACATTCCGCTCGGTGAGCTGAGATTTCTCGCCGACCCCTCATCTTATTGACACCTTTGACTGACGTTCTTGGTCTCCGACAGACTCGAACGCAGTATGTGAGCTGATTGTATACCGTGACATCGACTGCTACGGTATGTCCACACTCATTTGTTGCTCATGGCTTTGACTGAACCTCCGCCTCGGCGGTCGCTATCATCAGTCAAGGGCACCAACACGCCGTGCGCTGCCAATCCAACGATTGTTGGGAATGTCGGAGACGAGCCTGGTACTGTACTCTAGTGAATTGTCTCGCGAGCGGACGGAAGGAGTGGGGATGAGAGAGGGCTCGGTCCTAGGTTTTGGGTTCATAAGGGTGAACAGCGGGCTAAGCAACTTGGTGGTAGTTCTCCGGTCCGTTAGTCAGTGCTTGGAAGTGCATTCGAGCTGGGTACTGGCTGTACCTCGTCAGCGGAAGCGAAGAGCGACTCGCCGAGTTTTCAATCTTTCGGTCAGGTCATCCTGCCGAGTGGAAGCGGTTCCTGCGTCTCGCGAGACGATCATAGTCGCATCGCTGAGTAGCTGTATCGTACTGAGCGAGCTTCGCATCCTCCAATCGACACGGACTCGACTGAGACCGGGGTTCCATTCCGCGCCGACTTTCGTCGTCTCGTCTTTCTACACGCCCTACAGCTGACACCCAGCTATCGACTGCGAGGGGGCAGACAAGTCAGTAAGAAACTCGAGCAAGCTCGACCGAAGCTCAGAAACGTACAGCTTCTTGGACTCGAAGAACATTCGGAGATGCCTGAGCTGCCAAGTGCAGGTGCAGATGAGAGTGACGAGCTGCATGATACTCCACCACACAGCCCTCGAGTTGGTCGTCTCGCTCAGGCTCCTGAACTCTGCCTCCCTCTCCCTCTGGAACACCTGCTCCCTCCTGATATCCGCCAACCGCGAGTTCAAGTCTTTGACCTTGCCCGCCAGGTCCTTGACATGCTCCCGCTCGCCCTCCTCGTCCACCTTGGCTTCTCCAACGGCGATGTCGAGGTGCATGCGCACTTGTGGGGTGGAGAACCATCCGCCGGTGTAGTTGGAGCGGAGGCAGATGGTGTGGTCTCCGGCTTCGTGGGAGGTGAAGGTGAATTTGCCTTGAGGGAGACCGCGCGTGTTGACCACCTTGTCACCGCTGTCGACTTCCTGTTGCAGTGAAAAGCCGAGATGGGAGGAGGATCAGTCACGCGTTCGCAAGGAAAGCGAAGCGGCCGGAGCGAGCTGTAAACGGACCTGTACGACGATTTGGATGCCTAGTTGATCATTGACGATGTAATTCTTGGTCGACTCTTGCCATTCCTCGGCCTTGTAGTGACCTATTGACGCACAGTTAGGCGTCAGCTCAGTCCTCCTGCTCTCGACACGTCCCTTGGCCCTCGCGCAGAGCTGTAAAGCTGCAGGACTCACCGACGACGATAGTGTCTTTAGGCAGCTCCTCAAGGAAGCAGCGGTTCTCGCCCGCGTCGAGGTAAAAGTAGAGCGCCGAGGAGAGGTGCAAGAGAGAGAGGAACGCGACGACCAAGGGTAGCCGCAACATGGTGGTGAAGAAGCGGTCGCTCTAGCTTGTTGAAGCGGTCAGAAGCGCCTGTAGTAGAAGCGAAGCGAGCCTCCTGTAAGCTGGTACGAGCGGGCGGGCGAGACGAGAGCTGAGAAGCGACGAGTGATGAGGAGGAGGGCAACGAGCAGCGCGCCCAAGTTCACAGGTCTCCCTCCCGCCTCATCTTTGCTCGTCCCAAGCTACTTCGACAGCGTATTGTTCTACAGCTTTCAAGCCCTGCTACAGAGATCTCTCGCCGACCTCCTACAGCTCTTTCAAGCTCGCCCTCCCCTCCCACCTTCTCGTCGCCTCACAGCAGCCAAGTCAGCCCACCATGGCGACCGAAGGAGGCATCGATTTCGCCGACCTGGAGCACAGGGAGATGGACATTGAAGAGTCAGCCTCGCATCCCGAGACGGCGCGCCTGTTGGCCGAGCTGGATCGCAAGCAATCCGCCCGGCGCATCGCGGTCCCTACCAAGGATGCCGACGTCCGCTTGCGCCTGCGCGAGCAAGGGGAGCCCATCACCTTGTTCGGAGAACGGCCAGAGGATCGCAGGGACCGATTGCGGTACTTGTGGAGCCAGCAGCGGCAGAGGGAGAAGGATGCCAAGATGCAGGTTGGGAGCGATGAGGAGGCGGAGAGCAGTAGTGGGAGTGAGGATGGCGATGAGGACAAGGAGGAAGAGTTCTACACCGAGGGGACATTGGATCTCAAGGCTGCTAGGAAGGACATCGCCGAGTTCTCGCTACCTAGGTGCGCCTCTCCCCCTCGTATCGCTCATTCAACCTGGCTGACCTCCTTCGCGCGTACAGGGCACGCAAGCGTGTAGCTCGTCAACGATCCGAAACCACCATCCCCCTCGGCCGCCTCATCGACGTCCGCCGAGCCGTCTTCAACAACCTCAAGTCCTTTACGAACCTCGGCTCCCAGATCGGCGACACCCGAGCCCTCTCCTCCCTCCGCTTCTCGCCTGATTCCTCCATGCTCCTCACCTCTTCCTGGACCGGCAGCGCCAAGTTGTGGAGCGTCCCCGCTTGCAAGGAGATCAAGACGATCAAGGGTGAGCTCTCGCTTCGTCCCGCTCGCTGCAGCTGAACGAGCTGACTCGCCTCCCATTCAACAGCCCACAAGGAGCGGATAGGAGGAGTCGCATGGCACCCACAAGCGACCCTCTCCCAGTCGCGCACCGCCACCAACTTTGCCACCTCGGGCGCCGACAACGACATCAAGCTTTGGGGACTCGACGGGTCAGTCTACGTCCTTCTTCCCTCTCTTCCCACCATTATTAACACCTCTGTCTAACAGCGACGCACCCCTCCAAACCCTCACCGGCCACTCCGCCCGAGTCTGCCGCATCGGCTTCCACCCTTCGGGCCGTTACCTCGGTTCCGCCTCCTACGACGGCACTTGGCGTCTCTGGGACGTCGAACGAGGAGGAGAAGAGCTGCTGCTGCAGGAGGGGCATAGTAAGGAGGTGTATAGCATCGCGTTCCAGGGGGATGGAAGTCTGGTTTGCACGGGGTGAGTTGCTTGAAGGCCGAGCTTTGAGGGAGAATATACTGACGCTCTTGACGTTCAAAGTGGACTGGATGCGATTGGTCGAGTGTGGGACTTGAGGTCTGGCAAGACTTGCATGGTCCTCGACGGGCACGTTAAGGACATTCTCGCCATCGACTTTTCGCCGAACGGGTGCGCTTCTCGCTCTTCCCTCTTCATCTCCTTCGCGCTGACCTTCCTCTCCCACTCTCACCCCCTACTCCTTCCCTCCAACGACGCTCAAACAGCCACCAAATCGCCACCGGCTCCAACGACGACACGATCCGAATCTGGGACCTCCGTTCCCTCAAATCAATCTACACGATCCCCGCGCACAAGTCCGCCATCTCGGACCTCAAATTCTTCCAAGCTCCTCCTTCCTCCACCTCCTCCTACCCCTCTACAGCCCTCCCTCGCGGCTTTGCCTCCCTCGACGTCTTCGCCGACATCAAGGCCGAGGCCGATAAATCGCATGATATGGCGCTCGATGGTGCTGAGGGGGAGGAGAAACCCGAATACCCGGTGTCGGGATCGTTCCTTGTTAGTGGAGGGTATGATGGGATGGTCAAGGTGTGGTCGGCGGACGATTGGCAGCAGGTCAAGAGCATGACGAGCGATCAGAGTGGCAAGGTCATGAGCGTGGATGTGTCTAGTGGTGAGTTGCTGTTTCTCTCGCTTCTGTTGCTCCCTCCTTCGGTCGAGGAGATGAGCCTGCGCCGAACCGAGCCGAGCTGACCCTCCTCTTCGCTTTTGCACAGACGCCCGCTTCATCGCGAGTGCAGAGTACAGCCGGACGTTCAAGCTGTGGTCTCACCCCGACGTGGACCTCGAGTAGGAGCAGCGAGGGGACGTGCGGAGTAGGCCGTCGGAGGGAAAAGCGAAGACTCGAAATGAACAAGTCGTTCGCAATGTCGCTAGTGTCGAGAGCAAGAGCAGAGTCGAGTAGCGAGATAAAGCAGGCGAGTACGTCGCTCGCGAGCTCTCCTTTGTCCCTGCTCAAGTCCTGCGAACGACGCTGCTTGCAATCGTTCCTCGCCGGCCTCGCCGAACTCTCGCCCCGAGTCTCAAGTCCCAGCTCTTCCTCCTCCCTTTTCTCAAGCCTGTACGCCATCCCTCTCCCTCTGCAGCTTGGCGTAGTACTCATCGCGCACGCGAACTGTTGTCGAGAAGACGCGTTAGCTCGTTGGTCCTTTGCCAAAGGCGCGCCGAGCTCGGCGGGCGAAGGAGAGAAGGAGACCTCACCCTCATTACCGCGGATGCCGTACCTTCGTGTAGACGAGCAAATCAAAAGTCAGCTTCCATCCCTACCTCTGCGTCTTCAGAAATCACGACGCCCTGCACCTTCCCCTGCCTTCTCGGCGCACCCGATCTCTCCCTCTCGAAAGACTGTAGCTTACCAGAAGTAGCAGCCAGCGACGATGCCCGAGGAGAGGCCGATGGTGATGTGGGTGAGCGCCTGTACGTTGCGATTCAAGCGCGCTGAGCGTTAGTCGTCGTTCCGAGCGAAGAGAGCGAGCGGCCCGAGCAGGGGAAGGGGGATGGTACTCACGCTCCTGAGGAGCATGCCCTTGATGGGAGGGATTGGTGGCATGGTGTAGGATGTGTTGGGTGAGCTGTAGACGTCGGAAGCAGGAGGAGAAAGCTCTCGCTGGCGGCGCGCCAGAAGTCCCTCGAAGCCCTTCGCCCTCTCTCCGAGCGCCGAACAAATCGCCGAGTCCCTGGGTTGTCCTCCTTCTCCCATTTCACTGAACTGCTACCGCCCCGATATCGTATTCCCTGCACGACAGCACGTCGACGCGCTTAGTTGGACTTGTCGCCCTGGTGCTCGAGGTACCTACGCCAACAACACTCGCCAGTCAGCTCCGCTCTTTCTCCCTCGGCCCCGAAGATCAGAGGGAACGTACCAAGCGTCACGAATGGCGATCTTGGGAGTGTGGAAGGTGTACCTGTAGCGCATCAACACCAGCGTAGTCGAGGGAAAAGGACAACGAATCAGCGTCCTGCGCCTGCCGGGTCGAGTCGCCTTCAATCCTCGTCAGGATGAAGCTGTAGCGCACCACCACGCGTAGCCGGAGATGAGTCCTCCTCCGATTCCGATGCTCAGGTGGGTGAGCAACTGTGGCAGAGGGAAGCAAAGGGCGAGCGCCGACGGTCAGCTCTCCTGCTCGTTCTAACACTCGTTTCGGCGGCGCTGGAGCTCGTTGGGCGTAGCTCGGGACTGGGAGGGGCTAGAGAGATGCGGAAAGACGAACATGCTTCTTCAACATTCCCTGAATAGGTGCGATCATATCGTTCTGAGGCTTGGAGGGCGAGGGAGGGAGAAAGAGGCGTTTCGAGGTTCTCGCGCTTCTTGTCGACCTCCTACATCGACCTACATCACCCAACAGCCTCGCAGGATCGCTTTGGTATCAATACCGAGCCCTCAGGAGCCCCTACAGTCTGCTCACCAGCATCGCCGAGGTCCTGGAGCAAGCGACGGGTCGAGCCTTCGCCTCTGCATCAAGACACTGCGGAACGCCTCGATAAATTACTACTGACCCCTTCACCGCCCGTCTACAAACCTCACTCAAGCCATGTACTGCTTGTTGCTCTCCAGCAGCCTGCGCCGAACAAAACTCGGTCAGCTCCAGTCGCACGCGCCGAACCCCGATGCAACTGACTCCACAAGGAAAGCCGAGTCCACATAGCTCGTGATCTCAGTGAAGACATCCTGCTCGTCGGCCTTCACGATCCAGACGGCTGTGGTGTCGATGGAGGCGCCCGACTTAGCCTCGCCGACGGTGCGGAGCTCGACGATGGCGGTGTTCTTGCTGCTGTCGACCAGGACGGAAGTGAGGGTCATCTTGAGGGGTGCTATGTAGATATGGCAATAGTGAGAGTAGGTCAGCGAGTTGGTCGAGGTAGAGGCAGCTGACCAGCAATGAACGCCGCTGAGCTTCGGCGATCACGAAAGGAGAGAGACCCACGGGCAAAACAGCCGCCGAGCTTGCTGAAAGTCCCAGCGACGAAAGCTGGCATTCCTTGGTAGCGGCCCGCGAGCGGGTGGGTAGCTCCGGGTGCACCGTACTGTCAGACGACGTCGGGCGAGACTGAAGTGGCAAAGAAGGCCATGTGGTTCTCGGTGGAGAGGGGAGCGAAGGCCGCAGTGATGGACTCGTGGGTGATGGGCATGCTGATAAACGGGTGGAGTGCTTGGAGATAGGGAAAGTCAACGAGGCAGAGGAAATAGAGGAGAAGGCGAAGAAGCGCTCTTGTAGCCCTCACGCTCGCCAAGCCACGACACGATGGCCTCTCGACCACAAAAGAGCTTCTTCGGCCTTCCCCCAATGTGATGAGCTCGACCTCGCCAAGCTGCCGAAAGGCGAGGAAGAAGCGGTCCGAGCGTCACCCTTTCTGAGCCGACAAAGCCTCAAGACAAAGGAAGGCTTCATCTTCTCTCCAACGGCTCGCGGCTCTCGCTCAAAAGTGTGAAGATAGACCTGTGCGCGAAGAAGGACAAGGAAATGACTGCTATTGACGAGGTATGCAATTACGAAAGACGACCAGGCTCGGCTTTAATCTGCTACTCCTCGGCGGTGGTCGGCGATGGGAGAGAAGTCGGTGATGGCTGAGTGTTGGCAGCGACGACGTTGACGAGCATGTCGTGGTAGACTTGCCATGCAGCGACGACCTATGTCGACAACGACACCAGTCAGCTTCCTCCGTTCGACTCGGTGAGGAGAACGCGCCCATCAAGACCCAACTCACCTCCCTCTGCCTCGTCGCCAGACCATCCGCATAATCTTCGATAGCCTTCTTAAAGTCCTCCACCTTCTCCTTGTCGAACCTCGCCATCTCGGCCTTGGTCAACTTGCTCACGTCCTCAAAGTCCTGCTTGGCGTCGAGCATTCTCCGTTCGGCCTGGTTGCCAAAAGTAAGTCGTAAGCTGCCGTTCTGCTCGGTTGGAATATGCGAGGAGGAGGAGGGAGCGAGGGAGGGAGCGAGGAAGGGGGGAAGCAGGGGCGGGGGCAGCAGGGGAAAGAAGCAGGGTCAATGAGACGACGCTCTCGAGCCTGGTGTCCCCCGCCTTAACTGCATGAAAGGGGTGGGGGATGCGCAAGGAGAAGAAAAGGGGGAGGACGGAACACGGTACGATGCGAAGGAGGAGGGGAGGAGAGGGGACGATTCAGCGAGAAGGAAGACGGCTGAAACTCACCTCGGCAATCTCCGACACAGACAGGCCCAGCAGCTCCGAGTGGGTCCTGCCCGACTTCTTGGCCTTCTCGTGAGCCGTCTTGGTCTTCCTCAGCGATGACTCGGCTGACTGCCAGACGTGGTAGGCTTTAATGCGAGCGCCGAAGACGAGCTGTTGGGAGAGGAAGAGGAAGGTCAGCTCGAGCTCTTGAGGGCTAAGACAAGGCGAGGAAACGTACCCGAGCACTAGCGCACAGCCTCGCGTATCCCTCAGCGACCGAGTTCAATCCTCCAATCATCTCCTCACTCGCGCTCTGCTCCTCGCTCAATCTCCTCAACTTCTCCTGTAGCCTGGCAGCGTCCTCCAAGACCTTGCGCAGAGTCGGGGAGAGGTCGCATTGCGCCAATCCGAGGAAGGCGGACTGCAGTTCGGAGATGGAGGATTGGAGTGAGTGGCGGACTTTCGAGGCGGAGGAGAGGGAGGTGAGGAGAGAGCGGAGTTGAGTTTCGAAGGTGTCGAGGATGTGGCGGCGGGTGTCGAAGTACTGCGAGTGAGAGCAAAATGGTCAGCGAGGGTCGAGAAGGATGTGAGAGACAGCGAAAGCGCACCTCGTCGAACTCGACGAAGGAAGGACCACTGATCGCGCCGCTGAGCGACGCGAAAAGACCCTTGCTCTCTGCTCCAGTGTCGAGCTTGCGTTGCTTGATCTGTGAGATTGGGAGCCGTTAGCCTGAGCGGCTGGTCATAACCGGGGGAAACAGGCTCACGTCAATGGAGAAGGTGTCGCTCTCGAGGAAGAGGCGCAAGTCAGGGTCGCCAACGAGCATGGGATGCGATACGATCTTCATGAGCGCCGCTTGCAGACCCGAGCGACGGTTCTCGACGAAATCGGCTCCGAAGCGACCTGCAGATTGAGGGCGAGGGTCAGCGAGGCGAGTAGCAGCGCGAGAGGTCGATACGCACCAAGCGCGTTCTTCTCGGGCATGCCGGGGACGATGACTCCTGGGTTGTTGAGAGTGAGAGCGTCGAAGAGCCAGAGGAAGTGGCTAAAGCGACGGAGGACCGAGAAGTCGTTCTTGCGGAAGGCCTTCGAGGTGGTCTGCGAGCGAGTGTAGAGGGTCAGCTCGAAGCCGACGAGCGCGATAGTGCTCAAAGACTCACCCTCGTGCGAACGGTGTAGACGGTGTGCTGAGCCGCCACGTTGAGGCTGCTTCCAATCTTCTGCGGATCGCCGACCGAGATGATGAAGGTCGGGCCAAGCGAACCTCCAATCTCTGTGCTCCTGGGCGAGGTGCCGACCGAAGGCGAGCCCATCGTGGGAAGCGGTGGTAGCGGTGGCGAAGTGATGCCCGCCCTCTCCGCATCCATCGGCTCCGAGACGTCCTCGCCTCCCTCACTAACCACTACGCTCCGGCTGTAGGTCCCTCGCAAGCTGTCGGCGTCGTCTGTAGCGCCAAACACGCCCTCGTCGGTGCTACCGTTGTAGCTTCGGAAACCGCGTGCCGTTGTGGGCGAGACGGGTCCCTCGGAGAAGGAAGGTCGAGCGCTACTGGTTGCTGGCGACGGCGCTTCCGTGTACGTGTATTGCGCGAAGAGGTCGGGACCAGTCTCGATGGGGGGAGGGAGGGAAGTTGCTGGCGCTGGTGGTGGAGTCGAGGGAGTGGGAGTGAGGGTGGCCGTCTCGGAGGAAGGGAGTTGCTCGCCGCTTGACTCGGTAGGCGTGGGCTCGGACGTATTCATGGAGGCCTTCTCGTCATCTCCAGTCGATGAGGTGTCGACCTTGAGCGCCTCAAGCTTCTGCTCGAGCCCTTCGACCGAGCCCTTGCCCTCCTCCCCAGGCCATGCCTCGCTGGCTCCTTCTGCTTCCATCGGGCTGACGATGTTGTCGTAGACGCCGTTACCTTGCGAGGAGTCGACGGAGAGCATTGAGCCCGCTGTTGATGAGGTGCGGGAGAGGGCGGGCGGTCGAGGAGCGAGCGCGCTCGAGTCGGCTGGTGGTGGTGGAGAAACGGAGGGCGATGGCGGAAGAGGGGTGGAGAGAGCGACGAGGACTGGTGGAGGGATGGCTTCGGTGATGGTAGGTGTAGGAGGAAGGGGTTCCGATGCGGGAGCATCGGTGGTGGAAGTGTCGGCGGTGGGTTCGGCGAGAGGTGTCGATTCGGTGAGCGGGGGAGTGGGCTCTTCTGCGCTTGCTGGTGGTGGAGGCACTTCCTTCAAACCCTCTAGGACCTCCTCCTTCGGCTCCTCTTTGACTGCTGGGACTGGCGGAGGAGCGACCTTCGCAGCCTGCTCCTTGGCCCTCCTCGCCGCCTCTTGTCTCTCCTTCTCCTTCTTGGCCTCCGCCTGGTCCACCTCTAAACCTAATAGCGTCGCTAATGCTCCTCCGACAGGCTTCTTCCCAATCGAGCTCACTGGGAGCACTGCGATCTTGCTGCCCAGCGGTCCGGCGACTCCCTCGGGCGCCTCGCGTCTGGCAAACTTGGGTAGGATAGGCTTCTCCTCGCCTAGTAGAGCCGAGAGATCTGGCTTGCCGAACTGCTTCGTTGACGAGGTCGGCGAGTAGGCCGAGTTGGAGGTGCGTGACGGCGAAACGGGCGGCGAGCCAAACGGCGTCTGCTCGGCGGCGGCAGGAGGCGAGTAGGGAGCCTGGAAGGGTGATGTAGGTGCGATGGGAGATGTGGGCTCTTCCTGGTAGCTGTCGTAGTTGTAGGATGTCGACGCCGTCCTCGAGTAGGCGGGCGTCTCTGGCTCTGGCGCGCTTTCGCGAGTGAAGCCTCGCGGTTCGTCGTAGGAAGAAGGGGTAGCTGGTGGTAAAGCTGACTGCTGCTCGGGCGACTGAGGCTCGTAGGTGCTGGTGAAGGGCGAAGGCTCGTAGAGGGCGCTACCGCTCGACGTCGTGTCGCCCCAAGGGTCGGCTGCCATGTCCTCTACGTCGTTCTCCGAGGTGAAAGCGTAGCTCGAGCTAGTCATCGTAGGCGGTGGCAGTAGGTCCGCAAAGTCCTCGTCTTCATCGCGAAAGCCGGCCATGTTGATGGGGCGCGTTGGTCCTCAGCGGCCGATACTCGAGCTGGCAGCGCTGTAGGGTTACCGAACGTGAGAGGAGTGCTTCTGTAGCTTATAATTGGATTCAAAAGCTCACAGAGATGAGACCGAAGCGATGCGAAGGACTTGGTCAGAAGGAGAGTGTTGTCCTCGCTCGAACTTAGGCAGCTAGATCTCTTGCTACATCTTCGTCTCAGACTCGACTCGCCATTGCAGTCCTACAATCCTACAGCTTTCTTTGCTGCTTCTGGGTGTCTACCGGCTGCTGCTCCTCGCCTCGGCGCTGGGTCAGGCAAGGAGGCCCACGCTCGGCTTCCGCTTGCCGCTCTTCTTGCAGGATGACGAGCTGCTTGCGCCGAGCACCTATGACATCAAAACGGACTAATACAAAACATGCCTCTTGCTGCCCCAGGCGCACCTCGGCGCCGAGTCGGCCCAAAGGAGCAGGCGGGGCTTGAGCGCTTGAGCGCCCAGGCGCTGCCAGAGCTCGTTCGATGGCTCAGTTGGGCTTTCCGGGTCAGATTCCGCTGAGACTTGAGTTGGATGGATGGTCCAGGTGAGCATTTTTGCCCTTACCACGAAGCGCATCGGCTCACGCGGTCGTCTGCAGAGTTTCGCCGAATCTTGGCCGAATGCAGCTCGAACCATCCTTCGTCGTCTCTTTTCTGCTCGGTGTTGGTCACCAAGGAGCTCGGCAAGCGCTGCGTTATGATCTGGACTTATGCCACGGGGCGCTGCTGTCTCTCGAGCCAGTCAGAACGAGCATCGGCTTCGTCGAGCCATCGCCGGCGCCGATCTTTTCATTTAGGCGGTGACGCCGAGACGATCCTGCAACTCCAATCCGCTGCATCGGCTCTGTGCTTGTCGTCTGGGCCCCACGGCATCCCCATCGAGGACTCGTACCATACCCCGTTCGAGTCGACTGCAACCGTCGTTCGACGGCGATGACGGAGGGGTCGATCTTGTACAAGAGGCGGGGATTCTCAAGTTCGACTCTCTCTTTCCTACACCTCACTACCACCTCGAGCCCTTCACAACATGCGCACCGGAATCCTCGCCACCCTCGCTACCGCCTCCCTCGCCGTCGCCGCTCCTCTCGCCAAGCGTGAGAACAGCACGGCTGCTCCTGGCCCCGCCTCCTCCAGGCCTAACATCGACGCTACCGTCCTCAACTGTAAGTCGCTATTCTATGCGCCTTCCACCTCTCAGGCAGCCATCCCCTCCTCCTTCGGCGCTCGCTCCCGGCCCGTCTCCTCTCTCCGCTGCCTGGCTACCGCTGCCTTTCTCGTCCCCATCTGCAGCCTCACATGAAGCTGACCACTCTGTTTACCTACTGCAGTCGCCCTCACCCTTGAGCACCTCGAGGCCGCCTTCTACAAGCAAGGACTCGCCAAGTATTCCGCTGCCGCTTTCGAGTCGGCATCCTTCCCCGAGTGGGTTCGCTACAGGGTCAGCGAGATCTCGTCCCACGAATCTGCGCACGTCAAGTTCCTCACGGGAGCCCTGGAGGCCGCTGGAGCCAACGCAACCCAGGCTTGCTCGTACGCCTTTCCTGACAACTCGCCGGAATCCTTCATCGCTGTGGCCCAGCAGCTCGAGGGAGTTGGAGTGTCCGCGTACGCTGGTGCCGCAGCTTTAATTACTAGCCCAGCCTACCTCACTTACGCCGCCGATGTCCTCTCGGTCGAGGTAAGCCGCTCTCGGCGCAGGTTTTCGATCACCAAGCTGACTCGTTGGCCGTCCTTACTACAGGCTCGCCACTCCGCGTGGATCCGTGGAGCCGCACAGAACGGGGACTCTTTTCCCCAAGCAAGTTCTAGTATCATCTTCTCGTCCTCGCCGAAGCTGACCTCGGCTCCCCGTCTCCAGGCCTTCGATACCAACCTCGGGCTTAACGAGGTTTACTCGCTTGCCGCACAATTCATCACCAGCTGCCCAGCATCCAACCCCACCCTCCCCGTCAAGGCCTTCCCCGTCCTGAAGGCTTCGGCGCTCGCCGACGGCAAGACCACCCTCTCCTACGACGGCGACGTCTCCGGAAAGTTCGCTCTGTGAGTCTCACCATCTACACTACAACTCTCGGAGCACCGCTGACTGTCTCTACCGCCCTACAGCTTCCTCATGGCCACCGGACAGACTGCCGTCGCCGTTGGATCTGACGGCTCGGTCATGGTTCCCGAGGGCATGTACGGACAGCAGTGTACGCATCTCCCTTCTCTCTGCACCCTACTCGAGCTCACTTTTGCTACCTTACAGACGTCATCCTCGCCAGCAAGAACGCTACCCTCTCCGACGACATCGTCGTCGCCGGACCCGCCATCGTCGAGGTCCCCTTCGCCGCCACCGAGGTCCCTTACTAAACGCCTCGACCGCTACCACTGTACAAAGACAAGGATGAAGCCCTGGAGTAGAAGTTCGCCTTTCACCGTCGTAGCATCCCTTTCCTTCCCACTCTTTTCGTTGTTTCTTGCAGACACTCCTTTGAAGCTGTATGGAAATGTTTAATGCCAAACTGTCGATCCATCTACTCGTTTGTACATCTGAGCGAGCTGCACATCAGTCCTACAGCCCCAGCAAGCGAGCGCAACTTGCTCGAGCAGGACTTCGGCGATGGTTCGGCACGAGCTGCTCCTCGCCATCCGCGTACGGAAGCGTTTCGCTGCTTGCTTATCTTGGGAGCTCTTAACTTTGCAGCTCGTGAGGATCGGCGAATTCGTTCTGCGCCATGGCTGTAGTGATATGAAGAGCGTAAATTGGGGGGGAAGCGGAAACAGAGGAGTCGCGACCTCGCTCCCTCCTCCTTGAGCTCTCGTCACGCGTCGGAGATGGCCCTCTCATCAGGGATCGTTCTCGATCCACCACCATCCGCTTGGAGAGCACCTGGTCTACCACTACAGCCTACAGCCCTACCTCCGCTCCCTTCAATCCGCTCCCCCACTCTTCGCCAGCGCATCTTTACCCACTCGAGCTTCTTCCCGCTCTCAAACGGCAACAGCAGCACCTTGGCAGCCGACTACTACGAACGAGAAGCTCAGAGCTATCAGCGGGAGGAATTTGTAGGAGATGGAGGACTTTCCCAGCACGCAAGCAGGGCGTTGGCACAGAGGTATCCTTCTCTCAGCTCGGGCTGCCTTTCGGTGAGCTCGGTAATGACCTAGCTTGACTTGGGATCTTTTCGCTGACCTCTGTGCTCTGTTACAGCAACTCAAGGAGAAGCTCGTTCGCAACGACACCCTCGCCTACCTCGCTTGGGCTTACGGCTTCTCCCCTCGAATTCGCTGTGCTCCGACCAACTTTGCACCAGGCAGTCATCGTCTACCCTTTCACCAGCAACAGGACATCCTCGCCGACGTCTTCGAAGCGTACTTGGGCGCCCTCATGATGGAAGCCGAACCTCAAGAATGGCTGGCGTGGTTGGATGGGGTCTTCTCTACCGCCGTCTTCCCTGGACTCGCCGCTGCTGCCGAGGAGCTCAAGACGATAGCGCTGCGGAACTTGGAGGCTCGACACTCGCGCAAGAGGAAGACTCCGCCTAGCGACCCGGAGGAAGGTCAGCTTCGGTCGAGCGCTCCTGAGCCTCACATCTGCCTGAAGAAACCCGCTGACTCCTTCTCCGAGCTCGCAGATGTCACCCCCGGCCCTTCCACCCTGGCCCTCGGCACCCGCACCGACGACCGCCTCACCTGGACCGACATCTTCTCGCAACGAAACGGCAGTCACTCGACCATGCTCTACAACGGCATCGCACTCGCCGAGGGACGAGGAACGAAGCAGGCCGAAGCTCGCTGGGCGGCCGTGGCGGCTTATGTACGGCAGCATTTGGAGGAGGGGGAAGGCCAGGCGGGGAGCGATTCGGCGGGAGTAGCTGAGCAGGGGGCTGGATCCTCGTAAGGGATCTGCGGAAGCTCGGCGTACATAGTAGCAGTTTCCTTGTTGTTGAAGCATTTTGTACACAGCACGCAGGGTCAAGGAAGCGCCTGGCCGCTAGCGAGCACCTTCATCAGCGCCACTGGCCTCGGTCGAGATTACGGCTTGAATTGGGCACGCTTCTCGTCGAAGGGGAGGCTCCAGCTCAAATTCGGCTTCTCATGAGCAAGCCGGAGATTCGAGCTGCGACGCGTAGGAAGGTAGGATCAGCTGCTCGGCGCGGGCTTCGGAGGGTGTGAAGGGTGCAGGACGGCACTGGAGCTGTTGGCGAGGACTACAGAGGAGCTGTAGGTATGTAGCAGACGGCCATCTCCACTCGAAGACCCTCACGAGCCCCTGCAGCGTCTGCTAAAGCTATCGCCGAAGACCGAAGGACGGCTCCTCCTTTCGAGCTGCCGGTTCGTGTTCGGCCGACGCGGGTGGGAGAGGTGTAAGGTCCATGATGATGATGATGCAGTACAGAAAACGAACGAGCGTATGCAAGCTCCCCGCCGCCTTGACAGTCGGGGAAAGCTGAGCTTGGCTCGGTGGGCAAGCGCTGCACCGCTCGGCCATTTCGGGAGGATCAAGAAGCGCCCAGGGCTCTTGAACAAGGCAGCTGTAGGCGTACAGGTGCAGGGGAGCAGGTCTGTAGAGGTGCAGGGGAAGCTGCAAAGAGTAGGAGTGGCTCCTCACGTACAGCAGGTGCTCCTCCATCGCCCGAGCGGTGTTCTCCCCACATGCAGATCATTGTCGTGGAGAAACGAAAAGCACGCGGAAGCCAGAGCAAACCGAGCGAAGGCTTTCCTCCTTGACCTCCCTCTCGTTCTCGCTCTACTCGCTCTCGGTCAAAGCTACCCAACTACAGACGCCCCTGCTCTCCCCGGGCATGTCGGAGGATGGTGACTTCAAGCCCTTTCGCGCCTCGTCGGCTGGCAAGTCCAAGAAGCGTCCAGCAGCCTCATCAGCAAGGAAGCCTGGACGAGGAGCCGTCTCTTGCGCCAGCTGTAGGGAGCGCAAGGTGGCCTGTAGCCTCACCTTCCCTGCCTGTGTAGCTTGCGTAGCTCGGGTGAGTCCATTCCCTAGCAACAATGCGCCCAGATGCTGACCCTTTCATCTGACTCGACAGGGCGACGAGTTGTCGTGCAGCTTCCAGAACCTGCTCAACTTGTACGTGAATACTAATCATCACCTACTTTAGCCCAGCTAACCCTCATACACTGCAGCGACGACCCTTCGGAGATCCCCTCGGTTCAGCTCAAGGCGAAGCTCGACTTGCTCGAATCCAAGATCCTCAAGCTTCGGTCCACCTCGCAATCCTCGGAAAGCCCTCGACCACTGCACAGTCCCAAGCAACCCCTTCGAGCCGCTTCTGCTCCCTCCTCCCTCGCCGGCGCTTCCCCTCGACCTTGTCCGCTGGTTCGCTTCGTTAACCAGGATGCGGAGGTAGCCAGCCGGCTTCTCGTGGGCTCGCTCAGCACCGGTCAACATCAATCTACCGCCATCGACTTTCCCGCCCTCGTCACAAAGGTGAGCTGTCTCCCTCGAGCTGCTAAAGAGCCCATGAGCTGACCTCGAGCGGAATCGCCGAATCCTCTCACTTGCAGTTACTGGAGGCAGACGCAAGACTAGCAGCAGAACCAGTAGCACATCTCGCCGAACCGACCTCCCTCCTCGCCCGTCCGACGCCAGAAGACCTCCAACGCCTCATGCAGCTCATGCCCACCCACCGACAAGCGACCGCCGCCATCTCGAGCTTCTTCCAGCGCGTCAACCCTCTCCTACACGTTCTCCATCGTCCCAGCTTCGAAGCGCAATGCGAGGCGTTCTGGAAGAATGGAGCTACCAATGATGGAAGGTGGTTGGCGACGTATCTCGGCGTTTGCGGAAACGGCTTGATGGCGATGAGCGAGGAAGAAGCGGCGGCGAGCTCGATGCCGGTGGGCGATGGGAAGGGATTGTTGGTGAGGTCATGGATTGATGGAGCGTTGCAGGCTCTTTGCTCGGGAGGTGCGTTACGGAGCCGCCGAGAAGGGCGCGGTGCTTTCGATCGCTGACCACGCGCTTCTCACAGGCTTTGCCAAGAACCCGTCACTCGAGGGTCTGCGCGCCGTCGTACTTCTCAACATGTTCTGGGCCAGCTGGGACGGAGGAAAGCACCTCGAGGCGACCCTCACGTTCAACATGGCCGCCATCGCCGGGGTTTGGGAGCTCGAGCTGGTGAGTCTAAGCTCTGCTTGAGTGGCATAGGAGACAGTCTGACACGGTGCTCTACAGCCACGAGATCCTGACGAGCTCAGCGCACGCTTCACCCCCCTCGAAGCTGAGGACCGAAGGAGGGTCTTTTGGGCGCTCTTCTCGCTGGATACGTAAGTTGCCGAGTATTTCAGCCCCTTGGCAGAGTGATCTGACCGCGTCATTCATGCAGACTCGCTCGCGCCTTCCTCAGCAAGCCCTACCACCCTCTCGACCCCGGTACCATCTCCTGCCGCTTCCCCTCCGACTTGCCAGACGAAGCCTACTCGCCCAACACTGGCGAGTTTGACTTCTCCTTCGCCGCCTCCACCAGTTCATCATCCATGAAGCCGGTCATCGCCCTCCACTCGGTCTGCCTCCTCCTCAGCAAGATCTCGAAGGCGACGACTGGCAGCGGCTCGCGGCGCCCCTCTTCCATCGAGCTGTTGGCGCTGCACGAAGAGCTCGGGGCCCTCGATACCCAGTCGAGCACAGAGCCGTACTCGAACAACTCGCCTGTGTCGTCGAGGGCATCGTCGGGAGGCTTCAACGACTCGTTCCCGAGCCTGCTCAAGTCGTTCGCCCATGTCATGCTCGCTCGAGGGATCGCAGGAGCGGAGCAGCTTCCAGGGGAGCAGGGAGCAGAGTGGTGGAAGGATACCTGCACGAAGCATGCTAGTGAGTCAAGCATTATCCTCAGGTCTACGGAGCCGACTTGCTGACCTCGCTCTGCCTTCGCAGCGCTGCTCCTCTCCATCATCGACTCGGCCGCCACTCGCGCTCCCGTAGCGAGCATGTACAGCTCTCTCGCTTGTTGGAGCTCAGCTATCAGTCTCTCCATCGACATGCTTGGTCAGTCCGCACTCGTTCTCTCTGCGTCAAGTCAGTCGGCTGACCTCCTTCTCCATACAGGCTCCAACCTCTCTTCGCCGATTGACGACACTCGCGCTCGTCTCTCTTCCCTAAGCTCGGCAGCTCAGACGACTACCTGGCCCACTTCCCTTCGCCGAGTCTTCCTCCGCGGCGGAGTGATCCTTCAGCAGCTCGCCGAGCAGGAGGAGAGGAAGAGGCCGAGCGGTTTCACGGCGCCCGCCGGCTCCTTCTTCGGTCTCGGAAACATCAACAGCCCTTCCTCTTCCTCTGCTTCCGGCTTCGACCACGGCTCGGTGGTCGACACTCCCTTCTTCCTGCCTCAGGGCTCGGCCAGCGTGAGTCGTCCATCGTTCCGCCTCTCTCGCATACGCTGACCCATCGTGTCCACAGAACTACCTCCGCGCAGAGCAGTACCTCTCCCCACTCCCCTACGCCGAATCATACACCGACAGCTACTACCAATCCTCCAACCTCGGCGACTACGCCCCTAGCGCTCCTTCGCAGAGCAACTCGGGGTCGTTCGACTCGTACAACAAGCGTGAGGACCGCCAGCTCGCCCCTCTCCTCAAGCCCTGGCTCTCGACCACCGCGACACTCGTCTCTCCCCTCACCGAGTTCAACATGGCCAGCTGGTCGAGGGCATACGCCTGAGCCGAGCCGAGCAGCCATCGCCGAGGCCGAACACCTCGGCTCCCTCCCCTTCCCCCTCGATCATCTGTAGACTTCTCTCTTCGTTCTTTGTATAGATACCTCTCGGCGTGATGTGTTTTCGTTGTGCATTGTTGGCTTCTGGCGTTGGGAGAAACGGACATTCGGGATCTGAGCGGGAAGGAGGCTTCGGTGGGGGATGTGATGGGACTAGGACAGAAAAAGGACACTGGGCAGCATTGAATGGACATTTACCGAGTAGCATGACAAGTAGTAGCAATTGCAAGTAGCAATTTGGAGCAGCATTCCTCGGCAGTCTGAACGGCCTGCGAAGCGAGCGACTCAGCTGAGCCAAGTCTCCCTTGCCCTCCTACGAATCACACGACCCTTGGCTTTTCGCCCTCAGTTCGACCACGGGAGCAGGATCAGAACGTACAGGAGATCATACCCAACCACCTCTCTACAGCGTTCGCCCGTCAGCCATCGTCCGCTCAAGGGAGTATCGCTCGCATCGGCATGTCGTCTCCCGTGGCGCCCAAGCAGGTGACGGCCGACTTTGATCCTCTTTCGCCTTCCACACCTACACAGCTGAGCAGCTCCCCCTCACCAAATCAGCTCTCGCAATCCCCGCCCGTTGGCATCCTGCAGAACGCGTCGTCGCCCATGTCCTTCAAGAAACGTACGGCTTCCAAGAGCGGCGGCAGAGGTGCTGGACTACTCGGTGGGATCCTATCGAGGAGCAACGAGGAGGAAAGCAGCGTAATCCCACCGCCAGCAGCAGCAGGCTCGAGGAGCGAGGCGCCGAATCGCATCTCGATGCCTCCTCCTCCCTTTCGCCGAGTCTCGCAGTCGGGCGACTCGAATGCCATGGACAGCGACGAGGAGGACGAAGATCTTGCAGGAGGACAGCCCAGTGGCCGACCACGAGGGCCATCGCTCAAGTGGACGCGCTCCGTCTCGCGAGCGCAGGGGAGGAAGAGCTTCGGCGGCGCCAGTGCCTTCGGTGGACGACAACCGCCGTTGAGGAATCCGCTGCTGCTTTCGCCCGGCGAGGAGTCGCAGTTGGGCGGAAGGAGGTCGCCCGGCGGCCTGGATGACGAGGAGGAGCCCATCGTCGAAGCTACACCCTTGCCGACCATTCCTATCATCGTGCTGTGAGTACCGACCGTCGACTTCGCTCTGAGCTCGACGATACTGACTCCCGTGGTCCCTACAGCTGCGTGGCTCTCTTCGGCGAGTTCCTCTCGGCGTCGCTCTCCTCGCCCTTCCTTTACTTGTGAGTCTGAAGTTGGTTCGGCTTCCGAAGCTCAAGCACTAATTCTTTGCAATACAGCATGATTGAGGACTTTGGCGTTGGTACTGGACCAGATGGCGGAGGAGAAGCGCTCGTCGGATTCTGGACCGGCGTGGTCTCGTAAGTCTGCTCTTTGCAGCGTGCTATACTCTCCGCTTACTTCCATCACTCCCCAGATCCGTCTTCTTCCTCTCGCAATTCCTCACGTCGCTGCTGTGGGTCTCGGTCGCCGAGAAGCATGGACGCCGAGCCGTCCTCTTCGCCTCGCTGCTCGGCAATGGATTGAGTGTGATGGCTTTCGGAACGAGCAAGAACCTCCCAACTGCGATCACGATCCGATTCGCCATGGGACTTTTCAATGGTGAGTGCTGTCCAGCAGGAGCCGAGTTCTCAAAGCTGACCTTGTCTCTCGCAGGCGCCGTCGGAGTTGCTCGATCGGCTGTACAAGGCATCACCGATCCGACCAACGAGTCTCGCGCCTTCACCTACATGGGGCTGGCGTGGGGTCTCGGAGGTATCGTCGGCTCGATTATCGGTGGACTCGCCGAGAACCCCGTTGGTCGAACCTGTCCTTCTGCTTCCAGACGAAGCTTACCTATCTCCACGCACAGGTCAAGAACCATCCTCGCTGGTTCGGTGACTCGGTCCTCTTCACCGAGTACCCTTACCTCCTCCCCTGCCTCATCGCCGGCTCCATCACCACCAGCGGCGCCCTCCTCTCCCTCTTCCTCAACCCCGACGGCGGTCCTCGAACCGGCTCCATTCAGCTGCCATCAGAGAAGGACGTCCAGCGCGCCACTCGCAGCTTTGGCTCCCTCCTCCGCTCCCTCGTCACCAAACTCGTCGCTCTCGTTCGCCGCGACTCGGGCGTTCGTCTCCCCACCTCCGACTCCACTGGCACCGTTCCGCTCCACACCTCCCATGGCGCCGTTCCTCCTCCTCCTTCAGCCCTCTCGCCCCTCCCCACACCACCTCCCGACGAGCGCAGCCCGCTCGGCCATCGACGACCCTCGAGGTTCGCAGGCTCAGCGTACGGCTACAGCACGAGTCGCCAGCCGAGCGAGGCAGGTGGCATGCGTATCCCTAGCCGTCGCTTCGCCAGTCGGTCGGGCTACAGGTCGATGAGCGTGGGAACTTCGAACGCCTACGCTCCCGACTACGACCTCGACCGAGGAGACTTCTCCTTCGCCCAACGACTTCTCATGGCCAACGAGCAAGCGGTCTTCTCCATCTCGGACCTCTGGGTCGCCAACGCTACTCGAGAAGCCGACGACTACAGCCAGGTCGACTACGAGGAGTCGGTCTTCGAGGACGAGGAGTCGCGGATCGGAGGCTCCCGCCATGGAGGCGACGAGTCGCCCAACAACCACGATGGTGAACCCGACTTTTTTGGCTATGGAAGCGCGCCGCCGTCCATCGAGGATCTACGAGCTCACGCTCGCAGGCAGGAGGGAGGCTCGGGCCACGTTTCGCCCGCGCTACAAGTCCCAGGAGGCCACTCGAGGAGTCGTTCGCCAAGTCAAGATCGCGCCGTGCTGTCCCCGGCGAGGGAGCGCGTCGCCTCGTACGCCGGTACCGGTCGCCTGCGCCGAGGCTCCGTCGCCTCGTCTTCGATGCGCGGCGGGGTTAGCATCTTCGCCAACACTGGACTGGACGACGAGTCTCTCGCTTCTGCACACGCTCAGGTCCAACACTCGCAAGCGCTGAGCAACGACTCGGCGTTCAACCCCTCGATGGCCGCCATCCCCGAATCTGGACGCCCTGCCTCGGTCGTCGAGCACGACGTGACGACGCCCGACAACCGCTCCACAGCGGAGAAGCCAGAGGAATCGCTCATCCGACAACTCCCCCTCGGCATGATCGTCCAGTACGCCCTCCTCGCCCTCCATGGATGCACCTGCGATCAGGTCTTCCTCTCATTCTTGGTCACTCCTGCGGCGAGTGGTGGCTTGGGCCTCAAGGCAGCCAACTACGCCTTCCTGGTGTCGGTCATGTTCGTCTTCCAAGGGATCTGGCAGTTCAAGTTCTATCCGTCGGTGGGACCTCCTGGCGGTTCGCTCTCCCACCTCGCCATGTACGCCCTCCCCTCCCCTCCTCCAGCGGACAACAGCTGACGCTCTCCTCGCAGGTTCCGACTTGGTCTGACTTTGTACATGCCGGTGTACTTGCTGTAATTTTTTTCTTCCTGCTGCTTCTCGAGGCTCGGCGCTCACGCTACTCTCTTTCGACAGGTTCCCCGAGCTTCGAGGGCTCCTACAAGAGAGCGGAAACTCCTACCTCGTTACTTTCGGGATGGTCACCATCTCGGCGATTCGCTACCTCGCGTCTACATGCTGCTATACCGCGGTGATGGTACGTCGTTGCTGCCTCGTTTCGCTTCGTCGCTCGAGACGTCCAGCTGACCTTCTGCCGACAGGTCCTCATCAACGCGATGACGCCGCCGCATCTTGTTCCTTTGGCGAATGGCCTCGCTCAGTCCGCCGTCAGCCTCGCTCGCTTCATCGGTACGGCGTCGCTCCTTCATCGCCGAGCTCGCGCTGATCTTCTCTTCCTCGCTCTCGACTACAGGACCAATTATCGGAGGAACTATGTGGGCAGCATCCATCGCGGACGGTCCCTCGGCGCACCCTTGGCCGTTGAATTACGCTGCCGGATTTATCGCCATCGCCGTAAGCTTGGATCGCGGCTTCTCAGCTTCTCGGCGCTCGCTGACCTATTCCTTGACAGTGTCTCTGCTTCGTCGGCCTCCTCCACTCCTTCCGCATCCACTAGTCTCCCGTCTCGCCTCGCCCCTGAACCCTCTAGCATAATCAGTAATTAGTCCTACTCGCCTCGCTCTTCCTCTCGTGTTCTTGTTCTCTAGCTCTTGAATATCCCCGTCCTCTATCGAATCAAGCAATCTACCTTACACATCTACGCATTACACGTCTATCCGAGAGCTACGACTCTTTGAGAGCCAGCGAACGAGCGATGGCGGCCGAAGTTCTGCGAGCGCCGAGTCGAGTCAGCGAGAGATTCCAATGAGAGAAGAGAGCACCAGCGTACGCGAGGCGCCCGAAGAGGGTGTAGTGGTGCTGCTCGGACTGCTGGCACCATTGCTGGAGGTTGCCAACCCGCTCGAGGCGCTCGAATTGGAAGCCGAGCTGGCGAGCGAGGAGCCCACGGCCGGGCTGCCATCGGTGCAGTTAGCGAGGCCGAACGAGAGGAGCTGATTGCCTGCCTCGACGAAGTAGTAGTCGCCTGTGGCGCGAGAACGAGAGATGGGGAAGGGAGATGATAGAAGGTCAGCTTGGCGCGAGGCGAGAATGAGCAAGGATGAGCTGCTGAGGGTTTGAGCGCACCATAGATGATACCAGTGTTATTGTTGGGCCTTTACAAAAACGATTCGGTTGAGTACGCTGCTCGAAGAGACATCCGCGATGAGGAAAGCGGACTCACGGGTCAGCTCGATTGTTCACCGTGCCGTTCCCTACGAGCGACGCTCCCTCCCATCCAACCACGCCCTGCTCGACGACATTGCTCAACAGTGCAACGGCTGCATCTGACCAAAGTTGAGCTCCCGTCGAGTTCAACAGCGAGTTTTCCAGCGACGAGAGTAGGAGGAGCGCCGAGGAGACGATGAGGGAGGCCGAGGTGTCGAGGGTGGTGGGTAGCGGAGCGTCAAAGTCCCTGCGAGAGGTTGTAAATAAGCTTCTACGCCAATGGAGAGTCGAGAAGACGCACCAATAAGAGACGCCGAGGTGAGGTAGGTGGTCGAGGAAGTAGCTCGCCATCCGACGGGACGTATCGAGGTACACAGGGTCCTTCGTAGCGTTGTACATGAGGGCGAAACCGTTGACTCCCCATGCTTGACCCCTCGACCAAGTCGAAGAGTTTGAGTAGCCTGTTCGACTTCGAGAGTCAGCTCGGAATCGCCGAAGTCGTGAATGAGCTCACCCTGAGCAGTCCCCGACCACTGCACCTCGCCCGTGCTCGGCGAGTAGTCGATAACATGGAAGGAAGAGCCATCTTCGCGGACATGATGGGCGAGAGTCTTGTTGGCGTGGGAAGTGGCCATCTCGAGGTAGGTCTCGTTGCCCGAGATCTCGGCGGCTTGGACCAGCAGCTGCAAGTTCATCATGCTAGGAGAGAGAATTCAATTCCTCAGATCTCCTCGTGAAAGCTCTGGGCTCACTTGTCGATGATCTACGAGCGAGCGAAGGTCAGCGATGAGCACCGCCGAGTCGGCGCCGAGACCGAACTCACGACCTCGAACTCGCCCTCTCCACGATCCCAGCTCTTCGTACATCCGACTACGCGCGAAAAGCGACTAGCTAGGTATCCTGCCTCTTGTAGCAGAGTCGCCTGTGCCGTCTCATTCTGGCCCAAAGCGAGCTCCTCCCTCGCGACCCAGCTGGAGAAGCCGACGTCGTGCACCCAGGCTTCCTCCAGCGCGAGCGAGGGATTCAAGATCGCCGCAGACCATTCACGAGCGTGAGCTAACCAGTCGACATCGCTGCCGTTGGCCGAGGAAGGCGTCGCAGCGGGGCAGAGCACCGTATGTCGGTGATTAAGGGCGTAGAAGGTTGCAGGGAGGAATGCAGTCGTCCAGTCTGAGCTACTGAAGGTGTTCCATGACCCGTTACTAGCGGTGTATTGGGGCCAGGCGCCGGGAGGGAGAGCTGCTGTTGCGCTGAGCTTGGAATAGACGGACGCGTCGAAGAGCTGGCTCGGTACAGTAGCAGCCTGAGCAGCAGACAGTCCTAAGACGATTGCGAGGCTGATCCGTACGAGCATGTCGAGAGGCGGAGACGAAGAAGTTGGAGGAGAAGAAGGGTCAGCTGGGTCAGCGCGTCCAGCTTCGCTGTTCTCGTTGGTTCTCACCCTGGTGCAGAGTCGACTGAGTAGCTCACTCGCACCTCGTACAGCATACCATGCCTGCTCACACGCCGCTGTAGCATATCAGCTGAGCTCAAAGCCCCTCTCGGCGTTCATTCGCTTGCTCGGCCGTGTGAGGGACGAGATGCGATGGTGTTACAAGCAGGGGGGGTTACATGAAGAGAAAATTCATTCCTGCGGCTCTCCTTCTCCCTGCTTAAGCTATTCGACTTGGAGGCTGAGAGAAAGACCGAGGATCAGCTCGGCGCTTCAGCGGAGGCAGAAGCTGCACTTACTGGCTGGAGGAGGTTCTCGGGTACAGCGAGTGACATGACACGAAACGGTGGTGAGTTGTTGGGCGTGAGGGTAGTCGGCGCCTCTCGTCGATGGCTCGGCGCATGCTTGTCCGAGTCCCATGTCTCTCGATCCTCCTCAATGTACTGCTCCGTACTCGAGTCAATGGTGACTTGGATCGGCAGTGAGTCTTGTCCATGGTTTTTGAAATTGGATCTCGTACTCTGAGACCGGGAAATAGGCGGCCTCCTCCCTTTGCTTTCGCGCATGGTCGCCCTCGGCGTTCCAGCGATGGGCGAGGAGGGTCCCATGCCCGAGTCGAGACCTGATGCGTAAGCTCGACCGTTGGCACGAGTGGCGTTGAGGTTCTCGGAGAGGCGGGCACGACTATTCACTGTTGAGCAGGACAGTGTCAGCCAGAGCTCGGCAATGGTTGCCGTCGACTGTGACCTACGAGAGCCAAGGAAGGAGACAATGTAGAGCCTGCGGAGAAGTCAGAGTCAGCATATTGTCGAGCGAGTTGGCCGCTGGGGCCAGTGACGGTGGACATGGGAAGAAAGGAGGAGGAGAAAGCAAGGCCGAGCTCTTGTCCTGATTGAACTAACCTAGCTATGACCAGCCCGGCTATCACGTGGTACACTCCTGGCGCGGCTACAAACATGATCGAAGAGGCGGCAGCAGCGATAGCGGTCTGTAGCAAAGGTGAGTAGTCAGAATGGCGATTCTGAAAATCTGGAGTCATTGCCGAGAGAGGCTCACCAATGCGTTGTTGGCCACAATGTGCTTGATGAGCTTGTCGATGATACTGTTGGTGACAGTGAAGTCCGTGGGAGCCTTATTGAGGTAGTAGACTGCAGGGTGACTGGGTCAGCTTTCGATCCAATCTCGGCCGACTGACCAACCGGAACCCGTGGGGCTTACTGATGGCGCTGGTGATGACGATGTCGCCGAACGCCATGAGGAACAGCCAGAGAGCAACAGCCTGCAGAACCGAGTCAGTCTTGGTCGCCGGAGAGTTTCTGCTCACGCCGAGCGCCGAACTTACCCATTTGATCGTGATGATCTCAGTCCACAGCGGATGCAAGTAAGCGAAAGCAGTACAGTAAGCTCCGAATGCTGTCATATCGGCAGATATCAGTTACACTCGAGATTCGGCGAGGCAGCAGAGCGAGCTCACCAAGTTGGAGGAAAGTGAGGAAGAGGATGAAGCCGGGAAGGAGGAGTTGGCGATTGGAGAGGATGTAGACCCGGAATGCAAAGAAGGTTTGGGCGACGAAGGCGATCAGAGCCCTGCGATGAGCCAGAGCCGAAGTGAGGCCAAGGTCAGCGCCGAGCTCCGAACACTGCTCTGCTATGCCGCTCACGTGAGAACGGGGTCTATAGCGAAGGACCAAGGGCAGTGAGCCATCTGAGCGACATCCCCAAAGTTGTCGACGACCATGGTGTAGACGGTGGCAACGCAGGTGGCCGAATGAACGAAGCCGAAGAGGAGGATCGAGTAGACGGCGACGGTGTAGACCCAGTGCTCGTTCTGGGTGCTGTGGGACATGTAGGGAAGTGAAGTGTGTGGTAAGCAATTGCTCACTTCTCTACGTCTCGCTTGAAGGGAGCGAGGTTCGTCTTCGGCGATCCACTCGTCGCCCTCCTCCTCAATCCCCGAACTTTCGACTCACCATCGCCAGTACTCGACCATCTGCGACCAAGTAATCCCCGTCAGGAAGATGTTGAAGAGAGTTGCCAGCAGGTAAGCGCCGACATAGGAATCAAAAGTGCCCATGACGAGGTTCCCCGGCGAAGAAGAAAGTGAGGGGAGGCGAAGGGAAGGAGTGAGGCGAACGGCGAAATGTTCTGCGAAGGAGGAGAGCCTTTGAGCTGCCTGTGCTGCTGGGAGAGAGCGGTAGAAGCCCTCACTACGGAGAGCCAGATGGTGACCGACTTCCTGTGAAGTGCAAGATGAGGCGACCGTGTGGGGGGAGAGGGCGAGCGAGCCTTCTCCGAGCGCGATTGCTGAGCAGCTGCTGGTGCTGAGGAGCAGGGGACAGCAAAGGCGAAGGAAAGAGCCCAAGGGTCAACACCAACAAGCTCCTCGAAACGCGCCCATCCCTTCGAGGCGCTTTCTGCGAGGAGAAAGAGCACCAGCTCCAGGCCCGGCCGGGGTTCCAATTAAGATTAATCTTGCCTTGTTAGGGATGTACTACAAAATAGCAAGCGCACTCGCTCCCGCCGACCGAGCCGACCTTCCTCGTTGAATCGCCTACAGCCAGCTACAGCCGGTGATTTCGAACTCGAAGAGCTCGGCGGAGCGCCGAGCGCCGACCAGGACCCTTCGCAAGAACTGCAGGCAAATCTGGAAGCTCACGCTCGCCGCTGTAGCAGTACGTTCGAATCGCGGCTGGTTTTTTCCGATTCGCTGGGCATTCTGTAGCTGTAGGATCGTCGTCGATTTTGAATCCGCTGCTCGTGAGGGCCGAGCCCAGGACGAGTCGACAAGTCCCGCCCCGCCCTTCCTTGAACCGAGAAAGTGAGACGGGGTTCACGAGGCGTAAAGGAAGATGTATCGTAGTGTCAGGCGAGCGGGGTAGTTCGCTAGTCACCTGCATCTCGTCGCGCAGCAAGATCGGCGCCGAAGCAGCTCGCGCAACCTACTCGCGCTCAAGGTGAGTATTAAGAGGTGTGTATATATCGCGAAGCACTCTTCTACTTCTCCTCCTGTACCCTGACGCCCGGCGGCAGCTGATCATATCCTCCAGCTCCTCCAAAGCTCTCCTTCTTGAGCTTCCACCACTCGCCAACTCGCTCGCGCACAGCAGCAAAGTCGTCGACCGCTGGTCGGACGTCGAGACTGAAAACGGGGTTGCCTTCGGCGTCGTCGGGGAGGGAATAGTAGTCGATGACGTCTGTTGGAGAAGGGGTCAGCGAAGAAGCGAGTGAGGGAAGAGCGAGAGGACGAACAGCGGTGGGAAGTGAAAGCCTGGCTGGGGGAGGGCGCTGTGTAGGACTTGTCGGAGGAAACGGGAGAAGGACGGTGGATGACCCAGTCGTGGCGGTCGAAGGGCTTAATGGAGCTGTGGCGAGGTTGAGCGGTCAGCGCCGAGCAGGGAGGACGTGACCAATTGAACTTACGCGTAGGTATTGGGGAAGAACTTGCCCATCCACATGTGATAGCGAGCCTTGGGAGAGATGTCTTGTGGTCGTCCGGCGAAGCTGGCGAGCATGGAGCGATCTCCGCTGCGACGAGGCAAGACCGAGGTCAGCGGAAACGATTTACACGGCTATAAAGGACTGCTTACCCATCGTGCTTCTCCTCCCACTTCCTGACCTGCGTCCAAGCCTCCTCGTTGATCCAATTGTGAATGTTCACCATCATCTCGACGCTCTCCTCGGGCGTCTCCCAACCCTTGCGAACGAGCGCGTTGTAAAACTGCTGAGGACTAGGGTACTCCCACTGATCCTCCTTTTTGGCTGCTGGTGGTGCTGCTGAGCCTTCTGTAGCGTTGGGCGAAGTGTGGGCGACGGGGCAAGCCGATGCTCCAGCGCCGGAGGTCGACGAAGCGCGAGGGATCGAGGAGATGGTGCGCTCCAGTGGCAGGAACATCTTCTGACCAGGCGAAGGAGCTTGAGCAAGTTCTGGCATGTTGTTGACCGGATTGAGCTCCCCTTTGGGCGCTACTGGTCGGCCTCCCTTCATGCTCGAATGGTCGACTGGGCAGCTTCCAGCGGTCGGAGGCAATGGTGGCGGAGTCTCGACGTGCATGGGGCAGCCTGCAGGAGGCTGTTGAGGTGCAGCTGATGCCGGAGTCGAAGCAGCTTGTCCCATCTCGTAGTCGAAGTGAAGAGGCGAGGAATTGAGCGGAGCGAAAGATGCGAAGTCTCTCAAAACCTTGGTTTCGTTCTCGCGCTGACCCTGACATCACCGACTCGACTCTGTAACAGAGCAAGTCGCATCCGTAAGTACTCTGCTACATCTCACTGCTTCCCTGTCTGCTCTGGTGTAACTCGGAGCGCTTCGGCCTCCTCGTTACGTCCTCTGACAACTCTTGCTCGACAGATATTCCGCTACAGCATCCCAACCCACCCAGCGCCTCCAGCTACTTTCGGACGACCTGCACCTACTCTCCAAGTCGCCCTACACGCCCAAGTCGTCGCGCCAGGCTCGACCGCGTCGCTCGACCCCCGCTTCTAGCCAGCTTCCTGCAGCATCTCGCTGGCATGGGCTTCCTACAGACTCTTGCGGCGATTGGAATGGCAGTGGGCCCGCCGCTCGCGTATGGAGATCAATATGTCAACATTGTGAGTCGAGTCTCGGGCCGTTCGGCGCTTCTGAGCGGTGCTGACCTGACGAGCGCTGTAGGTGAGGAAACATGACTCTCGAGGCTTCTCAATCGACGTCTGCGGTGTCCTCATCGTGGCGAATGTGACCCGAGTCGTATATTGGCTCGGCGCGCGGTTCGAAATCGCTCGTGAGCACCGAAACTTGGGGGGTCGGAAGCCTGCTTTGAGCTGTAGAAAGCTGATTAAGCGTCCCGTGCAGTTCTCGTTCAGTCCGGTGAGCTGCTTTCTTCAGGAAAGAGCTTCTCGGTCGCCGAAGCTCTCCCCCGAAGCTCGGCTGACATCTTCCTGCCTCGTAGTCCTCATGATATTCGGCCAGTTCGCTCTCCTCTACGTCTGCCTGCTGTATCGCCCCATGGGACCAGACGGAATCGACCCTCGCTCGCTACAAGAGACCGAAGGCTTGACAACCGGCGGTGGACCATCATATCGCAAGGAGCCGACGAAGAGTAGTCGACCGGGCAACCTTTGGCAGTGGGAGTGAGTCCTATTCTACCCTTCTTCCCCTTCTTCACTTCTGACCTCCTTCTTGCAGCTCGTTCGGGAGCTACATCGAGTTCGTCGCCCTGCTCGTCGCCCTTCATTGCGGCCTCTACCTCCTCCTACACTCATTCGAGACCTACGTCACAATCCTCGGCTTCCTTGCACTAGGACTGGAAGCTACTGTGGGTCGGTAGCCATCGTCTCGTCGAGACCTGAGCGGTAGACGAAGTCGGTGAGCGCAGGCTGACCGTTCCCTTCCACAGCTCCCAATCCCTCAGCTGCTGGTCAACTTTCAGCGCAAAAGCACAGCCGGCTTCAGGCATTCCGTCTTGGCAGGCTGGGTAGGAGGAGTGAGTTCTACTACACCCCAGGGAGCCCGCCGCTGCGAGCCCTCGTCTCGGCATTATCTCGGACTTGTCTGCTAACACTTTGCTGCTCGCCCACAGGACGCGATCAAGACTATCTACTTCTTCGCAACGGACGGCAACTCGGTCGCCTTCAAAGCTTGCGCCCTCTTCCAGCTCTCGGTGAGTTCCGCCGAACGTTTTGTCGAGGGACTGAGCTAACGGCCTCGCAACAACAGGTCGACGTCGCTCTTTGCTTCCAGACCTACGCCTACCGCGAGAAAACAAAGCAGGACCTACAGGAGAGGTCAGGCTTGAGGGAACAGGAGGGAGTAGCGGGGGCTGGGTCGCTGTTGGGAGCTGCTCGAAGTGAGGAGCAGCATTGAGCGGATTGAGTGGGAGGTGCAATCTTGCTGTGTTTACCGTCACTTCGATGGAGCTGAGCTGAGTTGAGAGCTCGGCGAAAGCTACGACGAGGGGACAGTCGCCTTCGCCGAGCTGAGGGACAGAGGAGCAAGGACGAGCAGGCGCGAGAGTCGATGTCATGAGTGCATGTTACATGTTAGATGCAGTTGCACCCTTCTCAGCTATTTCCGAGCTCTATTTCTGTAGGCCTCCAGTTGCAGCGGGGCCAAGTCGTTTCTGACGAGTCGACTCTCTTCCTTCTCCCGTCCAATGCTCGCCGCCTTCACGCGCTCGTTACCTCCACTTTGGCTCTGCCTCTCACGTGCATAGTGCTGGACTGCTGGGGCAGCAATCGTCTTGCTATCACTCTCGAGGCTCCGCCCATTCGCGCCAGAGCAACTGAGACACTCGGAGCTCGTCTCGCCCTTCTTTCTCCCCGCCTGCAAGCTTAGCGCGATGTAGCGCAACACGCAGGGCTCCAGATACCACAGCAAGTGCCGATTTCTCCGCGCTGCGCTGCCTTATCCAGCGCATCAGGCTTGTCGAGCGCAATCAAGAGCGGGGAGGAAGGGGCTGGGCTTGTAGCTCCGGGTGAGCGCGTAGCCGCGTCTACTTTTCAAGGGCGAGTTCTGTAGGTGAGCTAAGGATGTGAGAGCGTTTTCCGAGCTAACCAGACTTCAACACACAGATCTGCAGCTCTTCGCCGAAGGATCGACTCCTGCCTCGCGAAGTCCGCCGCCTTCCTCGTCAGGACCTCCACCTGACTCGATCGACGCCAGCCTGGGCTTTCTCCGGTGTGTCTCCAAGCGGGGGCCTTATCGAGACGGTCCCTCCCGTCGACCACATCGAGCGTCGCTCGTCTCCCCTCTCTTGCCTTCCTACTTCATCCTCCCCGCCCCCTCCTCGCCATGTCCGACTCTGCCAGCGACAAGAAAGATCTCGAGCAGCCTGCCACCGAGGCAAAGCTGTACTCGGCCTCCATCCTCTCCTCGGACGAGAACCGCTTTGCTTCAACTTCGAGCTCCCACCGGAAATTGGAGAGCTACCATGTGAATTTGATCGCAATTGGCGGTGAGTACATCGCTCAAGCATCGCTGGAGCTGTACTGACAATTCTCTACACGCAGGGACTGTTGGTGAGTGCTGAGGCAGTGTTTCAGGAGGGACGGACGAAGGGCGTGAGCGCCGAGCATTGAGCTGACCCTCACTCATTGTTCCGACGCTGCAGGGACCGCGCTCTTCGTGTACATGGGAGCAGGACTCACCGCAGGTGGCCCACTTAACCTCCTGCTAGGCTACGCTTGGTGGACTTCGGTGATTTGGTGTGTCGCCGAGGGGCAAAAGGAACTCGTTACTCAGGTCAGTCGCTTGGGCCACCATGGAAAGCTTGTGTCAGACCTGTAACTGACTCGCCTCGCCGCTTCACAGTGGCCCACCGATACTGCCTTGTTCGTCACTTCTGCTCGTGCTCGGCGTCGAGCTTTCGCTGATTTGGTCTACTCACAGCGCCCGCTACGCTTCTCGCTACGTCGACGACGCTGCAGGATTCGCTGTTGGTGAGTAGCGTCTCCGCCTTCGATACACCTGTAGTTAACGCCTCGCTCTGCAGGATGGAACTTCTTCCTCTCTCAGGTCGCTTTGGTCATCTTCGAGGTCGTCGCCTTTGGTCTCGTGCTCGGCTTCTGGAACGACGCTGCCAACATTAACCCCGCCATCACCATCACTGCGGTCATCGTTGCCTACGCCTTCCTCAACCTCTGGGACGCTCGAGTGAGTTGGGCTTCGGCGAATCTACAGCGCGCCGAGCTGACCCATTCTCCTCAAGTTCTTCGGTAACGCCGAGTTTGGCTTCGCCATGGGCAAGGTCTTGCTTAGTAAGTGTCCATCCTCGTGTCATCAGCTCGCTAAACGGCTCCAGCGCCGCGCAGATCACTCCGAGAGCTCGGAGCTGACTTCGCCGCCTCCGCAGTCACCGGTTTAATCGTTATGACCTTTATCACGATGCTCGGAGGAAATCCGCTTAAGGATAAATTTGGATTCCGCTTCTGGTACGGAGCTCCCTGGTATCTTACAGCGTCTTCGGAGTACTCGCTGACCTCGGCGCCGGCTTCCTCGCGCTCTTTCCCCCTCCAGGCGCAATCCCGGAGCCAGTAAGCCTATCCACGGTTGCCCTTGACTACTTACATGTACTGACTTTACCCCCTCCACTCTCCCACTCAACTACATCTCCCATCACTCTCCCGATCTCCTTCTTCGCATCAACTTCCTTCCCTTCTCAAGTGACCGGACCTTACCCCGAGCACGGACATTCCACCAACTTGTTTGAGGGCTTCCTCGCCTGCATCATCAACGCCTGCTTCACCGTCGCCGGACCCGACTACCTCTCCATGGTCGCCGGAGAGGCTCGTAACCCTCGCAAGGTCATGCCCAAGGCCTTCAACGCCACCATCTACCGTCTTGTCGCCTTCTTCATCGGATCGGCGCTCTGCATCGGCATCCTTGTTCCGTACAACGACCGGTGAGGCTGCCGAGCAAGTCCCAGTTGGTTCGGCGCTGACCTGCCTTCGCTCGCCAGCAACCTTCTCGGCGCTCAAGCTGCTGGTGCTCCTGGAGGAGCTCGCTCCCCCTATGTTATCGCCATGCAGAGGTGCGCACATCCTTTTTGAGTCCCGCCCTTTCGAAGCGGGAGCTGACCTCGGCGCTGCTTTGCCTTTGCACTCGCAGGATGACTATTCCCGTCCTCCCTCACATCGTCAACGGACTCATCCTCTCATCTGTCTTCTCGGCTGGAAACGCTTTCCTCTTCTGTGCTTCTCGCTCGCTCGCTCAGATGGGTCGTGACGGTCAGGCGCCCAAGATCATGTCCAAGCGCAACAGGTGAGCCGATGATGCTTGGCGCACACATCGAAGACTCGAGCTAATCAGCTGCACTTCGTTTCTTTCTCTCGCACCACAGGAACGGAGTCCCTTACGTCTCTGTCCTCACCTGCCTCGCCATCACGCTCCTCTCCTACTGCCAGGTCTCCAGCTCGGCGCAAGTCGTTATTACCTACCTTACTGGTCTAGTGGGATCTTGCCAGATCGTCAACTGGATCGTCATGAGCATCACTGTGAGTCGCAAGGAGGAGGACAGCGGTTGGAGGTCCAAGCTGACTCCCCTTCGGCGATTAGTACATCCGCTGGGACAAGGGACTCAAGGCTCAAGGCATCTCGCGCGACACTCTCCACTGCCGCTCGCGCGTGCAGCCCTATGCTGCGCAGTACGCCCTCGGATGCAGCACCTTTGTTCTCCTCGTCCAGGGTTACAGTAAGTCGCCCGCCGAAGCATCCGCCGAAGCCTACGCTGGAGCTTTGGGCATTACCGAGGCTCTGAGCTGAGTCTCTCTCTCTCTCTATTACAGCGGTGTTCTTAGCTGGGTCGTGGGATACACCTTCATTTATCTTTGCATAGTCAGTAAATTTCAGCGCGAAACTCGTGCTCGGCGCTGACCCTCCACCCTTCGCAGCTTCGCCCCCGCTTTCTACGTCGTCCTCTACATCGGATGGAAGCTCATCAAGAAGACTCGATGGGAGACGCCTACTTCGATGGACGTCACCTCCTACGTCAACGACCCTGAGGTGAGTGCAGGCCTTGCTCGGCGCAGGCCTTTGCAGCCTTTGCTGACCCACCCGTCTGCAGTTCACCGAGTACATCGACTACGCCGCAATCGAACACCGTGGCAAGGTCGGCACTATTGTGCACAAGGTCTTCTCTGCGCTGTTCTAGGCGGCGATCTTCAACCGTTTCCTGGTTAGATTCACTTGAAGCGTGGCGGTCGAAGAGAACTAGGACGGCGCTAGGCTTCTGTTAGGTCTCTTCTTGTTTTGTATGGAATCTCTTGGCTCAGTACCAGCGCGCCTTGCAGACCAAAGAGGGAGAGCAGCGCGGGGCAAAATCTCGTCGCCGACGATGATGAGACCGGCTTGAGCCCTCGTGATGGCGACGTTGAACCGCTTGGGGTTGGAAAGGAAGCCGAGTGAGAATCGCTTATCGACCTCGAGGTACCCCTTGTTGGAGCGGACGGTGGAGATGATGATGACGCTGCGGCGAGAGAGGAAGGTAATATGTCAGCGCCGAGTCGAGCGAGCGGCAGAAGGAAGAGAAAGGCTCACCTGCGCTCTTGACCTTGGAATTGCTCGGTAGAGCCGACCATGATACCTGTGGCGCGTCACTGATGGTCAGCTTCAAGCTCGAGGCTGAGAGATCAGCCAAAACTCGCCCTCGGCGTCGATCTGCTTCCTCAGCGACCGAACTTGGGCCGCGTACGGCGAGATGATACCGATATCGTTGTCGGTGAGCTTCCTTGAGTTGCGCAACGGCGTCACGTATTGCTTGACTTGCGAGATCTCCGTGACGTTGAAGAAAGATGGACTCGTTCCCTCGCGCTCGTCCCTCCCCTGCACGGCGTGGAAGAGGATGGGAAAGCCCTTCGTCGGCCATCCAGCCCAGTTCTCCAGACGACGAGTAGTCGTGATGGGCGCCTTGACGACCAGCTCGTTCTGGTAGAACTCAGCGTTCGGGTAGGTGAGGCTGTGAGGATGAGAGCGGTAGTTGTCGAGGAGCTTGACGTAGAGGATGCCGCGGGACTGGGTGGAGGAGTAGGCAGGGATGGACATAAGTCGTTCGAGGAGGGAGGTGTGGTAGTTGAAGGCGGAGGCGACCGGAGAGCGGGTGATCTTTGAAAGAAGAGGTCAGCTCGGTCGAGGCGCGCAGAGGGAAGCTAGACGTACGGGACCGAGTTGCTTGGGGTCTCCAGCGAGGATCACGCTTGTCTTCTCGTCGGCCAAAGCGATGGGAAGGAGGGCTGGAGGATGAGAATGATCAGTGTCTCATTTCTTCTTCGCCGAAGTCACCACTCACCCTCGGGCTCCAGAGCTTGACCCGCCTCGTCGATGAAGATGTGCGAGAACGTCCCCCTCCCGAGCCCAACTCCCTCTAGTATACTAGCCGAGATACAAGTCGTCACGACGACCCTGTACCCCTTAAGTTTCTGGATCGGCGGCACGGCGAACGAGCCCTCCTCGAGATGACAGAATGGCCGGAGCTTGTGCGAGACGGTGTCCGGGTTGCGGGAGGTGGCCATCAGGCGGAAGAGCTCGTGTAGTTGAAGACCTCCTTCGATGAGCTTGAGGGCGAGGAGGTCGCAGGCTGAGTTGGAAGGGGCGGCGAGGAGCAGGGTCGCGTTCCGGTACTTGAGGAGCTGGCGGCAGGCTTCCTGTCGGTCGTGAAGGGCGCGGGGTCAGCTCTCACATTACAAGAGACGTGTGCAGGGCGCTCACGATGATGGTAACGGTCTTGCCAGTGCCGGGCGGCCCGTTGACTATAAAGCAGTTCGGTCCAGCCGTGCGGTTGAGGATGCAGTCGACGGCCAGCGTCTGCTGCGAGTTGCGGAGGATTGCCTCATTGATGAAGGGGTCGAACCTCGGACTAGTCATGGGCGGATAAGACTTGGTAGTCGAGAAGAGCAGCTCCTCGCGCGGGAGAGGGGCTGCGAGGGCTTGCTGCATTCGCCGAGCGGGAATGCGAGGGACGGTGAATTGGACGTCGTAGGTGGTAGTCCTGTTTTGGTATGAAGGAGTCAGCGGTGGTCGATAGCGGAAGAGAGGGAGAAGCGCACGCCGACCACGACGAGCCGAACCGAGGAGCGAAGCGAAGGCCAACCTCCCTCTCCCGCACGACGTAGACGATGCCCTCGAACCATTGATCTGCCTTTCCGCCGCCAGCTCTCTGCACCTTGATGCTGTCGCCCTTCATCACGGATGGCCGACCCTCGGCGAGCCCTGGAACGGTGAGGCTACGAAGAGAGGCAAGGTCAGCCCGAGACGGCGAGACGAAAGGCGGACGAAGGCTCACTAGTAGAGAGACTGGTTATGACGTTCGAGTCTGACGGACTCGAGGTCGTAGCGTCGGACGTCGACTCTGCGCAGCGCAAGAGGTTAGCTTCGGACTTTGACATCTCGCACGCTCAGCTCAACTCACTCCTCCTGAACTTGCTCAATGTAGAGCAGCTTCGACCACCAATCGGCATAGTCGCCGTACGATAGCTTGATGGGGATGAGGTGCTCGTTTGCTCGTCGAATCTGCAAATTCGGAGGGAGGATCAGCGGAGCTCGGCGAAGGCGATCCTCGGCGCCGACTCACCTGCTGCTTGACGTCATAGCCGTGTAGCGCGTCTCGCACAATGGCAGGAACCTTATACTGCGGCAGCTTCTTGACCCACGGTATCCTCGGCCCATCCTTGATCTGCGGTCCTCGAATCGTATTCCGCTCCCTCGCCCTCGGCCTCGCCGCCGACTTGGGCACATGAACATAAGGCGTCTTTGGTCCGAGGGCGTCAATGTCGGCTTGTACGCCGACTTTAGCGGAGATGGTGCGTTGGATGGAGAAGGTGCGTTGGCCTTCTGGAGTGTCGATGAGGAGGGAGAAGGTGATAAAGTCGGAGAAGGAGCCGAGGGTTTGACGGGGATGGAATTCGAGCCAGACGGGGAGAGTAGAGTCGGGTCGGATGTAGATGTGGTGGTCGATGGGGGTGATGGCGAAGCTGTGGAAGGAGGAAAGGGTCAGCGAGCGAACGAGCGAGAAGGAAACGCCGAGGACTGACCTTCTCTTGGACCGAGCGGAATGGAACGCAGCGCCCGTCAGGAAGCAGGGGGAGGAGCCTGCTTTGATGGTGATGCAGGTCTCCGGTCCCGAGGCTGGCGAAGTGAGCGTCGAGAACTCGACATGTCCAAAGTCGATCGCCGAAGGGAGGACGTCGACGCCGTTCTTGGGCGCCTCGCCGTAGGCCTGAGCCGCCTTGTAGCGACTACTACGCACAAATCGCTTATGGCGCGAAGATTGAAGATGTTGGACCTGGTCGTTGGCCTGCACAATCGTCCCGCAGGCGCATTGAGTCGAGTTGGCCGGCACCTGGCGCAGGGCTACACGAGCGACCTGTTTTCGATGAGCCTGTCCAGCGGTATGTGCATCTAGATTCTGGCTCGACTCGAAGTACCGCTGGCAGGGCTCGCAGTGCGGTATCGAGTGGTTGTAAGCGCAGGAGAGGCCCGCCTCGCAGAAGGAGGTGCGAATGAGCTCCCTACACGGGTAGGTGCGTAGGTCCCGGACCATAGAGCGCTGTCGGAGGCGAGACGACGAAGCGGGATGAAGTGCGGGAAGGAGAGAGGCGAATGGCGCGGTTGACCTTCTCCTTTGTGCGCTATCGCTTCGTCTGCAAGTCTTTCGCGTCGCTTCTTTCGGCACAAGAGCTTCGGTTGTACTCAATTGTAGCCCTCTGCTCGCTCACTGGCTCCGGCCAATGCCTCGGCGGAGCAGCCCGAGCTAGACGGGAGCCGAAAATGTATGCTTTCTGAGGCGCTCGGCTTCGGTCCAGGGCGCTATACGATCGAGCAGCATAGCTTACGCTCTCATCGCGAACGCATGGTCCTTGCGAGCAGTCCCAAAGACTGTAAGTCGCCATATACCAACTCGCGCCGAGACGCGTTGAAGGCCAAGACGGGCCTAATGTGCTACAATTGAGCACCGGCCAGCTCGAACGGCGCGGGAGGACCACGTTCAGCCTTTTT
The DNA here is from genome assembly GCA_001600635.1 of Leucosporidium creatinivorum. NCBI lineage: Eukaryota > Fungi > Basidiomycota > Microbotryomycetes > Leucosporidiales > Leucosporidiaceae > Leucosporidium > Leucosporidium creatinivorum. The sequence continues at coordinate 654,822 of BCKL01000008.1, read as the reverse complement.
ACTGGGCTCGCAATAGCTCAAAACCCTCCGTGTCGGCGCTTAACTCGCCTCCGCTGCTGTCGCCGAGGGACGCTGGAGCCTAGGGACCAGCGAGCAGAGTACTTCGAGCGTCGCGGGCATTCTGATTCTGACACACAGCATTTGTTTATTCTCCCACTGCTCTCGTGTGCTGTCTCGAGCTACTCCCGGCCTTCCAGCTTTGTCGCAAGCTGGGTGACATCGCCGAAGTCGCTCTGTCGGCTCTCGCAGACCCATTAGTGGTAAGGCGGCTCCGGTAAAGCTCGTGAGCTGTCCATAACTATCCCTGCTACACTTGCCGAGCGACTACAAGCCAGTTGTACGAGATCTGGCAGCTGCGCTCCCTTGCGAAGGCATGCTGGTCGGCGCCGCCGTACAAGTGTCCGTAGAGAGCTGCAATGGGCCCGAGACAGTTTCTGGACTTCTCAAGTAGCCCCTCGGCTCCCCTATGACCAGCTCAGGTGACATGTCACTTTAGTCGCCCGAGTCTCGCACACAACACTGGCCCTTCGGCGCTCGATTCGGCGCTGCGCTAAGAAGTGGGTCTTGCTGCAGTGCAGAGCGGTAGATTTGTAAGAGTATAAATAGTTGAGCTATAGTATGGTACATGTAGAGGTGAGGGCAAGAGACGCGAGCGGTTTCGACTGGCCCACCCGGAGGCTTCCGACTTGCTTGAGAAAGCCTTCACGCTTCTCTCCCTCTCCCTCTCCTCCTCCCCCCTTCTCTCACCCTTTCACGAGCATGTTCTCCCGCGCTGTTCTGTCCGCCCGTGCGGCCGTCGTGAGTTTCCTACAGCTCGTTACAGCAGGAGAGCTGTAGACAGCCCACAAGGAGCCCAAGAGAGCTGACGAGACCCCCCAACCCTTCACTCGCTCAGCGCCCCGCTACCGCTGGCTCCAGGGCCTACGCTACCGCCAAGCCCGGTATGCACCTTTTGACTACCCTGCAACCCCCGCTAGAGCTGACCTCTACCTGTACATCAACAGCCGCTTCGGAGGTCGCTTCCATCCTCGAGTCGCGCATCTCTGGCTCGACCGCTGGCGCCGATGTCCAGGAGACTGGCCGTGTCCTCACCATTGGTGACGGAATTGCCCGGTTAGTAATTCGAACATCATGCTACGGTACAGAGCTGACCTCCCCCGCTTCTGCTACAGTGTCTACGGTCTCCGCAACGTTCAGGGTGCGCCATTGGTCTGACTTTGTCGCGGGCTCGCCCTCGGCGCTCGCTTGAAGAGCTCTGGAGCTAACTCGAGGGTTCTGTATCATTCTACAGCTGAGGAGATGGTTGAGTTCTCGTCCGGTGTCCGCGGCATGTGCTTGAACTTGGAGGCCGGCAAGTCTTCTCTCTTTGCGCTTCGACGAGCTGCCACGCATCGATCGAGTCGAGCCTATCTAACTCGCCAATTGGCTCGCTTGCTACAGACAACGTCGGAGTCACCATCTTCGGAAACGATCGTCTTATGTACGTCGCCATTTCCCAGCCCGACGGCGCGTGCAAGCGCGAGTGAAGCCGAGCCGCGAAGCTGACCCGGCTTTCGCATCTTTCCAGCAAGGAGGGCGACTCCGTCAAGCGCACTGGAAACATTGTCGACCTTCCCGTTGGACCCGAGATGCTCGGCCGTGTCGTCGACGCCCTCGGAAACCCCATCGACGGAAAGGGACCCATCAAGACCACCGAGCGCCGCCGTGCTCAGGTCAAGGCCCCTGGAGTTCTCCCCCGTCAATCCGTCTCCGAGCCCATGTTGACTGGACTCAAGTCGGTCGACGCCATGGTTCCCATTGGCCGTGGCCAGCGTGAGCTCATCATCGGAGACAGGCAGACCGGAAAGACCGCCGTCGCCATCGACACCATCCTCAACCAGAAGCGCTGGAACGATGGCCAGGACGAGTCGGCCAAGCTCTACTGTGTCTACGTCGCCGTTGGACAGAAGCGTTCGACCGTCGCCCAGCTCGTCCAGACCCTCGAGGAGAACGACGCCATGAAGTACACCATCATCGTCGCCGCTACCGCCTCCGAGGCCGCTCCCCTCCAGTACCTCGCTCCCTTCTCGGGAACCGCCATTGGAGAGTGGTTCCGTGACAACGGCAAGCACGCCCTCATCATCTTCGACGATCTCTCCAAGCAGGCCGTCGCCTACCGTCAGATGTCGCTCCTCCTCCGTCGCCCTCCCGGACGTGAGGCCTACCCCGGAGATGTCTTCTACCTCCACTCGCGTCTCCTCGAGCGCGCCGCCAAGCTCTCCGACAAGCACGGAGGAGGATCCCTCACCGCTCTCCCCGTCATTGAGACCCAGGGTGGTGATGTCTCCGCTTACATGTGCGTTGGCGCTCTGTTCCCTGCTCTGCTGCACGAAGCTGACTTTTCTACTCGCCTACAGTCCCACCAACGTCATTTCCATCACGTACGCTAGAGCTGCAAGACCGCGCCGAGAGATGAAGCGCCGAGAGCTGACTCTCGCTCTTCCTCTCGCCTAACAGTGATGGACAGATCTTCCTCGAGGCCGAGCTCTTCTTCAAGGGTGTTCGTCCCGCTATCAACGTCGGACTTTCCGTCTCCCGTGTCGGATCCGCCGCCCAGACCAAGGTTCGTCTCTCGCTCTGCTTCTCGGCGCTCGCCTTCTCCACCGTGCAAATCGCTGACCTCGCTCTTTTCTCGCGTTTCACAGGTCATGAAGGCCGTCGCTGGATCGCTCAAGCTCTACCTTGCCCAGTACCGTGATGTCGCCGCCTTCGCCCAGTTCGGATCCGATCTCGATGCCTCGACCCGCTTCCTCCTCAACCGTGGATCGCGTCTCACTGAGCTCCTCAAGCAGGGCCAGTACCAGCCCCTTGCCATCGAGGTTCAGGGTGAGGTTCTTGTGTAGTTGCGAGACCGAGCCAGCGCTGACTTTCGGCGCCGTTCGCAAACAGTTCCCATCATCTACGCCGGAGTGAACGGTCTTCTCGACCGTGTCCCCGTCGCCGACATGTACGTTTCTCCAGAGCTTCCTTCGAGAACCGCCCGCTGATGCCGTCGCCGACACTCTGCAGCGGAAAGTGGGAGAAGAACTTCCTCGAGCACATCGAGTCCTCGCAGCAGGCCATGCTCGCTGAGGTCAAGAAGGGCCGCATGACCCCCGAGCTCGACGCTTCGCTCAAGAAGATCGTTGTTGACCACGTCACTGGATTCGTCTCCGCCTAAATGGTGAGGGGAGTGAAGGAGTGAAGTGAAAGTGCAAACGGAGGGGTTTCGTTATGCCTCGGCTTTTGTAGACTTGGTTCCCTCGAGGGGGCCACGAGGTGAAGCAAAATGATTTTCAGGTTTCGTTATCGTTGGCCGAGTCGCCTACAGAGAATTGAGAGCGTTGCGATCTTCTCAGCTCTCGCTCGGCGCTGTCTCCGATGGCGCTGTCAGCCCATCTCTTCTCACTCGCTTGAATGGCTAACGACACAATCAGATTCTCAGCAGCCATCATCTTAGATCTTCAGTACAAGCTTCCCGAGCGAAGTAGCTCCCACAAGTGCTCTGCGAAGGTGGAGAGCGAGTCAGCCGACGGGCTCGCCGAAAGAAGGAGAGGCGATAGAGAGGCAGAAACACAGGGAGCTCACCACCAAGCTTCCAGCACCTCACTAAGCAGCTGGCTGTAGTCCCACGACCTCGAAATGGGCTGCTGCTCGAGCACGACGCCTCGGCCGACACACCACTCGCAGAGCTCCTCGCGCTCGGCTTGGGCAGTCTCCATCGTCGTCGAAACGTTCAGATCCTGGGAGATGGCGGCGATGGAGAGTTCCTTGAGGGACACCTGCCATCTCGGCTCGGTACGTAGCTCGTCCATGCAGCGAAACGGAGCTCGGTCTTGCCTATCCGTCGTCGGGCCCGGCGGCCTCGGTCGAATGATGAGTCGGTGAAGAGAAGAGGGGAGTTGAGAGATCTCGGAGAGGCGCGTCGTGTCGATCAACAGGCATTGGAGTGCGCCAAAGCTGGAACATACAGCTTCCGAAAGCTCGTCCGGCTGTTGAGCGACGAGGCCGAACATCTTCAATCTCGGGGCGAAGCTAATGATCGCCTGTTCGAGCGCTGCCGTACTGTTCCTCTGAGGAAGCGACATGTGGAAGAGGAGAACGAGACTGTGTAGGTGGGGTGCATCCAGCGCCGACAAAACAGCGCTGATGGGCCACGACCGAGTACGAAGGGAGGAGAGAACGAGTCGGCACAAGGTGTTCGGAGCAAAGTGTGGGCGCGGCGGAGAGGTTGAAGAGGGTGCAGTAGTCCAGTACGAGCTCGGCGATCCCTGTCACGAGATGAGTGTGCAGTCAGCGCGGCGCTCGTGGCTAGGCGGCCGAAGCTGGAAAGCCTACCTTGGCATTCACATGCGAGCTCGTCCACCCTGATCATGTGAGCTCGGTCAAGGGCGTCGAAGGTGCAATAAAACCCGCTGAGCGATCCACTGGCCCGCATCAGCGCTCGAAGGGTCGCCTGAGTGACGGGAGTGTCGGTCGTCTCCTGCAGCCAGATCGACTTGGTCGCGCCCGACAGAGCACTCGTAGACCCCTTGTGCTTGAGGAAAGAGCTCCCTTGAACCTCGCTAGTCAACCAAACATGTCGACCGAGCTCGAGCTGCGCCAGCGCCTTCCATTGCTTGCTGATGCGAGACAGCTTCGAAAGTAGGCTGTAGCGCTCTCGGAAGGTGGTGAAGGAGAGGCGAGGGAGAGTAAGCTGGATGATGCGCTGCAGGATCTCGGTGGGAAGCGAAGGGAGCTGCTGGCGGCGAGCTTCGTCGGGCTGAGCAAGAGGAGGGGAGCCAGCTTCGAGCGGATTGTCCATCCTGATTGGGCTTCGAGTGAGGTGCTGTATGTTGTTGAGTGGTGGTAGTCGCCTTGTAGCTTTGTCCTAGACAGCTGTACGAGAGTCGAAGCGAGAGACGAGCGAGAAGGAGGAGGAAGCGAGCGAAAGGCGAGCAATGCTCCGTACTAACCCTTGAGGGCGAGGTCAGGAAACAAATTGGAGGAGCGAGAGATGCAGCTGAGCGGCCCCTAGAGGTCACATACAGCATACTTCGCTCATCAACCATCTCCTCTAGTCCGCTCACGCCCTCAAGTGCTCGCCTCGCCTCGACCGAAACTGCTCCCTTCACCGAAGTAGGGATCCCTTCGAACACTCGCGGAGATTACCGGCTCGAGCACAGGCTGTTGAGAAGCGGAAAGTCTCGTGATACTTGCTAGTCACCCTTGCCTCTGCGAGAGCTCTCGTACTCCACGCCTTCAGACGGGGCCGAAGTGAGGAGACAGCTCGGCGTTATCGCTCCCGCCGAGCTCGCTCGCCTTCCTCTCTCGCTAGTACCTCGGACCAATCAGAGCATCACAGAATTTACAGCTCATGTTCGTACCAGCCACCGCGCATGCCTGCTGCACATCTCTCACCTGCGAGAAGCGAATGAGGAGGTCAGCGCGAAGAGAAGCCAAGAATGGGTCAAGAAAGCTCACCAATCATCGATGGCATCCTCGATATGCGCAAAGTCATCACCGGGAGCAACATGCGAAACCTCCCTAAAAACAATCCCCCGGCTATCGCAGATATTGGAGAGCGAGCGCAGCGAAGCCGTCGCCGAGATCGAACCCTATGCCCATCTAATTGTCTGCCCGATGGGCTACAGCTTCGTCTCTCTCCCGAATCCTCAGATACTACTATCACTCGCTTGCGATAATCTCCCACTGCTGCAGCATGTCTCAGGCCTCGATTAGGAGCCGAGCGCTTCTCGGTGAAGTTCAAAGGGAGCCTTTGGGCAGTTGGCGAGGTCTCGTACAGCAAAAGCAAAGATCGGTACCAATCTCTTAGATTCTGTACTACAACGCAGACCTAAGAGCAGGAAGACCGAGGCTCGGCGTTACTGATCCCTTTGGGCGACCTCATCCAGAGCGAGCGAAGCCAAAACGGTCTTGCCCTCCGCCTCTCATCTTGCTCGCGGGTCCGGAAGTGCTGGTGCAGCAGCAGCTCATTCTCGACACTATCGGACACGCTCTCCTACATCTCTCGACCTTCCCGCCTGCCGTAAGGAACCAGCAACTTGCTCTCGTCGCGCACGACGCTCTTGCCATCTCATGATGGGTTTGGCCGACAAGCTCGGGATGGGGCGGAGCTCGACATTCGTGGCGACGGTCACAGTACATGAGCTTGCTCAAGGTGCGCTCTACTTTGCTCTGTAGCCTCTCCGAAGCTTGTCGTCTTTTACTGACGCCCGCGCTCTCCCACTCGGAGCAGTTCCCCTGGTCAACGCCAAGTTCCGGGTCAAGTGGAAGTTCAAGGGAGCTACCACCTCTTCACATCTGGTAGAAGGAGACGGCGACGATCGCGCTAGCAGCAGCAAGAGCTTCCTGCACCCAAGGAGCGCTCTCCATCCGGGCGCGCCCCTTCCTCGAGCGCGGTCAGCGTCCCCCTCCACCGACGCCCGCGATTCGACCGACGAGTCGTCCAGCCCAGCACGGCGCGCCTACTCGCCGCCCAACAGCCCGCCCATGTCGCCCGTCGACCTGCGGACGCCGAATCCAAACCGCACGCCGAGCGGGACGCACTCCTCGACGTTCGCCTTCACCTCACCCTTTAGCGGCAACTCGGAGCAGATCTACGCGCCCAATCAGAACATCGTCAGCCACACCACCTCGCACAACTCGACACCAGACGACTCGCCGACCGCCCATGGCCGACGCCGAGGCGGAGGCGACCTCACCTACATGCCGCCGGCTGCACCGTCGCAGAACCGCGCCGAGCCCAAAGGAGCGAGTAGCCTTATCCCTCTGCGGAACCACACTGCCACCTTCAGCCGCGAGATCCATTGCCCCGTCTCCATTTCCCTCCGAAGCCTCTCTGGAGGTCGCTACCAGTTGCAGCCGTCGCCAGTCAAGCTGTCCATCAAGCAAGAGGTCGTCGGAGACGATGGCAAGAAGGAGGAGACCAAGACGGGGCAGGTTCTGCTCGACCTGAGCCAGTTTGTCGGAAACGGCAAGGGCGAGGGTTCGCCGAGGCGCTATCTCCTTCGCGAGTGCAAGACCAACGCCACGCTCAAGGTCACGGTCAAGATGGAGTTCATCTCGGGCGAGGCTCACTTTGTCGCGTGAGCTGCTACTTCCCCCTTTCGCCGCCGAAGGCAGAGCTGACCTCACGCTTCGCAGACCGCCTCTCAAGACTGGTCAAGTCGCCTCCAACTCTTCGGCCGCATCTGGACTCGGAAGCTCGTCCTCTTCGATTGCAAACCGCTCCACGACATCTCGTAGGTCGCGTTGATGTTTCTCTCTGCCTCCATCGCTGACCTCGTCTCTCGCAGTCGGATCTCGCACCAAGCAACCCATACCCGCCGGTCGCAATAGCAACAGCACTTCCATGTCCCGCACCAACTCTTCCAGCTCTCTGAGCACCCAGTCCCTGTCAACGTCAACGTCTGGCTCTACGCCGGGAGGGAAAGCAAAGGGTTGGCGGGTGAGTCTCTGCCGATGCCTCCCAGCTACGTTCAGCAGCTGACCGAAGATTTCTCGCAGCCCAACATGGGATCGTCCTACTCGAGCTCTCCGTCACCAACCCTCCTCGGCGGCGCCTTGGGCGACATCGACCGCAACGCGACCGACCTCATCGAGACCCTCTTCAACCGCCCTGCTCGCCAAGGCTCGTGGACAACCCTCCCCACCGACCCCTCGTCCTCAAATCAGAACAGTCAAGTCCACCTCGGCACGGGCGATGCTCTCGTCTTCTCTGTCGGTCGAGGGAAGCGGTCGACCGCCTCGAGCTCGACCATCCCCCTGGCGGAACGAAACGGTAAAGGCAAGGGCAAGGAGCACCACGGTCACGGCTGGGGTTTCCGAGGTCACCACAACGCTTCCTCGGCACCTCCCACTCAGCCTCCCTCTCGACCCACCTCCTCGCTCTCCTTCCGCGCCCCGACGCCCGCTGCAGCAGAACGACCACCACGCCAACCTCGACGACCAAGCATCTCGGGTCAGTCGATGGCGAGCTCCAAGAACCTCTCCGTCCGATGGGGAGACGACAAGAGCGGCGCCTCGGCTCCACCTCCGCCGACTCAGCGCTCGACATCGTCTTCGGCTAGCTCGCTGCTGGGAGGGAAAGCGAACGGGACGACTGGGATCCTACGGAGTGAGAGCTCCGAGTCGAGCTTAGATGGCGACGAGACGGGAGGACAGTCGACGGCGAGGTCAACGCCGAGGCCGTCGAGCGGGCTGGCGAGGGCCAATTCGGGCGCTTCGAAGGCCAGCATTGGGGCGAGGAGTACCAAGAGTACGAGTAGTGGGAAGGGAGGCATAGAATGGGCGAAGAGCTGGGGGTAGTCGAGGAGTAGAGTCGGTAGACTAGCCAAGGGGTCTTTCGTTTCGTCTTTCTCTCTCCTGTCGATGTTGTCTTAGTTGCCTCGCAAAAATGTCAATCTTGGAAGCTACGTCTTTTGTCTCCCCCCCTGCTGCTCTCTAGCGAGCCGCGAAGAGCTGGTCGTTTCTCTCGACGCCAGCTCTCCTCGACTTGGGCCGCTGGCTCGGTGTGAAGCCTGTATCGAACAACGCACAGCTACTGTCCCTCCCACGCACACCACTCCACCTTCTGTCCCACTTGCCTCCACAGCAGCTCCCACCCGCCAACATCGACGCTGGTCGTGCCCGTCGCCGAGGCCAGCCTCGCTTCCTCCTCCTCGCCGCGCCCTCGTCCTCGCTTAACTTTGCGGCCGTTGGGCTTCTTGCTTGTCCCCACTGATGGTGTAGAAGCGGCGGAGAGATGAGAGAGGGGAGAGTGAGGTGGTGGACTGAGGGAGAGGGAGAGGAAGGGGGGCTTGGAGGGAGGAGGATGTGAGCTGCGAAAGGGAGGCGAGATCAGCAAAGGCGAGATGAAACGACCTAGAAGGAACTCACGAGCCCTTCTCCATCAGCTTGTCGAGTATCGGCGGCCACGCCTTAGGGTGGAAGAAGCCTGTCCAGCTCAGGTGCGTGACCTCCCCCTCCTCGCACTCCTCTCTCGCAATTCCCCACTGCTCATCCACCTCACCATCGCCGGTCTCCTTCCAGCGCAGCTTCTCCTTCGCGCCCACCGTAACAAGTCCCATCCACTCCTTGAGCTCCCCGATCTGCTCTTGCCATTCGGGCGTCGGAGTGCCGTGGGCGCCGGAGCTAGTACGCTGGCGTTTGGCGTGATGGGATGATGAGGCATCGAGGGAGCAGAGGTCGGAGAGGAAGGAGAGCTTGGGTACGCGGATGGAGGAGAGGGTCTGACGGTGGAGTGTGGGTTGGCAGAGCCGAGCGGAGAGGGGAGCGGGAAAGTCCATCGGCGTTGGCTTGCCTGTAGGGAGGTAGTTAGCTCGCAGCGAGGGCAACAGGTCTTCATAAAGATAGCTCACCATCGCTATCGACGAAAGCCATGACCATCTCGAACGTCTTGCCGCTCTCGGCGCTGTCCTTCGGCTTCGCAACCCCCGCCAGCTCCTCCCACAAGTTCGTATCCCTCGGCCAATTGCGCAGGAGTGAGCGCACGCGCTCGTATCCCGGCTTACCAGCACGGAAGGCAGGGTCGACGAGCGAGATCTCGATGACTGCAGGAGCGCGAGAGGTCAGCCGGGAAGGGGGTAGCAAGTCCGAGAAAGACGAACTGAAGCGCTGGCGATGAGCTCCGTACGCTGAGGCGCGTCCGGGGAGACCGAGGACCTCGTAGGTATCTTTAGAGACGCTGAGCACGAGTCGACCTGGAGTGAGCAGCGGGTGAGCGTCCATCGCGAGCTCCGAGAGGGAGACGAGCGCACCTCTGCCGTCGATGCAGACCACATCCTCGCCTTCTCCGTCCTCCAAGCTCAGGGCAATCAAGCTACCTATAGAGTGGAGGGCATCAGCGTGGCCAAGAGCTACTTGATGGCCAGCAGAGCTCACCTTGCCTCACAAACGCGTTGAGGAAAGCTGGCTGTAAGAGGTCGGCTAGATTCACCGCTGGGAGGTAGTAGAAAGCGCCAGCTTGCGCTACCATCTGCTCGAGCTCTACGGGCAGAGCGCTAGCCTGTCCCTTGAGGCAGGGGATCGTCGCATCGAGCTGTCGACCGCAGAAGAGGTTAGCTGAGCTCGTTCGGGTCGGCGAGGAGAGATGTAGACCCACCTGCCAGCCGAATGGGACCCTATCCACCGCTTTGAAGAACCTAGGAGCCGCCCTGGGCTTCGCTTGCTTCCCTTCTGGCGCTAAAGCGGGCGAACGAGGCTGTTGATGCGTTGCTGGGTCGAGAGGAAGCGTGAAAGAGTCGGCTGAGAAGTGGGAGACAGTCCTAGGTATGGAGTGCCGATATGAGGCCTTCTTGTGATGAGCGTTCATCGCTCAAGAAGCGAACGAGATGAAGCAAGAGGAGAAGGGGCGAAGCAGCAGTTCGCAGGCTCTTTGGGCCGAATCTTGTAGCTTTGGTCAGGGCTTGAGACACAGCGAGAGCTCAGATGGCACAAATCTCTATTGCGCTACATTCCCTCTACAGCTTAATGCCAGCCGGCGGCGCACGAGCGAGCAACGCTCTGCTTCGGCTCTCTCCCATCGCCGAGCAGCGCCAGCACCTCTACCCGGCGGCGAAGAGTCTCGGTCTTGAAGCAGAGCAGGACTATAGAGCTGCTCTGACCCTCGCAGACTCTCCTGCAGCTCACCGAGAGACTCGGCGCTGGCAAAGCAGGCAAACCGAGAAGAGGGGGGGCCTCGGCTCGCCAGCACCTCACAGAACAGCGACGACGCTCTCATGCAGCAAAGCAAGAGCTCAGTGATTCTCTACTCACCTCAGTGCACGCTGCTCGCCCGTAGTTAACAGCTCACAACCCGATCAACCTCGCCTCCTACGCTGAGCGCGCTCGCTGAGTTGCTCTCTCGCCTCGTCCCCTTCGTCGCCGGTTCAGCGCCTCGTTCTATTCGGGTGCAGGAGCTGCTCGCTCGCCGCCAGCGCTTAGCTGCTCCTCTGGGCTCTAGTACACCGTCTCGAGCTTGCCAGTCGCTCCTCCCCGCCAGCTCCTCCCGCGCCAGCTCTCCAGAGCAGGCCAGTCTCGTCGGGTCGTTGGCGCTTCTCGTCTCCTGGCAGCCTCGTGAGTAGCTCTGCAGCTTACGCCTACCCTCGCTAGCCCAGCTGGCTGCCTCCTAGTATCCGGAGGCTGTTGCTCGAGCGCTTGGCTGAGAGCTGAAAGGGAAGCAAGCTGACCGCCGAGAGAGGCCTTTTCTCGCAGATCTACATTCTCTAATAGCACATCAGAGTACACACCATCGTCGGCATCCCCTGCGCCAGCTCTCTACTCGCCTACAGCTCTCCTCGCGTCTCCCTAGCGTCGGCCGCCCGCAGCTGGTTGATTGCACTCGCGAGATCAAGCCATGGCTCACCAGGTGAGCTTCAACACGGCTCTGCAGGCGCTAAGATGGTACGTGCTAACCTGCTGACGCCCTCTGCAGCAACCGGGACCCTCCACGCCCGGCTCGTCGGGGCCAAGCTGGGGAGGAGACGGAACCTTGCACGCGTGAGTAGCTCTCCCTCAGCGCCGAAGTCGAGCGCAAAGCTGATCTTGTTCAATAGCTACTGCTACGACTACATGGTGGTGCGCATCACTTGACGAGCTTGCTGAGGTTATGCACCCGCTGATCTCCTCCCTTCTTGCGTCCCCCAGAAACGAGGCTGGACGGCGACGGCTTCAGCCTTCGCCGCCGACGCTGGCATCATTGAGTCGGAGTGGCAAGGTCCGCCTATCGAAGCGCCCCAGGGTCTGCTCTACGAGTGAGTTGGGACTCGCATGCAGCCAGCGCTAGCGTGCTTGGGCCAAGTGGAACCGACGCTGACCGCGGTCTACTCGTGCAGGTGGTGGGCCGTCTTCTGGGATGTCTTTGTCGCTCGGTCACAAAAGACTGGGCAGCGCAATGTTCACGCCGACAGCTACGTCGAGGTGAGCCCGCCCTACTTCCTTGCGACGATCTCGGTTCCGACCGCTCACGCCCTCCGCTCTTCGCAGGCTGTTCGCGCCAAACGAGAACCACTCGTCATCAACTTTGCTGGACCCAACGCACCAGCACCCATCACCATGCCTCGCTCCCTCTCCCACACCACTCGTCCGCCCCCCGCCAACCACGCCGGACCCCGGCCAACCCACACCCATCCAGGCCAGCTGCACGTTCTGGAGCAGCAACAGCTACAGCAGCAGATGCAGCAAGGTCGAGCACCGATACCAGGCCAACGACCGCTCAACGGCCCCCCTCCTCCTCAGTACCATCTCCAAGCGCCGCCTCCCCCACCTGGTCCCTCTTCGCAACATCTTCAAGGCCCTCCTCCTCACCCTCAGCACCTCCAGCACCCCGGCGGCCCTCCACCACCCCCAGGAGGAGCGCCCTACCCGCCTGGCGCCGTCCCTCAACCTCTCATGCACCCCTACCCATCCTCCTCGGCGCAATCCTCCCCCCACCTCCAGCACGCTCAGCACCCTTACGCCAACGGACGACCGCAAGGAGGTCCGGGGGGACCTCCTCCGCCTCCTCAGCAGATGAGGCAACAGGGCGGGATGCAGCAGGAAATGTTACCAGGCAGCAATGGACACGGTCCTATGGCGCCGGCTTTTGCTCAGTCGATGGCGGCCGTTGGGCTCGCAGGGAGGGATCCAGAGTCGCTGAATGGAGATGAGCAGGTGAGTAGTGCTAGTGATGTTCTCTCTGTGACTCCGAGGCTGACTCGACTCGTCTACAGAACGCCGTCGCTGCGCAGATGCGACGAATCGGCGCTCTCCCTACACTTCCCTCCTCGGGTCCACCGGGTCCACCGCATCTTCGAGGACAACCGCAACGCGTCGTCTCACAACGTATGCATCCCGACCAACAGCAGCAGCTACAGCAACGCCAGCAGTATCCGGTCGGTTCTCGCTCCCGCTCCTCTCGCCTCGAACGCCGAGAGCTGACGTCTCCTTCGCCTCTAGCCACAGGGGATGAACCCTCAGCAGGAGATGCAGGCGCGCCAGCAGCAGCAGATGCTTCAGCAGCAAGCTCAGCAGCGCGAGCGCGAGCACTTTGCTCAGCAGCAGCAGCGCATGGGAGGTCCTTCCGGTCCGGGAGGTCCACCGCATCAACAGATGCAGTACAACCCCGGTCAAGTGTTAGCTCTAACCTTCCTCTTCCCTTCCACACGCGCTCGCTGACCTCGGCTCTCGCGTCGCAGAGGATCGCCCGCTTCGCCGAACTACTCCAACGCCTCCCCTTACGCCACCCCTCTCGCCCAACACGTGTCCATCCCTCCCCCTCAAGGCCCACCACAAGGCTCTCCCCAGTCCTTCCAACCCCCTCTTCCTCCTCCATCGCGCGGCGCCAACCCCAAAGGTCGAGGCGGCGCCAAAATGTCGCCCGCTCCCGGCCACAATTCGGTGGCCGCCAAGCGAGGTGGCGCAAGTCTCGAGGATCCGAGTCCGAGGTCACGGAAACGAGTGAGAGGAGCGACCAAGGATGAGGAGATGATGGGCATGGGAGGAGGACCGGAAACGCCGAATTTCGATGGCTCGGGGCCGTCGAGTCCTGGTGGGATGATGGGGATGCCTGGAGGGCAGTATCCTGTGAGTGTTAGTCTTCTACTCGCCGCTGCGGTGAGGTCGCTAACGACGTCCTTCGCGAACAGGGAGGACCACCGTATCGCCCATCGCCCTCGCCCTCGCAGCTTCAAGATCAGTCGACCCGAGGGGCTCTCGATGCTCTGCAGATTAGCGCTTCGCAGAACGCTCGGATGCACGCCCAGCAGTCGCAGCAGCAGCACCAACAGCACCTCGCTAACGAGCAGATGATGCGGCAGGCCAACGAGCAGATGTTCGGTCCCGGTGGTGGAGGGATGGGCGAGATGGTGAACGGAGATATGGGTGGAGGAGGAGGAGGGCCGACGAACGGACACGGAGGAGGCGCCAACGGCCAACTCTCGCGACCAGGCTCCTCGGCAGGCTACCTCCAACCACCTGGCAACAACGGCGCCGCCAACGGTCTCTCTCCCCACGGCGGATCCCCTGCCAATCCCAACGGTCCTTCCCCTCGCCCAAATTCGCCCGGCCTTCACATCTCTCTTCCACCTCCTCCTCCTTCCCTCGGCCTCTCCTCCGCCGACCTCACTCCCGGCGGCTCTCGACCTTTCGCCGGCGCTCCTCAGTCCATCACTCCTACGCCGTTACCGTCCGACCCCCCCACCTCGGACTCGCAAGGCATTCCCGTCGACGTGCCCATCGACACGGCCTCCTTTAACTTCAATACATCCGGTGACAACGATCTCTACGCGGATCTGTCGCTCGACTTTGAGTTCTCGGACTTTCTCGTCGACGGAGACACCTGAGCGAGAGCGCGGTTGAGGTGGGAGGGAGATGTGATGTATGTTCAGACGATTATCTTCAGGGACACTGGTGTAAAGCTTTGCGGTGCTTAGCGAGTCGGACTCAGCATGGGAGGGAGAAGCAGATGCTGGGGAGTCATCGGCGCGGTGGGAAGGGGGATGGGTCGTGTATGTAGTTCGTTACCCTCTCTCTCACTTTTCAGCATCTCTCTATACCGCCCCTCCTTTGTAGTACCACATCTGAGCGACTTTGCAAGCTCGATTCTCAGTCTCAGGTCGTCGCCGAGAGAAGGGCGAGCTCTTCGCAGCCCTCGACCAGAACGATTCGGTACTGCAAATCGAATGCGAGCGACAAAACGAAAAAGATAACGACTACCTCAACTCATCGACCTTGCGCCAAGGTCGGCCCTCCTCCTCGTAATGATGCTCCTCATCCTCCTCGTCCTCCTCCTGCCCCTCCCCGGCCTCGAAAGCCTCCAGCTGCATCATAAAGTTCTTGACCTCATCATCCGACATGCCCTCCAGCATCTGCTCAAACTCTTCCCTCTCCAACCTCTCCCTGTCCTCCGCTCCCGAGTCGTCCGAGACGTGCCAGATGGGTTCCTCCCACTGCTCGCCCGGCGAGAGCCAACGCGCTCGGTCGACGACATCTTGCGAAACGGAGGTCGAGGAACGGACGAGGGGGTAGTGACCGGGGGAGCGTGGCGCAGGAGCGTATTGGGCGAAGTGGGAGGCGTAGCGAGAGAGGCAGATCTCGCGGGTTGCGAAATGATCGGCCTTCATGGGGTCATCTTCGGCGTCGTCGGTTTGGGTCGAGTCTTCGGAGGTCGAGGGAGAGGGGGACGGCTTGGCATCGGCACCCATGAAGGAGTCTTCGGCCTCGTCGTCACGGTTCCATAGGCCTTTGGTCGGGACGGTGCGGAGGGGAGTCTTGGGCTGGAGGAGAAGGGGCGAGGTGTGGGTGAGGTTGGAGACGACGTAGTTGATGAGGAGGTCGTCGCAGTTGAAGACTGGTGGAGATAAGGACAGATCAGCTCAGCGCTCGAGTGAGAGACCAAAGCAACGCCGAGGCTCTCACCCTTGTCGACGTAGTCCCTCAGACCCTTCATCTCTTGCGAGTCCTCCCAGTACTTCTCCAACCAATCCCTCTTGAACCACGCCGCATTGCTCAAGACCATCGAGTAGGTCGTCCTCGGCTGGACGATGTAGCTCCACTTGCCCGCTCCAAGATGCTCGGCGCCCCTCCCTGCGAATCCCACAATCTTGCCCTTCGTCGGCCCTCCATGTCCAGCATCGTTGAACTCCTTCCACTGCTGATAGCCCCACTCGAGCGTCTCCCGCCGAAGCGCGACATCGTCGTCCATGATCATGACCGCCCGAGTCTTGATGTGCTGGTTCCAGTCCGCGAGCGGGCGGAAGCGCTCGTTCATGCTGTTCTTCCTACTAACGCGAACCGAGACCTCGACGCCCGACTCGGAGTACTGCTCCACCGCGGTCGCGTTGAGAAAGTCGGGGATGGGAGTGCCGACGTTCTGCCAGACGAAGACGATCTGGCGAAGTGAAGGTGGTGGAGTGGCAGTGAGGTGCTCGATGAGCGGCGGGAGAAGCGCATCTCGCTTGTGCGTCGCGATGATCATGCTGCAGAGGCGAGAAAGGGATCAGTGCGTTCGCTCGCGACGTGTTCCAGCTCTGCAGGAACTTACGTGAAACCATCTCCGGGGTCTGTAGTGCTCGTAGCATCCTCAGCGTATGCTGGCGCGCTTGCATCGGCTGCTGTTGCGAGTCCCAAAGGCGCGAGAAGGAGGAGGGCCAGCGCGAGGGAACGCGTCAAAGCGGAGGTGACCATCGTACAGAGGCGGATCCTGCGAGCAGCGAGGTGCAGCAGTCGACTAGCTCAAGCGATCTGTCTCCAGTGAGGTGAAGTGGGATGTGGTTGAAAGCAGAGAGAGCCGGCGGTCGAGCTTGGACTTGCGCTGAGCAGGGGCGCTCTGAGCTCGAGGCGTCTGATTAAGATGTTGCGTACTAGCCGTCCTGTAGCTTCTGCTTGTCCAGCTGTACGAGAGTCGAAGCGAGAGACGAGCGAGCCGCGGGAGAGAGAAGGGAGACGAGGCGAGCCCTATCCGACCCTACAACCCTGAGATTGTCAGGAAACAAATTCGAGGCGCTGGAAATGTAGCGGCACAGGGTCATAGCTCGCTCAAGCAACCGCAAGCAGACTCGAGTGCATCTCAAGCTACTCTTAGACCTGCACCTCCTTCTCGAAAGCCGAGCCGAACTCTCATCCTTCGGGATGGCTCTCACTCGCTCTCTTCTCCCGCTCTCGCAGCGAGCCATCTGCTGATAATCTGCTTTGATTCTTCAGCCGCTCCGTTATCGACAGCGGCTCATCGCGAGCCTCAGATCCTACAAAGCATAGTCAAGTGGGGGGTCGGCGAAGGGGAGGTAAGGAGGGAGGGAGGGAGGGGGTACTGCAAGTGTCTGCGAATGGTGTGTGGGTCCATAAAGAATGTAGCGGCGAACGGGTGGTGCGAGTTGGTCGTTAGATATGTGCAAAGGCGGCGACGTCCGAGAAGAGCGGCCGGCGCTTGTATCGACTCGAGGTGAAGGGGATTAGAAGAAAGAGGACGGTACAGGGGTATGGAAGGAGAGGGTGGTGGTGCGAATTGCTAAGGCGAGAGCGGGGGTTGCAAGAGCGAAGGATTGCGAGCTAGCGAGCGAAGGGAGGCGACGAGTTGAGAGCCGAACCTGCGCCGAGCGAGAGGTCAGCAAGCGATCTACCGGAGAGAAGCGGACAAGAACACACCTAATGCTCCCTAGGATCATCATTCACGACGCTCAACCTCCACCTCTTGCCCCCATCCGCCTCATCATACCCGTGCCCAAACGCGCCTCCAACCTGCATATCGGTCGGCGAAGCAGGCCTCTCAATCTCATCATGCCCCTGCTCCGTCCCAGGAAGAGGGAGAGCTCCACTACCCGCGGGAGGAGCATCGTGTCCATTGCTCGACCCGCCACCGAGACGAGGAGGGGAAGGAGTGTTGCGCTCGGCGACGGCGCGCTGGTACTCGATGGAAGCGGGGCCGGGGGCGAGAGGAGCGTGCGATTGGGTGGAGCCTTGGTTGGAGTAGCCGGCGTAGCCTGCTGAGGATTGGGTGTAGGGGGTGGAAGCGGAACCAGTGCCGGGACCGTAGGGGTAGGAATGGTCGCCTTCGGAGGAGTAGATGGAAGGAGGGACGGCAGGGAGAGTAGGCTGACGACCGCTCGACTGGGAGGCCCAGCGTCCGTTCCCTCCGTACGCGGCAGCTCCCAATCCCGCCGCTCCAGCGCCGAGCATGCCCGCTCCTCCGTGCCCTCCAGCGCCGTTAATCTCCTCCATCTCATCCCCTCCGATCCCAGCCCTGCCCGTCTGATGCACCTGCTCAGGGTACAACGCCGCTCGATCCTCCGCCGAGCTCGCGATCTCAGGCCAACGAATCGCATCGTCCTCGGCGCGACGCTTGCGGCGTTTGGCGACGAGGCAGAGCATCACGATGGCTGCGATGGCGAGGACCCCTCCGACGACGGAGCCGGCGATAATGCCTGCGCGGGCGCCCGAGGAGAGGGAGGTGGTTCCGGAGGAGTTGGAAGAGGAATCGGCGCCGGCCGAAGAGGCGGAGGTCAGGGTCGTGGGCTCCAAAGCCGAGGTGATGGTGGAGGTGCCGATGGTGATTACTATGTACAGAGAAGGCGAGTTAGTATTTATGCGAGTCTCGCGCTCATACGGCAGCTCGGCATTGTTGCACCCTCGGGTTTCGCGTGCACAAAACGAGGGGTGGGATGATCAGAGGGTGCAGACTTGCCGGTGGAAGGGGTGATAACGCGAGTGACGGTGACTCCTAGTAACAATGCAAGCGAAGAGGTCAGCTGCCTGAAACCGAAGCGAGCGTTCCAAGCTCAAGAACGAACCGGGAGCGGGAGTCGTTGAAGACGAAGGAGCGTCCGTAGTTGAGCGACTGCTGCTCTCGGCGGGGGTGCTCTCGGCTGGGGTTGTAGTTGTAGTGGTACTACTTGATTCCGGCGCAGGCGTCGACTCGGCCGGGGTGGTTGAAGCGGCTGGGGTGGTAGCAGATGACGAAGGCCTGCTCAAGAGGGCAGAGGGTGAGCTAACAGAGCGGCGACTGTAGAACAGCGGAGCGAGCTTACTCTGGTGTTGTAGTGGTCTCAGCAGGCGTTGTAGCTGATGTCACTGATGCCCCAGGGCTCGTCCGGGGCGTGTTGAGCCCTCCTCCGCCTGCAGGAGGGGTGGTCGCGCTGGCGGTAGCGTCGCTGGTGAGGCCGCCAATGACTGACGACAAGAGCTGTCGACGGTACAGATCCTCATCCCGGTGTCGGAGTACCCGTGCAAATGCTGTAGCTTGTGCTGCTGCTTGTGCCATCGTATCGAGGTGAATTTGGCGAGAAGTCAACCCCGGGGAACTTGGTCGTTTTCGAGGTGCCCTTCCGCAGCGCAGCACAATCAGAGGGTCAAGGGGGTCGTTCGACATACATGAGGGTCAACTTGTACATAGCGTTCTAGATGACGAGTTGGCAATTGTAAGGCAATTGTAGAGCTACACCAGTCCCCTCGGCGATCCCGCTCGAGCCCATCTCGGTCGATTCGCTCCTTCGCGGCGAAGTGTAAGCAGCTCGAGGAGAGCTCTGTAGGCTCGCTGGTTGGCTGCCGAAGCACGATCGAGACGAATGGTGTTGCGTTAAGATTACAGCGGAAGCTCCGAAGCTGAGGATGGCCGAGAGAAAGGGGGGAAGGGAGCCGCAATGCGAAGGTCAGCGAGGGTTCGGCGAGGCTGCAGCGAGTCTACATACCTCCGCATGGTAGGGTACATCCCGTCTCATCGTACAGCCTATGCCCCTACGCTCCTCTGCCCCTCCTGCGCCGAGAAAGACGACGGCGAGCCCTTCGTCTGCGTCCTCCGATGGCGCCGAGCGCTCTGTAGGTCTCCCAGGACCTCCTAGATCTGCGCGAAGGGTGTAAGGTTAGACTATCACTCATCCCGCAGCATATCTGCTCCTTCAACGCCTCCCAACTCACCTCCGATCCTCCGTATTCCTCTCTCCTCCGGCTCAAGTCTCGCACGACTTGCACCCAAAGTCCATCCCATCAGCCGACTGAGGTACCTCTCCCTTCAACGGCGGTGCAGGCGCTACTGGGTTTGAGATCTCCTGCACCGACTCGAGGTACGCTCGCTTCCTGGCTTGCTCCTCGAACTCGGCTTCGCGCGCTCGTTGTGCGCGTTTGGCGGCCATGCGGGCGTCGTCTCGAATCACGCCGGCGAACATGGTCTGTAGGGTGTTAGTGGGGGTGAGCTGCAGCGCGGAAGAGTGAGAGAGCGCCGAGAGAGAGCTCACTTCGCGCTCCTGCTGCTGGATCAAGTGTACGCCGCCGATGGAGATGATGCCTACTACCACAGAGGCGGCGAAGAAGGTCTTGGCGGCTCGACTCATCGCTGTTGCTGTCGCTAATTCCAAAGAAGGCGAGGTTATAGGCGGAGGCGAAGGGGCGATTTCGACTTGGTCGCGCTTCTTGGCTCCGCTCACGTCGCTCATGTCTGCTCCCGCGCCAGCTTTGCCCGCTCGGCCGACACCAGCTAGACAAGATTCTACCGATGTACAGGGAGAAGCAGACCCACCTGTGAGTAGCTCTGTACCTCACCTCTTCGGTCATGGCTTGTTCGCTGACCTCAGGCTGTCGCGCTCAATTCCGCTCTACAGCCAGCCTACGAAGCTCATCCTTCAGTACAGCAGGAGCAGACACTAGAACTCGGTCCTTCACGGCCCTTTCATCCGCCACCACACGCTCCGCCTCCGCTACACCAGCAGCAGCAGTACGCCGCGCCTACCTCTCCTCCTCCGCCCAGCTCGACCCTCCCGCCGCCGGCTTTCCCCTTCTCGAACGGCGCTTCCCTCACTCCAGCACAAACGGGCTTCAGCGATGGTCCCGTGCAAGCCATGTACGGCACACCTCAGCAACCGCCGTTCCCTCTAGGGCCGCACAGCACCGGAGGGAGCAGCTGGAGTGCACCGTTTCAGGCTCCTCACTCTACCGGAGGAGGAGGATATTACCCACCGCATACCTCTCCACCACCACGGCATCCCGCGCCGTTCGCTCCGCCCCCTGGACCGCCCCCTCCTCTCCCATCGCGACCTTCGGCGAGCCCGAACCCCGTCCCGTCGCCAGGCTACAATCCTACAACTCAGCCTACGAATGGTCAGCCACTACTTCGAAATAATGCGCTGCTAGTCTATCCTCCCGGCTTCAAGTGCCATAAATGCTCGAATACAGGCTACAAGCCCTTCGGCGGAGGCAGGCCGGGCGACGATCCTGGTCATCCGTGTCGAAAGGTGCGTTTCTCCCTTCTAATATCTCTTGTCTCTACTCCTACTAACCCCCACCGCTTTCGTAGGACTGGGACAAGTACTCCAAACCCTTCACCGGCGCGCTCGCCCTCACCGCTCGCGACCCTCCTCCAAACTACCAACGCCCCCTTCGGCTGCCTCCCCCTCCTCCTCCTCGCCCACCACCTCAGATGATGTACGGCCCTCCTCAGAACGTCAGGCTCTCTCATTACCCGCCACCGGGAGCACTGGTGCTCAGGCCGGGGGATCCGAGGATGGGTGAGTTCGAGCTTCGCTCTCGGGGCAGAGGAGGGGGCGGGAGCTGACCGACTTGACGTTGAACAGGTGGACGACTATGCCCTCGATGCGGTGGAGATGGACTCGTGATGGGCTTCCTTTTTGACGAGGATACGTGCCCCGTTTGTAGAGGAGCGGGGAGGGTGTTCTAAGTGGAGCTGAGCTGGGCAGGCTAAGGAAGGGGCAGGGCGAGGACGAGCTATGTATGGAGATGAGGGATTGTCATATTGCTGTGCATAGACGTCTAATTACCGCCGAGGCTGTTCGAGGAGTGCGAGAGAGTCATCGCCGAAGGAGGGGCTTCGGGTCGGCTTTCGAGAAGGAGGTGCAGGTCTGAGAGTAGCTCGAGGTGCATCCGAGCCGCCTGCTGATGTTCGAGCGAGCTATCGCTTGTTCCGCTACATCTCCAGCGCCTCGAATTTGTTTCCTGACATCTCAGGATTATAGGGTCGGATAGGGCTCGCCTCTTCGCTCTTCTCTCTCCCGCTTCTCGCTCGTCCCTCGCTTCGACTCTCGTACAGCTCGACAGGAGGAAGCCACAAGTCGACTCCTATCCCTCAACAACCTACAACACCTCACTCGAAGCTCTACTAGGATGGCCAACGCGCTCGAAGCTGGCTCCCCTCCTCCCGCTCAGCAGAACAAAGCTCCCCACCACAGCTCCCTTCGCTCCCTACCGAGATCCTGCAGCGTATCATTCGGTTAGCGCTCCCTCGCCTCTCCTTCACCACCTTCCGAGCGCGCTACGACATCCTCCTCACCTGCTGCCGCGTCAACAAGCTCTGGGCGGCGCTGGCGCAGGAGGAGCTTCATCGCTACGTCGGCCTGAGAGACAAAGCAACGGCAGATGTTTTCCTAGCTACCAAGTACGCCCAGACGACTAGAGGTCCTCGCGTACACTCTCTCCGCCTCCTCGTCACCTCGATGGGAGGCGACAAGTCGAATGCCGGTCGCCTGCAAGTCTCCCAGATGGAGGATATGCTGAGGATCTTGCCAGATCTGAGTGCGCTCCATCTCGTCGCTGAAGATGAGCCTCAGCCCATCGTCAACCTGGGAAGGACCTCCGCTCTCGCCCCAGGTGCGCCGAGCAGCCTCGGTCTTGTGAACAGTTGCTGATACAGCCCTTCAAATAGATCTGCAAAGTCTCAGCCTCGACTTCTGCACCCTCGGCCCGTCAACGCACCAGTCACTGACGCTCGGTCACCTTCGTCGCCTCACCCTCTCCTTCCTGAAAGGACATGCCGAAATCGCCCCGATACTCGCTATGGCGGATCATCCGCTACTCGAAGATCTTGTGCTGCTGGTCGACTCTGGCCCCATCGGAAAGGAAGATCTCGAGACCGTGTTCTCTCACTGCGCAGGTCATCTCCGAGCCTTCACGCTGTCTTTCATCTTCGACGATGCCGTATTCGAGCTCCCCGCCGCCGTCTGGTCGTCGTTTTGCGCTCTAGACACCCTCACATTGGACCATGACTCGTCCCTG
Source organism: Leucosporidium creatinivorum (assembly GCA_001600635.1). Lineage (NCBI taxonomy): Eukaryota > Fungi > Basidiomycota > Microbotryomycetes > Leucosporidiales > Leucosporidiaceae > Leucosporidium > Leucosporidium creatinivorum. The sequence goes on along the minus strand of BCKL01000008.1, from coordinate 632,352 downwards.
GAAACCATCCTGCCCCTCCTGACAGCACCTCTTCGCCACTTGCGCATACGCTCTTCGTTTCGTCCCGCTTTCACCTCCCTACGCGGACTCAGCAACGCCATTCGCGCCTCGCCAAGGTGTATCGACACAATCAAGCAGATCACCTTCCCGCAGTCGGAGGACGACGCCCTGGATGAGGATGAGGAGCAGCTTGAAGCGCGAAGCTCGCTCGCCGAATTCTGTCAGAGTCGAGGAATTCAGCTGGTCCAGAGACCGCGCTTCGGTTTCGAGGACTGCATGGAGTACCTCGAGGACGCTCTCGACGCTGAGTGAGCCCACCTCTCGACCCTCATCCAGTGCTGCCATTCGCTGACCCTCGCAGTCGCGCAGGTGATGGCTTGGAAACGAAGATCGCTGAACAGTAGGAGGCTTCGAGCTGTGCTATCAATACTCGTCTTCGCTGCTTAGTCGTCTCTTCGCCTGAGAGACAACCGGGGTAGCGCGAACGAGGAAGCTCGGCGATCTCGTGCTTCCGTCGAGGACTGAGAAGGGCGCCAGGCGACTTCGGAGCGAGAAGGAGGGTCGAAGCTCTCGCTCCTAGCTACCGCATCCTTGCTCTCGACGACGGACGGCGAGGAGCATCAGAGCGGCGAGCAGAGCAGTCGAGCCAACGCCGAGCTATTGCCCCTCCGCTCCCGCCACGAGCTCCTTCTTCTGGCCCAGCTTACCGCGGGTACCCAAGCCCGTACATTAGTATGCGGACACTTTGGGCACCAATCGAGCTGGCTGCTCCCTGCTTCTGCTACTCAGCGTACCTTCCTGAACGGGAGAGCTTCACTGAAGCTCCTCGAGCTCGCTAAATGAAGAGATGAGCTGCAGGGGAGGATGTTCAATGATTTGTAGCTGTTGTAAAGGGTGCTCCAGGCTCTGTGGTGGCCTCAAAGAGAGTGTCGAGCGACCATTGACGAAGCAGGAAGCGAGAAGAAGGAGAAGCGATCCACCTCAGACGAAGCTTCTTACTCTCCTGCCTCACTGCGCTCTTCTCCCGTTCTTCGTTCCCTCTCTTCAGCTTGTTCGCTTTGCTCTGTTTCTCTCGCCAGATCGGACAGGCGCTTGCCAGCGCGATGTCTCTACCGTCCTTGAGGCGGCCCAGACTTTCGGAACCTCGGAGCTCCCTTCTCCTCACCTTCTGCAGCTGGTCAGTCAAGGAAGCTCCAATCAATCCGATCCCACCCCTAGTAATGAAGTGGGTGCTCTCTGAGCTGCAGGGCTGGTAAAATGCAGCTTCTGGCCAAGCCTCGCTCATCTCGAGATGGGATCGCTCTCACTTCTTGCGAGCTTCGTTCTGCATCTTCTGTCTCTCTTCATTCAGTCGCACACCCGTTCAACTTGCGATACACTCAGCCTCATGCTACCTCAGCTCTACATCCTCCCGGCCCTCGCTTCTTTCGCCGCTGCGCTTCCCGCTGGCGAGAGCGCCGAGCTTTTACAGCGCGCTCGTGAGTGTCGCGGCCGTCTAGAGCCGTCTTAGCTTTTGCTGATTCTCTTCCCGCCACTCCTTGCAGCTCTTCTCGGAATCACCCTCCCCGAGAGCAACCTCCTCGGTTGGTACGTGCCGACTCGCTCCCTTCTCGGCTCTCCTCGTAGCTCACCTGTGCGCCTCTGCGGCAACCCCACAGCAACCTCAACTACAAACTCGTCGGTGGACCATGCAAGCCTTCGGCTCCCACCTGCACGGGAAAGACCTACCTCGACAGCAAGAGTGAGTGCAAGCCTTGCGAATCCCAGTCGCCAAGATTTGGGGTCAGACTGCAGATGCTGACCTCGTCGTCCAACACCACTCCACAGCGAACAAGTGTGTTCCTTGCGCTGACCCGGATGCGCTGACTTGCAACGAGAAGGCGCGACCAAGTGGTGAGTTTTCGATTCTCGGCGTTCGAAGGGGGACCTCGGGGCAGGCTAGAGTCTCTAGCCCACGCGCTGTCAGGCTCCTGAATGAATCGCACGCTCACATAGCGCGCTCTTGCACTACAGCGAAACCAAATGGCTGCTCAACGGCGTCTGCTCCGACTGCGATCGCGACAACTCTCTGCACCGTCAAGAGTCCGCTTCAGGCGACCGAACCTGCATCGATTGCCTGGGACAGGGCATGTACTGGATGGAAGAGAGTGTGTGTTCCCATCTCTCCCTCCGTCCGCTCTCCCTCATAGCTGAGCATTTCTTCTTCGCCGAACAGCCTCGACCTGCGTCAAACGCCCCTCCGTGGCCAGGATCTTGGAGAGGGACAACACCCATACTGGAGGTGTCATCAAGTCCGCAACAACAGGCTTCAACTATGGACCCGAGTGCGGACAATGGTGTATCGCCAGTGAGCCCCTACTCTCCCCCTCCCCCCTGCTCGACGTTGATCCTTTCTCCGTCTCCCTCCTTCCCCTTCTCCCCCCTCTCTCCCTCTCTCCCTCTCTCCCTTCGATCGAGAAGACGTCCCCTCCACTCAACTCAAGCTAATCCAATACACGCAAAACCCCTCCCGCCTCTGCGAGTGCATCGACAACATCAACCCCTGGGAGCAGACCTACCGAGGAAGCTACGGGAGCTACAGCTACCGTTTCGAACGGTGCGAGAACAGTGATTGGAGCGGCAAGGGGTGCGAGATGGTCGCGTTGGTGGGAAGGAGGTGCTTTCGTGAGTCTCTTGACCTTGGTGGCCCAAGAAGGGGCATGCTCGGCGCTGACCTGCGCTCTTGACGGTAATCGCAGAGGAGGGCACTGAGCGTGAGTGTGGAGAGAGGTGAAGACACCTGATGATGATGCTGGTGACTGTGTCTCTTTCGATTTGTGGATGGGCTTGAGGGATGACGACGAGCTGGACTCGGCGCTACTTCGGCGAGGGGGAGAGGAGAGGGGGAGTTTTGTAGCTGTACGGCAAAGCTGTATGTAGATCGGAGAATGTAGCTTGACGCTGTGTACAATACCAAGCGTAGCCTGCTGTCCTGCTGGCTGCTCTTGGCGACTGAACGCCTTCGCCGAGCTCTCTCGACGACTCGCTGGCGTCCTCTCACTCTGGCCAAACGTTCAGAGCAATCGTAAGAACGCCTGAGCATCGATATCCACCATCTACGTACTTTGCGCCTTCACACCTATTTATCCGCAGTCCTCCAAACCACTTGGCCTCGTCGTAGCAGCGCCGAACTCCTTCTCGTGGGGGACAGCACCGAAATCTTCGTTGTACCTCTTTGCAGCTCAAACAGGCAGCGATACTTGCGCTCTCTGACACCGGAGAATCCTCCTCCGTAGCATCAGATGACTTTACGGGGCTAAAGCGAGTGTGGGCGCCGAGCTAAAGGTCGAGAACTCGGGAGAGGGGCAGCTCGAGGAGCAGCGACAAAGTCTCCAGTAGTGGAGCGCGCAAGGCGCCCCGCTGTCGCTTGTGCGATGGATGATGCCTTGTAAAGCCTGTCCACGCTGGTTGGGAGATTTGTAGCATGATGAGCAACGCTCGTTCGAGCTGCTAGGCGAAGGTCGGGTTCAGTCGGGACTTTGGAGGGGACGAGAGGGGTACTTGGAGCAGGAGATGTATCTGTTAGGTAGAGCTCCGTAGAGGTTCAAATTGCAGTACATAAGAGTAGGTCGCCAAAGGTTTTACAGCACATCGATTGGCAGACGCGAAAGCAGCCGAGCTGTTGCCCTTCGACTCTCTGTCTCCGCCTCTGCTCGCTCGACGTTGCTCTCCGTCGTAGCTCTCTCTTCGCCGCGTTTCTGCACCTCGATACAAGCCTACAGCTGCTCGCCTGCTGTACGCCACCTCTAGCTCGGTCGAGCTCTCACCTGATCTGTTACGAGTAAGCGAGGGTGCCTCTTCCTCCCTCATCTCTTACGCTTCAGCCACTCACTCGGCGCTCGTTCTACTGTCTTGCAGGACCATTCGTACAGCGTAACACCCTTCTCGCCCTACCCCTACCAACCTACAGCATCCACCTAGAAAGAGCAAGCCCTCTTACTTAGCGGCGACCTTCGCCCTCACCTCCCCCCAAAGGCCCTCATCATCATGTCGGCCGTCCTCTCGTCGCCTACGCCGTCCTTTCCCTCGTCGTCGATTCCCATACATACACCAGACGCTCCTCCTACCGCCACCCAAACTTTTGTACTCCAATCACCGCCTCAAGGCCACGGAGTGCCCCCACTCGAAGCGTCGTCTTCGTCGCCTTCGGCCAGCACCTCAGGCTCCGAGCCGTCCACTCCCGTCAACCATGCGCATTCGGGAGTGGTACCCATGTACCCCTACAACGTCGCCATGATCCCGCAGAACGTCAGCGGTGGACCCATGCCCGATGACAGCGGCATCACCACTCGACTGCCTTCGATCTGCGTCGATTACCTTTCGCACGAATGGGGCGAGGAGGACGTCTGGACGAGCTGGAAGGCCATGACCAAGCACAAGTCGGAGATCGCCAACGGCGTGCGCCTCGAGAATGCCAGCTGGCGGACTTGGGCAAAGCAGCGCGGCAACCTCAAGACCATCTCGCCCGAAACGCTCAACTGGTGAGTGCTTGCTTATAGGATACCAGAGGAGAGCAGAATCTACTCGAGTACATCACTAATGATATTTCGCTCTCGCTCGTGCTCTCCCAATCCCCTCACTACAGGCTCAAGGACAGCGACGTCACCTGGCTTTACGGCCCTCTCCACACCAACATCGACGCCGTCCCTCCTCCCAAGGTCTCCACCATGAGCGACCGCCTCGGATTGGAGCCTCTGCGGACGCTGTCTGACTCCAAGAAAGTCGCCCTCGTCAACGCCAAGAAGAACAAGATGAAGAAGCCCGAGATCAAGACGAAGCCGATTCTCAAATATCGCTCCCTCTCCGACATCCTCATGCCTTCGTCTGGCGCTTCCCCCGTCACCGAGGACGAGCTCAACTTTGACGACCAGAGCACCATCTCGGTTCACCACGCCCGCTCGGACTCGCATCTCGTTCGGCTCAACTCTCTCAACAAGGGTCGCAAGAAGCGGGGCTCCCCCATCACCTCCCCTCGCGGCACCTCTCCCGAACGGGCAGGCCAGTCCGACTCGTCTTCGGCTTCCGGCGCCGTCAAGAAGGAGCACCGTCACATCTCCTTCAACCACCGCGTCGAGCAGTGCATCGCCGTTGACTCCACCGAGGAGGCTCGGCGGTACAACACTCCCGGTCGCCCTTCCGCCGACTCGGACGACGATGGTAGCGACGACGAGCAGGTCCTCACCTTCAAATCGAGCCCTCGAGTCGCCAGCTTTGGTCCTTCGGCGCTCAGCAACGCCTCCCCCAACGAGTGGGAGCCGCACACCATCGCTCGGTTAGGACCTACCACTCTCAAGAGCGTCGAGATCTACCCCGCTCCCTCCCCCGTCGTCGTATACCAAAACTACGTCGACGGCGTGCGAGATGCCACCGGCGGCCAGGACGGCGCCTACGGTCAACCCACAGCGACCTACAGCGCTCGACCAGGGTCGGAGAACACGGCAGCAGCTGCGTCGACGACGGGCAAGCGACCTCCGTACGATTTGGCGGCCGTCGGCGCCTCGATGAGGCAGAGCGGATGGGACCCCGAGGACGACGACGATTACGCGATGGGTTTTGATTACTTCAACGGGCCAGAGGTGGGCGTTGGAGATGAGTATGATACGGCCCAGTACGGGTCGACCCACCTCGTAGGCGGCACGCACAACGACTTCCAGTCGGGCGGCGCTTCCTATCTCGGCCCAGGATCTTCTTCCTACTCGCCCAACTATGGCGTGATCCCCCCTTCCTCCGCTTCGGCCGACTCGACCCCAAACCACTCGCGTCGCTCAAGCAACAACTCGTCCCAGTCGGCTTCTTCCCCCACCGGCTACGGCTCGCCCAACACCACCTCGGTCGCGTCGGCGGGCGTACGAGGTCCTCATGCCCCCATCGCCTCGAGGGACGCCGCTCCTCCCAAACGGAGCGCACTTAAGGGCGCCGCACCAGCAACAGCTCCCAGCGGTCGCTCGCGGGAGAGCTCGGTCGAGTCCAACCTCTCATCTTCTTCCGCCTCGACCTCTCCTCGGTTCGGCACCTCCCCCGCCAACGGCTCCAGCATTCACCTCGACTCCTCCTCTCCTCTCCACTCTCCTACACTCTCCAACCACTCCTCCTCCCCGTCGGCCAGCCCTCACGGCTCAGCAAACTCCCTCGCCTCCGTCATGGCCACCGCCATCCCTCCTCACGTTCGACCACAAATCGGCCGACGAGGATCCGACGAGAATGCAGGCGAGGCGAGAGGGAGGAGCGCTAGTAGAGGCTCGAGCTCGTCGCTCGAGAGGGCCGCCAGCGCGGATAGGAGGAGCAGCGCGTCCATCTCGCCTTCGTCGAGCTACTCGCCGCCGAGCCCGGCTCTCAGCGCAGGACCAGGAGGAGCAGCAGCAACAGCAGCAGCTGCCAAGCCGGTGCAGATCCAGTCGTCGAGGAAGGTGTGGAGTCAGGAGAGTTTGAGCAGCGCGGCGCATGCCATCGCGGCGAGCAGCTCGCCGAGCGTGACGATCGTTCCCGAGGCGTCGAGTGAGAGTGAGACGGAGACAGTGAGGGATGATGAAGGCGTGGAGGAGCAGGGGGAGGTCAACGGAGTCAGGAGGAACGAGAGCTGGCGAGGTGGAGCCGAGGTCGAGGAGGTCGAGGACGTCTCTATGCCTGCGACCGTTTCCGACACGGACGACTCGGCGCCCAACTCGACGGCGACGACGCCGAAGGCCGAGCAGAGGGAGTCGCTTTTTCCTGCGCCCCTCCCTGCATCAGTAGCACCCTCTCCCGCGCCGACAGCATCCAGCGTGACCAAGAGTCGACCTTCGGCCGTTAACGTTCCCACCGAGTCGATTCCCGCCGGACCCGTCTCTCCTCCTCTCGTTCCCGCTCCCACCTCCTCCTCATCACCCTCTCATCCCTCTCGCACGCCCGGTGCACCTCGCTTCCGCCAGCCCTCTCCCTCCCACACGACCACCTCCACCTCGGCCGAAAACCGTCCCGCGACCGTCGATGGCGGCTCCACTACCGTCGCCTCCCTTTCCAACTCGCCTCAACTCGATATCGCCGACGTCGCCTCGCCGCAATGGGCGGACGAGTCGGCTCCTTCCTACGCTCGGCGATCCCTTCTTCGCGCGGCGAGGGGCGGGTCTCACACCTCGACTTCGAGCGCCGGGTCCAACACGCTCGCCAAGACCAACTCGGTCGACTCGCATACGAGTGCAGCAAGTGGAGGAACAGGAGCAGCAGGACGAGCCAGTCATGAGAGTGGGAGAGGGTCGAACGATCCGGATTACGGCTTCGGGTACTACGATGAGGATGGGCAGCATGATGGGGTCGTCACGGGGACGGTCAAGATGGCGGGTACGGCGGCGCGGGATATGTTTGGGGCCTTATCGAAGAGTCTTTGGGGGTTCAAGAGGAGCTGAGGGAGCGCCGAAGAAGATCTACTCCCCCTTTACATATCATCCCACACTACAACTCATTACCCCCCCGTTCGCTTTCTCGTCTCGCTTGTGTTTCGTTTAGATGTACTAGTCTTGATAACGAGTCCCTGTTACAGCACTCCCCGACTTTGAGCGAGCCGGCAAGGGTTGATCTCCGCACATCATGTCGCCTCCGTCGCTCAACGAAGACGTCCTCGCTCTCATCGTCAAGGAGGTAGCTCGTCAAGCAGAAGGTCCTGCAGGATCACATTCGCCTGTATCTATCCAGGCTCACCAGCAATGACGTTCCCGCGCGAGCGCGTTGGCCCGGCTCTCCCTCGTCTCGAGCGTCCTAAGGCCACTGGCTCAAGCCGAGTTGTCCCGTTATGTCTGGATAAGTCGCTGGAATCAGCAACAACTGCACGCTGCGCGACTCGAGCTTCGACACACTCGACGCATCGTGCTGTCCCAAGGGACGATGGACGACACTTCGAGGACGGCAGGCGTGCTGGAGCAGTGTAAGAAGTTGGAGCAGCTCGTAGCTACAGGAAGAACATTCTCCCTGTGCTCTATCGCTCGTCCTTCCCATCAAGGTGAGTCTGACCTCGCTGAACTGGCGGAGATAGGGTCGCTGATCAGCCCTTCCCGTCGCCAGCGCTGCGCAAGCTGCATCTCGACACTGTCGAGATACTCGGAGCCACACCCCAGACGACTCCTCACTTCCACCTGACCAGCCTGGAGCTTCACGCGCTGAGCAGCCTCGGCGCCGACGATTGGCGGGTCCTCGGCGTTGCTGGTGCAGGAACGCTGCGCCACGTCAAGTTGGTCCAGATCGACATTCATCACACCGCTGTTGAGGAAGCTTCGAGAGCCCTCGCCAGTTGGATCCCCTCTCTCGTCTCGCTCAACACCCGCGACCTCATTCACCAGGTCGGCCTCAAGGACATCATCATTTCCCTCCTTCCCTCCGCGACAAGATTGAAGATCCTCGCTATTCCACTCAACTACGTCGCCCGCGCTCTCCCTGCTCTACCTACCACCCATGGCTCGACCGGTCTCGACGCCCTCGGCGTCCTTGCACCCTGCGACGGAGCCAACCCCCCAATCGATGAGCGCTACCTCGCTTTGCTCAACATGATTGGACGATTCCCCATCGAAAACCTCAAGACCTTTGCCTACCCTAAGACGCATCAAGAGGAGGACAGCGTGCCGCTCTACGAGGTCGTCTCGGCGCTGACGATGCGAGGGGTGGAGGTCATTCACGGTTCACTACCGCCGTTCGAGGAGACTTAGCACGGAGACGCTCAGTCTGAGGCGTGGGGAGGCAGTAGAGGTGAGCTCGTATGCGGTTCGTTCGCGAAGAGAGCTCGGCGCTGACCTTCGCTCCTTCCTCGAGCAGGACTTCGCGCGTATTGGGGAGCTGGGCCTGGTGCTAGGGATGATATTGTAGATCTTGCACCATTTGATCACGGTCTTATTGATCGCGTTCTCTCGGGCTTACGTAAAGTAGGGTTTGCTAGCTCGCTGGCTTGCAGCTACTTGAACGCTGCGCTCTACTGCTTCCAAGTCCTCTACTCCCAATTCTCCACCGTGCTGAAAAACTGCTTGGCGATCCTATCTTGGGCGTCCGAGCCCTTCTCGGTGGCCGTGTCGCCGATGGCGCGGATGACCTGCGAGCGAATCAGGGTCAGAGAGGCTAACCGTAAACTTATTGAAACGAAGGGAGGCGCACAAAGAAATGGTGGTCCATGAGATCCTCGGGAAGGAACTCCTTGCCGCCCTTGCCTGTTGGGAGCGAATTGGAAATCAGCGCCGAGGTTCGAGGAAGTAGCGCGAGCGAGGCGAGACGAACCGTAGACCTTCGCGCCAGCCTCGCGAGCGATGATAGTACCAGCACAGACGTCCCATCTGTGGGTCGACGAGATTGTCAGCCAAACGCGAGCCAGACGAAGGCGCCGAGAGCCCAGGCTTACGACCAGCAGCCAATCTCCCAGTAGAGGTCGAGCTGACCGGCAGCGACGTACGAGTAGTTGAGCGCAGCAGATCTGCAGATCACGAGGTCAGCTTCATCCTCTTTGCAGCTCCCCGAAACTCACCCAATCGACCTGAGCGCATGTGCCATGACTCCTCCCTCCAGCTCACCGCCATCGGCCGCCAGCTTCATGAACGTCTTTCCCTTGCCTTCGATCGCCCTCTTACTCCTGTCGCTTCCCCATTCAGTAGCGATCATAGCGTCCGAAAGGCTTTCGAGAGGGAGAGGATGAGGGTGAGTGAGGGGAAGCCGAGTAGTCTCGTTCAGCCAGGCGCCGTGATCCTTGCGCGCTGAGTAGAGCTTGTCGAGGAAGGGGTTGTAAATGACTCTGTGTGCAGTGGGAAGCGAGCACGAGAGGCCGAGAGTCAGCGCCGAAAGCAGGAAGGGAGAGGCGAGGAGACGAACCCAATGACGGGGATGCGGTTGTAAGTGAAGCCGATAGAGCACGCGACGTGGTCGAACTGGTGCACGAAGTTGGTAGTCCCTACAAGCGAGCTTGAGGTATCAGCGAGCAGCTCTCGAACGAGGGCGAGGATCCCCGAGCTGCTTCCTCACGCACCATCTACACGGCAAGGCGTTAGCTCAGAGCACGAAGTCATCTATACGACCTCTGACTACTCACCAATAGGGTCGACAATGAACGTAGGCTTGTCCGTCAAGTCGACAGTCTCTCCCCCAGCGAACGACTCCTCGCCGATGAACAAGAAGTCGGGGTACTTGGCCGAAATCTCCTCCATGATAAACTTCTCGACCGCCTGATCTGTCTCGGTCACCACTGGAGACAGATAAGCCGGTCAGCTCACCAGGCAGCGCGCACGTTGAACGAGCACTGTGCGTCACCTCCAGCAGCTCCTACAGTGCGCAAGAGCAGCTAGAGGCCCACAGACGAGCTTACAATCGACCCGATTCTTCTTGGTAGCATCAGCGGCCGTAGAAGTCTGCTGCGACGACCTCGAGCTGGACGAGGCCTTGATCATGCTCCCCGCGCGGCGGGCGAGCGAGATGGTGAAGGCGTAGATCTCTTCAAAGTTGGGTGCGGGGTTCGACATGCTGGTTGTGGGTGTTGAAGAGACAAAGCGAAGCGGAGGAAGGAGAGAGAGCCGTCGACTGGCTCTTGGCGCCTCTCAGGCTCGCTGTTGTCGTGCGAATTGAATCTCGACTGGAATTCGTTACAAGTGCACGAGTCGGTGTAGGATAAATAGCTATAGCGGAATGGAGTCCTTGAGCGCTCGCAGGAGATTGCGCGCGCTGCGAGGGTTGAGGAGGTGGAGAGGGATGAAGGGGTATAACAAGAGATGAAGCGAAGAGTTACGATGAGAGAGGTGGTGTTGTGTGAGATGAGAAAAATGCTGATAAGTTAAGGATATGGAGGAAAATGAGAAGGGATGGAAGGGTCGGGCTCAGGCGAGCATGGGAGACCGCCGACCGAAGCTGCCGTGGTGGTTGAGGATGGGTGATGGCATAGGCGAGGGGATGAGACGAACTCCCTGCGCTGAGCCGCGAGGATCGTCGAGCCTGATTGAACAGAGAGAGGAGGGTCAGCTTTCGATGTTCTCGGCGAAGAGGCAAGCGAGCATCAACTCACTCCCACTGAGCCCGTAGACGGTTGTAAGTAGCCTTGAAGGTCGAGTGCGCTCCCTTCTCCATGACGAGAGTGACGACCGTAGGATACTGTGACCTCGACTCAGCGTTCGAAGGAGCGACAGGACCGCCGAGCAGGGGCGACGAGTTGAGCGAGGTGTGCGAGCTGAGCTCGACGCGGAACTTGGTGGGCTTGAGGGGACCGGTCGAGTTGTATCCTTCTGATGGGCGGAGGGAGGACCGTCAGCTGATGTTGAAGAGGGAGCAGGAGAGCTAAGACGAGCTCACCTCGAAGCTCGTGCACTCGGCACTTGAGGATGGCGAGGCCGTCGGCGTTCTGCACCGAGACGTTGACGCCCATGCCCTCGAGGAGCTTCTTGCATGCCAATCGAGTAGGGTGAGCGTTGTCGGTGGACATGAGGGTGTAGTTCTGCGGGCGGAGAAGGAGAAGGGGCGACAGAAGGTCAGCGCCCGAAGTCGAGTGAAGGGCGTGGCGAGTGGGTAGCAGAGGACATACGAGCTGCTTCCAGTTGAAGAGTCCAGCGAACCAGCTCTGCTTGGGCGAAGGCGGCTCTCCACCAAACTGCGAAGGAGGGTTGGGCGAGAAGGAGACTTGGGCAGCTGTGGTCGGGGAGGTCTCGGGTCAGCTACGATCCTCCTCCTCATCTCCCTCTCGAAAAGAAGCAACACAACTCACGTTTCTTCTTCATCGTCATCCTCTTCTGCCCTCCCTGCATCCCATACCCATTTCCATGCCCCTTCAACGCCGTCGGCGAATCGGGCATCTCAATCATCTCATACTCAAAGCTCGGCACTCCGGCACTCTGGATCGCCAATCCGAGGGTGGCTCTCTCCTTGCCCGCTTGCGCTGCACTGGCTGTAGGCCGAGGAGCGAGAGGGGGAGGGATCCTCCGACCGGCCTGGTTGTGGGAGGGAGGAGGAGGAGCGGCGCGGTTCTCCTTGTCCCCAGAGGCGTAGTCGTTGCGACTGGAAGGACGGGATGCCTCGCGCGAAGAACCGCGCATGGCGATTCTTGGGCGGATGAGAGGGGGTCCGGGACCGATAGGGGAGGTAGCGACGGAGAGAGGGCGGATGGGGGAGGAGGGCGAGGTCGAGCGGTGAGGAGGAGGGGGTTGCTGGTAGCTGATGCGGAAGGGGTCCTGATTGCTATCGTACGAAGGCGTCTGCCCGCGCATCGAGCCCGACATGACCGAGCTCGAGGCGGCTCCTCCCTCGTATCCTCCAGCATCCGACTCGTCGTCCTCCTCTGCATCCTCGAACTGGTCGCCTGCTCCTCCTCCTCCGATATCGGGCAAAGGCGTCGTCCTCGCATTCGACCCATTACTCATCACGCTATCCCTTCCTCCAACCGATCCTCCTCCTCCACCGCCGAGATAGCTATCCCCTCTGAAGCCCATGACGGGGCTTCCCATCGGACTCGGAGGCAACGAGTTCCTCAACGAGATAGTCTGCAGCTGGCCCACAATGTCATGGAAGAATTGCTGCATCGCGGCGTCGCCGGTTTGGGGGATATGAATGGGAAGGACGGGCGCGCCTCCTGCTCCCACGGCGGTGGAGTCGAAAGTTGGTGCGGGCGAGGCGGGGGGGATGTAGGATGCGTTGGTGGTGGGTTGAGCTTGTTGCTGGGCCGAGTCGAAAGCGATCTGCGCGGGCGAAGGCGAAGGAGGAGCTGATTCCCATCCTCCCGAGTTGGCGAGAGGGCTCGACTGGGTCGATTGAGGAGGGAGAGGGAGGGCCAGCCCAATCTGAGGGACCGTATCGGGCGTAGCGGACTGGAGGTGAATCTGAGGAACGCGGGAGGAGGGCGTCCCCGCTGCTGCCGAAGCGGGAGCGGTAGGAAGTGGTCGAGGAGCGCGAGGCGAGGAGCGAGCGTGCTGAGGCGAGGAGGTAGTGGCGGGAGGAGCGGAGGGAGCGGGTCGAGTGTGGTGCGGTGGTGGGGAGGTCGAGCCGCTCGCTTTGGGTGCAGCGGAGCGCTTGGTCGTAGTAGCAGTAGCGCCGGCGGCGGCGATGTTCTGCAACGACTGGCGAGACCGACGGGACCGAGAGGCGATGGCTCCCGTGTTGACGACGTGTTGGCGTTTCTCTGCGATTGCGAATAGCATCAGTGATCGACTCTCGACGCGAAAGAGAGCCTGAGACTACTCACCGACCGACTTGCGCGGCGGTTTGCGAACCTCCTCCTCCTCCATATTAAAGTTCTCGAGGTTCCTTGTCCGATACTTGCACAACAAGCAATAAAACACCTTCTCCCACGTTTTTCTGTATCGCCACCCAAGCTCGGTCAGCTCCACTCTCTCCCCTCCCCAGCCTCAGCGAACGCCGAGAACTCACTCATCGCTTAACAACGCCTCGGTGATCTCCTGCTCGGACGCGCCGTTCCACAGCGTCCGCAAGTTGCTGAGGATGTCGGGGTCGATATCCCTGCGCGAGGCGACGGGGTGGTCGATCTGGTCGATAGAGGGAGGGATGTAAGGGGGCGCGCCGTAGATGGACCGAGGAGGGTTGCGAGTCATCCAGGGGTGCACTTGGATTTGCTCCATCTGTTCGACCGACCGACCGACGAGATCAGCTCAGAGAGGGAGAAGGAGGAGGAGGAAGGAGCAAGAAACGCACAGTGATCCGCTTCTCCGGGTTGACCTCGAGCATCCGCCGAATGAGGTCCTTGGCGTCGGAGGGCAGCTCGGGGGGCATGGTGAATTTGCCGACCTTGACCTTAGCGAGGAGGTGGCGAATGTTCTCGTCGTCGAAGGGGAGGCGACCGGTGAGGAGGGCAAAGAGGATGATCCCGCAGGACCAAATGTCCGAGGAGGAGCCATGGTAGTTGAGGCCCTGTTTGAGCTCAAGGGGTCAGCTACAGTCAAGCGAGAGTTGGGAAAGAGAACGTACAGCGACAATCTCGGGCGAAGCATAATGCGGCGACCCACAACTCGTCTCCAACAGTTTCCCACCCCTCTCCAGCGCAGCCATGCCAAAATCGGCAATCTTGATATTCTTCTCTCCATCGAGCAAGAGGTTCTCGGGCTTGAGGTCGCGATGACAGATGTTGAACCGATGGCAATAGTCGACGCCCGAGATGATTTGCTGAAAGTAGTGCAGCGCTTCGTCGGCGTGCAGCCGACCGCGCGAGACGAGGTAGTCGAACAGCTCGCCGCCTTCGACGTACTCCATGATCAGGTAGCTGTGGGTTCGGAATCGTCAGTGAACACTCGGACCCGAGCTTCTGAACGCGCGAAGAGAAGCGTACAGGTCGTTCCCCGTCTCCCAAACATCCATGAGCCGAAGGACGTTGGGATGCTCAATCAGCTTCATGATGACAATCTCGCGCTCAATCCCGAGAAGCATCTATTCATCACCATCAGAGGTCAGCTCTGCTCCATTGTACACGCTCTTTCGGCGTGGGAAAGCGGCGAAAGACCAACCTTGTCGGCCTTGGAGGTGGGGCTCGCTGCTTGGGGACGAGGTTTGGGCACAATCTTGACGGCGGCATACTGGTGCGTGACGGTATGTCTGGCAATCTTGACTCGGCCTGTACCATGTGCAGTCCAGTCGTCAGCTCAACTCATCCCTTCCACCCGCAAACGCGTCAACCGGCGCGCTTGCCCCCTCTGGCTCCGAGCTGAAGAGCTACAAGACGCAACTCACCACTACTCCCCTTGCCAATCGTCTTTCCAATCCTCCACGGTCCCACATGCTTGGGATCCTCCTTCTCCTGCCGCTCCCTCTCTTTATTCCCACCAGGCTGACCCGACTCGCGCCTCTTCTCTTGGGCGTGTCGCCCGCCTGTCCTCTCCCTCGGAGGCTGAGGCGCTTGCTGTTGCTGGTGTGTGGAAGACGAGGACTCGTCTGAGCCCCTTGGTCGGGAGGACATCGTGTCCCGCTGAGAGAGAAGGGAGAGCGAGGAGAGAGATGGGAAGGCGACCGTTGAGTGTTGACCGACTTTCGAGTGCGAGTGGAAGAGTTGTAGGGAGGTATACGCTGGCGAGGGTGTTACGCGTTCAAGTACACGATGAACGAGCTGTCCTCCTTGGGCGGGCGGAAGAGTGAAAGAGACGAGCTGGACGACGAGAGGAGAGAGGAGAGAGGGATTGAGAGCGCGTCTAGTCCAAGCTGCGGCCAAGGGCAAAGGGGGAAAGGGAAAGGGTGTCGAAGGACGGTGGGAAGTGTTGTAAACGAATGTAGGTGGTTAAACGAGTGTGTGATAAATCTGTAGCAAGGTCAAAGGCAAGGCAAAGCTGCCTTGTTGTGAAGGCAAGAGAGGAACACCCGCCCGTC
This sequence comes from Leucosporidium creatinivorum, assembly GCA_001600635.1. Classification (NCBI taxonomy): domain Eukaryota; kingdom Fungi; phylum Basidiomycota; class Microbotryomycetes; order Leucosporidiales; family Leucosporidiaceae; genus Leucosporidium; species Leucosporidium creatinivorum. Next base: position 617,028 of record BCKL01000008.1, on the reverse strand, counting down.
GCCAGCGCCAGCGCCGAAACTCAGATCGCGAGGAATGCCACCACCACAAAGGGTCGAGATGCGAATTGGGGGATTACAATTCGATTGGTACACGCGTAAGATTTGGGACTTGCTGCTTTAGGATATCGAGAACCTGGCGCCGAGATGCTGCTCTCTCCCTCCTCCTTCCCCTGCGCCGAGCGCCGAAGGAGCAGGTTCTACGGCGAGGCAAAAGCTTCGGCGAGGGTACAGAAACAGCAGAATATGTACCTTCAGGACTGAGTTCAACCTGAGATGATATATGTACGCGAAGCTGCCACCGGCGATACTGGCCCATGACCGCTTCATCGGCAGGAGAACGACGGGAGTCTCTGAACGAGTGAGGGAGCATGCACCCAGCGTCGAGTCGAAAGCAAAATCGCTCTCGCTTGAAAGGGAAAGGGACTAGCGAAGAGTTGGGTCTCAGCGTCCTCTACATACGCTCTCGAAGCACCGCCGAGCATCGTCCTCTCCTTGCCTTCTCCTCGCGCTAAGCCCGTCGCTGAGAGCTGTGAGAATAATCAAAGTTACACTACTGAATCCATCCTTGCTGCAATCGCCCCTCAATCCTGCTATGCTCATGACTGAGAGCGAGCGGATCCCACTCCTCCCTCCGAGTCGAACCGAGTCGAAAGAGAGAGACTTAGGCCTCGATGAACTTGTTGACCGACTTGAGCCACGAGACGTACTCCCTGTTCGACCATCGAGGCAGGTCAGCAAGCGTTACGGCTTGAGGCAGAAGCCGAGCCGAGCCGAGCGAGTCAGAGAAGAGGGTGAAACGTACTTCTGCTCCCTGCAGTTCGATAAACCAAGAGGAGGGGTCAGCGGCAAGCTCGCTTCAAAGGAGGAGAGAAGGAGGAAAGCACGTACTTGAATTCGGCGAGATCAGGAATGAAGAGCGCAAGGCTCGAGTTGATGCCCCTCTCCTCCAAGAAGGACTCAAACTCGGCCTGCACTCCCTCGTCGAGGTTGTCGAACTGTTCATCTCTGAAAGTCAGCGCTGAGCGAAAGAGAAGAGAAGGAGGAAAAGAGAGGGAGGAAAAGAAACGTACAGCAGGACCCATGTACAATCCCTGCCTCTTCCAGTCGTCCTCGCCGCTCTGACCCAGCGCGAGTCCGCCATCCTCGTAGAAGCTGATGTTCTGGATCGTAAAGAGTCCATCTGTATCACGCACGATCGAAGCCGTCAGCACAATCGCTCTCTTTCTCTCACCCCTCCACCCTCGGCCCAAACTCAACTCACCCTGAGCCACCGCATCAATCGTCAACGCTCCCTCCACTCCCGCCTTGGTAATAGTAATAGCAGTCTCCACGGGGAAGCTCTCCTCCGTAGGTCCATGCTCCCCATCCTCCTCCACACCACCAGCAGCAGGAGCGCCCTCCTCGGCCACAGCTTCGGGATCATACTCGTCCGCTTCGGGCACGGCGTCCAGGTCCGAGATGGAGAAGATGAGGCGGATGCTGTGGTGTTGAAGCAGAGTGGGTCAAAGGTGTGTAGAGCGGGCAAGAAGAAGGAGGGTGGCAAGGACGAACGATTCGTTACCGTATGAACGGCTGAGGATCACTTCGTCCGCTCCGGGCTCGTTGACGACCTGTTTTTGACAGCATCAGCGAGATGTACAGTCGCTTGAAACGAGAGGTAGGAAACACTACGCACAGTCCACACCCCATCGCTCTTGAAGTCGGTCAAGAACTGAGGCTCTCCCTGATGCTCGTTCTCCTCCTCGAACTTGAGCTCCTCCTGTAGCTTGGCACTGAGGGAGGCTGTGTTCACAAAGTCCCCCCTTTGTCAGCGCTGGATTTCTTCCCAAGCGAGCGGAGAGATGTAACTGACTAGCTTCGAAGCGAGGAAGACTGCTGGAGATGGAGCGCAACGACGCAGGCTGGACGGCGGCTGAGCGAAGGCTGAGAGCAGGGCGGAGGGCGGTCGAGCGGGTGGCGGAGCGAGCGAGACGAAGGAGCGAGCGCGACATAACTTGGGTGATGAACTCAGTGAAGGAGGCAAGGAGAGAGCTGACTTGAGATTCCAAGGCTTGTCCTCTTGCCTTTTCGACTCGGTTTCGCTACAGCTACAGAAACAGAATGGGCGACGTAATTCAAGATGTCGACTATTACGCTTTGCTCGAGGTAGAGCCTACAGCCTCTTTAGACCAAATTAAGACCGCCTACCGCAAGCGTTCACTCAAGGTCCATCCCGACCGCGTACGTCTGCTCTTCTCCTACATCTTCCTACAGCACCTACTAACTCTCCTTCTGATCTTCTTCACAGAACCCCGGTAACCCCGAAGCAGCAGCCCTCTTCCACGACCTCAAAACCGCCTCCTCCATCCTCCTCGACCCGATCCAACGCGCTTCCTTTGACGCCTTGCTCACCGCTAGGAATGCTCGGAAATTAAGGTTCGCTGCGCTGGATAGTAAGCGGAAGGGCATGGCCGAGGAGTTGGAGCGAGGGGAGAGGGAGTTCAAGAGGAGGAAGGAGGAGGAGAGGGGACAGAAGAGCGAGGTCGAGAGATTGAGGGAGGAGGGCAGGAGATTGAGGCAACAGAAGATGGGTGGGGGAGCGGCTGGATTGGCGAGAGAAGCTAAGGAGAGGGATGAGGAGGTCGATCGGATCCGAGAGGCCGAACGGCGGAGGAGGAAGGAAGCCAACGAGAGTGGTTCGGGCGGAGCCATCGAACTCGGTCCTCTAGATACAACACTCAAGCTCAAGTTCCCCAAATCCTCCTCCATCCTCACCTCCTCCGACCTAATCACCTACCTCGCCTCCCTCCTCTCCCCAGCTCCTCCACCCGACATCGACCTCATCCTCGGCGGAGGGGAGAAGATCCCGAAAGGAAGGGCGAGCGTCAAGTTTAGGACGCTGGCCGCGGCGGTGAGGGTTATGGAGGCTAAGGAAGCGGGAGGGGAGAGTGGGGGGTGGAAGGGCGTGGAAGTTGGATGGGCGGCGGGGAGGAGACCGGAGGTGCTCGGCGGTGAGGAGACACCACCACCACTACCAGCGGCAGGGGTGGATAGCTTCCCTTCGGCGTTCCCCAAGTCGGTGAGTCGTGCTTCTCTCCTTGTCCGTCTCGGCGCGCAGGCTGACCTTTGATTCGCCTCGACAGATGCTCGTCGACTCGGACGAAGATCGCATCCTCGCCCAACTTCGAGCCAAAGAGCGACAAAAGATGATGGAGGAGATGGAGCGACAGGAGGCTCAAGAGGAGGGTTGATGGTGGTATCTTTCCGAGCAGTAATCCAAGTTATCGCTGTTGTAACCGTTTTTTCTCACTTGGCCGAGCCGAGAGCTGAGTCCGAGGTTTCGCGCTGCACTCTCTCCTTCGCGCTGCACCAGGACGACGAGAACGATGCAAAAACCATTGCGATTCAAGTTGCGTGGAAATACTAAAATTGGGGTTGGAAAATACTGCTGAAGGGGACTGAAAGAGGACGGCTGAAAGGATCAAATAGGACAGGGAAAGCGTGAACGGCGAAAGGCGAAGGAAGGCGGGGTACGAGTCACAGCGGGTCACACACACAACAGTCAGTCGGAGAATCTACACCCAGCACAAGCTCTGATTCTATACCTGCCCCTCCTCTTCCCTCCCCTCCCACCTCTGTCTATCCTCCTCCGCCCAGCTCTCCTCGCCTTCCTCGAACCCCTCACCCTCCTCCCCAGCAGGCGGCGCAGAAGCCATCTCCATGACTCTACTCCTCTCGCGCGTCTGATAAACAGGCAAGAAGCCCTGCTCCTCCCCCTCCTCATGCTCGGCCTCTTCGTCGACCGGCGCCCTCCTTCTCGAGGAGCCAGATGGTCCAGTGGACGTCTTCCGATCCCCCGTCGCAGAGGTTGGGAGGGCAGTGGAAGGTGTGAAAGTGGAGGAAGAGGTGTAGTCGAAGGCCGAGTCGATGGGTTGGGGAGGGGCCGGGAGGCGGGAGGACTGAGAAGGGGGCGCCGAGGGGGGAGGAGGGGCGGAAGGCGCGGGGTGGGAGGGTCCAGCTCGAGGAAGCGGGAGAGGGAGGCGTTCGAACCCATCTTCATCCACTTCCTCATCCTCCTCAGGCGCAGGCGCCGAAGCCTCGGGCCGACTCGAGGACGATGTCTCGCCAGCCTGGGCGAGAGGTGTAGTAGCCTGTTGCCTAATCCGCGCGAGTACGGCCTTGTCGTCTGTAGCGAGGTGAGCGGAGTAGAGGGAGGGATCGGTGGGGGGTTGGTCGGCCTCCTCCTCCTGCTCGGTGTCCTGCTCGGCGGCCGGTGCTGGTGCAGGGACGCGGCTCGACCTCCTCATTCCGCTGCTGTTGTTGGAAGAGCTCGTCGCAGCGACCTGCCTCGCCGGCTTCTCATTAGGCCAATGCCACAGCTGCCCCTGCGCATCCCTCTGCACTCCCGCCGGCTCCTCCTCCTCCTCCTCATCCTCGACCTCAATCCTCGGCACCGGAACCCTCGAGACCGACATCCTCGTAGTAGACTGCACAGTCGACGACGAAGGGCGATACGCTGGAGGACCGAGCGCGGGGAGTGGAACGTCCAGAACGGTCGAGCCGAACGCCGCCGAGGTGTTGGACTGGGCGGAGTGGGTGGAAGGGGTGAGGGAGCGTCGAGAGGAGGAGCGAGAGAGGGTCGGTCGGAGCTCGTCGATGTCGGTTGGTTGGCCGAGGAGGCGAGAGGGGTCGTTCGAGTGCGAGTGGGTGGAATGGAGGGAGGCGGCGAGCGAGGAGGTGCGGGAGAGGCGTCCGCCGGACGAGTAGGTCGAGTGGGTGGAGGTGCGGTCCAAGTCGCGGGAGAAGACGGTGGAGGGTCCTTGTTGAGTAGTCGAGGAGGAAGGAGGGGCACCGCGAAGCCGAGCATGCAGGCGGGAGGTGAGCGTGTCGTGAGGGGTTGCCGACCGGTCGGACTGCGATCCTGTAAGAGCGGAGCGTTCCTCCTCTTCTTGCTCCTCGTCCTCGACCCGTGGCTGTCGTCGGCGTCGAGGGCGAAGTCGACCTGCTGGTGGGATCGCCGAGGCGTTGGCGCGAGTGATGGCGCGTCGACCTCCGGCGCTACCGCTTCCCAAGTCACTCGATACACGAGAGTCGACTCGTGCGAGACCTGCCGCTGTACCTTCTGCGCCCGCTCCACCCCCACTCGCTCCACCGCCCTTCTTTCCCTTGCTCTTCCCTCCCTTCCTCTTCTTCCTCGTTTTCTCGCTAATCGCCCCCAATCCAACCTTCTCCATCATCCTCCCCATCCTCCCCTTCTCCGCCTCGCCCTCCTTATTCCTCTTGACCCTCCTCTTGCGTCTCCAAACGACCGAACCGACAACCGTCCCGACGACCGTAATAGCCACGAGAACCGACATGGCAACAATGACGGGCACGGCGTAGAAATTGGTCTCCCTGGGAGTAGCGGCCCAGCCGTCGGGGATGGTGAAATTGGTTGAAGAAGCGGCGGCTGCTATCTTGGGCGTACCGTGGGGAGGATTGGCGGAGGTCGTGGGACTCGGTGTTGGAAGGGGTGCAGAGGGGGAGGAAGAGCTGAGGGTAGTGCTAGTGGTGCGTCGAGTCGAGGTGGTCTTGGTACGAGTTGCACTGGTGAGCTCGTCGAGGTTGTCCTGCAGAGCGGTCGCCCGCGCCGTTGCGCTGTCGTCCCCGGCGAGAGCAGCCTCGCCTCCGCCGCCGCCTGCGGTGCGCCCTCGCAGCGTAGCCGTAGGGTTGATGACCCATGCTCCATCAACATACTCGTACTTGGGCAGCACGGCCGCTCGTTTCCGCCGACGAGGAGAAGCGACTCCCCCTTGCGCGATGAATAGGGCTGACGGTGGGTCGAGGCTTGCCTGAGAGGGATCGGCCAGGTTGGGATACGAGGGAGGAGGGGTGGTGGGCGTCGGTCGTGTAGGTGAATCCGAGTCTACCGCGCGCAACTTGCCCGTCTGCTTGGGCGACCGCGGCGAAGAAGAGACGGGCGAAGCGGTAACGGCGGCAGGTGCGAGAAGGGCGATGGCGAGGGCTGCTGCATGTCCGGCGCGTCGACCGAGGGGTGCTGTACCGCACCAGCACTTGCTTTTGGTTGCTGTAGCCTGATTCCGAGCTCGGCCCTGAGGTTCGGCGTTGATTAACAGGCGCGAGGTGGAAGCGATGGGAGCGGGGGCGTGTTGCTCGTGCGGTTTCGAGGGTGGACGCGGTGGAGATGGGCTGGCGTGTAGGCCAGTATACGGCGGTGGAGGCATGATGTAGTGGTTGTGCCCTAGGCCCTTGTAATCGCCTGTAGTCGAGTTGGAAGCGAACAGAGCGGGGACTGGGCGATGGGAGGGAGAAGCGGGTCAGCGTTGAGAGCGGCGGGGAGGGGGATTGCTCGTGCAGGGCTGTAGCAGGTACAAATACTCACTGGTAGGCTTGTAACGTTGATATGAAGCGGCTGTAGTCGAGTGCTGAGATGTGGCGAGAGCAGAGTCGTCCTCGCTCGTCTCCCCTTCGCCGTCGCGAGCTCTTGTCTGAGCCAAATCTGTCTTTTTCGCCCATTTCGCTCGGCATTTCTGTACAGCTGTATAACGTCTCGACAGAACGAACTGCAATCCCGCCGCCTTACCTGCTTTGCATCAGGACTGCACTGACCCCTTGGGCTCGCTGCTCCCCCTCTCCGAATCTGTCAACCGACGGTTCCAAGTTCGTGCTGCTTATTACCGTTCGGTCTGAACTCCAAAATCACTCGAAATCTGCCTCGCTATACTTCCCTACAGCTCTGCACGACGCTCACCCTCATATCCTCGCCCACGCGTGCTATCCGCTCTCCGCTCGCGGAGGAGCTGGAGAAGGAAGGGGAAAGGGTGGTCGCAAGGTTCAAACTTCGGGAGGGTGAAGTGCCGGTTGTGCAGAGTTGTTCTGAAACTCCCGGCGTAAACGACGCCCCCGAGAATCTGCAGCTTTATGGCAGAGTAACGAGCCAGCAGCCATTTTGCAGCGCCGAGGGAGGTTCGGTCTTCAAATGAGGGGTTGCAGCGGTCCTGTAGCCGAGTCGAGAAGCGCAGTCGGTGCGAGTACTAAATACCGCTCTGCTACCGTCTTCTACTTGCGGCCTGTCCCTTCACCGCCCCTCCAAGCCCGCCGGCTGCAACGCCGAGCGAGCCGACGACGCCTTCTTCGCGACGATCCCAGCGTTTCTACACCCTTGTCGAGAGCCCATATCTCTTAGCTGTTGTCTAGACTAGTTTGATGCCCTCAGTAAGCAGCTGTACTCCGCCCAGCAGTCTCCGGAGCCAGCCCGACAGCTCGGCGAAAGGAGGCGGCTCGGACACGGCCTCTCTGGAGAGCGATACGGGTACAGAACTACCCTTAGAACGCTGCAAAGAATACTTCAGACTTATCGGACTCTCCTCCGAGCCTTTCAGACCTCGGCACAACGGATGACAAGACAACGAGGCCAGCTTCGAGCCGACCACCTCTTGCTCTCCTCCCACAACCTCGTCACCCGCTCATCTTCGCTTCACCTCCGCCAATGTCGACCAACAGCTCTCTCATCCTCCTCACCGGCGGCTCCGGCTTTCTCGGCTCAGCCATCACGCTCGAAGCGCTCAAGCAAGGCCTCTCCGTCCGACTCGCTCTGAGGAAGGCCTCTCAGTTCGACGACTGGCTCAAGAAGTACCCCGAGTGGAAGGAGAAGCTGAGCTATATTCATGTGGAGGATTTTGGAGCGGAGGGAGCGTTCGACGAGGCTGTCAAGGGAGTGCAGCATGTCGTTCACACGGCGACGCCAGTCATCTTTGCGCCTGAGGTGAGTCTGAAGCCTCGGAGGGATATGAGGAAGCTAGCGAATAGCTCCCAGCGATACAGCGATACAGGATGCCAATCGCGACATGATCGACCCTGCCATCGCTGGCATGAAGCGCATCTTGGCTTCGGCGAAGGGCTCGCCCTCGGTCAAGTCGTTCATCTACACCTCGTCGTGAGTTCTGCGCTTCGTTCCCTCGTGTATGGGATCGAGGCTGACTCTCTCACCCTCTCACAGAATCAACACCTACTGCGATGTCACCAACCCGCCCGAGAAAGTCCTCACCGAGGAGGACTGGCCTGATTTCACTGTGAGTCGGGCTCGAAGCAGCATTGCGAGCTGTGCTGACATTTCCCTTTGATGCCTGACAGTACGAAGAGGCTTGCAAGTACCGCTCGGACCAGGGCATGCTCATCTACTGTGAGTCCCGGCCATGTCTCGGCGAAGTCTGCCCTTCGGAGCTGACTCTCTCCCCAAGAGCTACAGCCGCCTCCAAGACGCTCGCCGAGAAGGCCGCTTGGGAATTCATGAAGACTGAGAAGCCCGCCTTCTCGTTGCCGACGTGAGTCCTTCTCTGTCGCTCGCTTCGGGCTTGGCGCTCGGCGCTCAGTGCTCGAACTCCAGCTGACCTTCTCGCGCTCCCCTCCCCCCACAGCCTTGCCCCGGCCTTCAACCTGGGATACAACCCTCAGCCCAACTTCACCTGGGAGAACTGCAAGCAAGCCTCCACCTGGGGCTGGACGGCTCAGCTCGTCGACCACACGAGCGGTCCTCCTCCCGATGCGCCAGCTGTACGTCCTCGTCTGCTCTCTGCATCCTCTCACTGCATCCGCAGTCCTTCACTGACTTCTCCCTCGCTCTACACAGGTCTTCGTCAACGTCCACGACGTCGCCCTCGCCCACGTCGCTGCTCTCACCTCCTCGGTCGCCGCCAACCAGCGCTACCTGCTCGTCGGCGGGCCCCTCTCCTACGCCGAGATCATCAATATCGCTCGCCAAGTCAAGCCCGATCAAGCGCACCGCTGGACTCTGTCTGAGGTCGCTAAGAAGCAGGCGAGGCCCAAGTTTGATGGAAGCAAGGCTGAGAGGGAGTTGGCGTTCAAGTGTGAGTTCGCGAGGCATTTGAGGTGCCACGAAGGAGGGGAGCTGATCTATGTCTTAAAAGACATCGGAGCCGAGGAGACGGTCAAGACCTTTGTCGAGCAGCTCTTTGCTCTTCCAAGCGCCGTCCCTTCTTCGGCTTGAGCTCGCCGCTCGTCTGCTTAGCTTGCTTGTAGTTCGATAGCGCTGTCGCTTGTTATCTTACGCAGCTCGTCTACTGGTTTGCCGACGTCCACCTCCCGCGAGTAACAGATTGCGAGCGAGAGCCTGAAGCCGGAAAGCGAGCGCCGAGCAGCTGCCGCTTCGCCGAGACTGCGCTTCTCAGTGCTCACTTCGCCACAGGCCGCTAGAGGCGACATTGGCTCTCATCTAGATGCTCGCAGACAGCTCGTAGCGGTACTCTCTCCGCCCGCTCTCAACATCAGCGGACGGCTCGGCGTTCGGTCGTTCGCGCTCTACCTCGGCGCTCGACAAGTCCCGGTCGGAAGCAAAGCTCTAAAATTGCACAGAAGAAGGGGTCTGTCGGAAGCGTACGATGCGCTGCGCGAACAGTTTGGTATCAAGGGCACTAATTGGGTCGAGAAAGTCGTATCGAGGGGAGAGGGAGGGGAGACGGGAGAGTGGGGGACTATCCTGGCTCGGGGAGGGGGGACTATATGAAGGGAGGGAAGCGTGTGTGTAGTGAGAAGCGAGTGAGTCATATCGAGTTGGGGGTCCTAGCAAGCAGAACAGAAGTCCTTCAGTGGCCGTTGACGGTGGGGGCCTGCTTGTCCGCCTCGGCGGCGACCTCGGCCTTCTTCTTGGTGACGAGGTCCTTGATGGAGGTGAGGAGGGGGGTGAGCTGCTCCTGCGAGTACTTGAGGATGTTGGTGGCCTTCTGCGAGATGGGGGTGTCTGCTCGGCGGAGGCGAGTCAGCGGGAGACCGAGAGAAGATACGAGCGAAGGCGATGAGTGAGAAGAGAGAGGCGACATACCGGCCTTGACGATCTCAGCCTTAATGTGAGCGGTAGCCTCGGTCAATCCGTCGATGAGAGGCTGAGCCTTGGCCTGAGCGGTAGCGGGGAGTTCCTTGACGTTGGTGGTGATGTAGGCAGAGAGCGACTCGGCCTCGCGCATGACAGAGTGGATGGCGTCGGTGGCCGACTGCTTGTCGTGAGGGACAGCAGCGATGGTCGAGTGGAGGCGCTCTTGGAGGGCTTGGAGAGTCTCCTGGCCCTGGGCGATACGCTGTAGGAAGCGAGGAAGTGGAGTCAGCGATACCGTTCGATGGAGTCGCGGTCCTGTGTCCTGCGAGCCCACTCGAGCAACTCTGTCAAGACTTCGGCGCTCTGCGAAGCCTTCGGCGCTCGGTCGCCTCCGGCTACAAGTCTGGTTCCACTCGGCTGACCAGCTCAAGACTCGGTCAAGAGTATCAAGCGTATGATAGTGACCTGCGAGCTCAGCAGGAAGGCAGACCGAGCCCTCCGAGCGCCTCTGCTTCACCAGCTACCCCAGCCGACTTCTGCGCTTATCTCGGCCGTGCGTCACTGACCCCAGCTCGTCATTTCTGCATCCCATCGACGCGCAAACTCGCTCGGAGCACTCGAGCAGAGGGAGAGGGTGTACTGCAGTGTCACTTGAGACTTACCAACTGGAAGCTATCAGCGTAAGCCTTGGCGATACCGGCGGCTTGATCGGCGGGCTGCCTCGCGGTCTTGTAGAGGTCGGCAGTGTCGGCCTTGACTTGAGGGAAGCGCTTCTCCACGTAGTCGAGGGTCTGGTTGGCGTAGCCGTCCACCCTCTCGAGAGGAAGGCGGTTCTGCAGCGGCTCGAGCCTCTGGAGGATGGACAGCGCCAAGGTCGTAGCGCGGTCGTAGAGGGCGTTCGAGTAGGCGTTGGACTGGACAAGCGTGTAGGCCTGGGCGAGCGTATCCTTGACGACCGGGTAGCTTTGAACCTGTTGGCAAGAAACGAGACGTACGCGTCAGCGGCGCGCTCTCTCGTGCGTAGTTGGGTCACCTGCACCGCGCCGCAAGAGGTCTCCGACTGTAGGAGAGCAAGACTTACACGCTCGTAGGAGTGCTGGTGCGCCATACCCTCGGTACCAGGGATGGCAGGAGTGTTCTTCTCGAAGGCGGTGGGTTCAGTCATGAGAGGCGAGGGTCTGAGAGCGAAGAGCAGAGTGAGGCAGCGTCAGCGAGCTGTACAGCCTTGTAGCAAGACAGGCTGCTCACTTGTAGGGCGGTAGAAGTGAGTCGAAACGAGGCGAAGTTGCGAAAACGAGGTTGTGGAAGGAGTTGAAGAGAGAAATCGTCGGCCAAGTCGAAAGAGGACTTCCAGCGTGAAAGAGCCAGCTCACCTCGGAATGATGCGCGACGAGAGATCTGCAGTGAGTACATCGCACCTCTATACTCAGTACAGAACACCTCTGTCGAGAAGATCCATCTCCGACCTCAAGAGCATACATGACCGAGGGATGACCCCTCTCCGTCGCCGGGCTGAACTACAGCTCCCTCGAGCGTTCAAATCGACAAGTCAGCTTCTCAAACTGCATCGTGAAAGCCAACCCGGCGCATCCGGGTGACGTTGAACCCCAGTCGGCCGTTGGCGGAGGTCGAACTTGGCAAGATCGCCGCCGAGTGATTGCGAGTGATTGAAGGTGATTGAGGCGAGCTGTAGAGTCCTGTAGCCGTCGATGAAGTACAAAGGAGTTTCAGCTCTCGCGCAGACGCTCGACTGAGCTGTCGAGACGCAGGGAGCGCCTCGAGAGCCTGCAGAGGGCTCGGCGCTCAGTCGCCCATCCCTTGCGCCGATAGACGCAGCTGCACTCTCTGTAGAGGTGGAGCAGGGCTCCAAATCATCGAAAGTGAGGTGTTGCTCCACTCGCCGTTCAAGCGCGGCTTTCTGTAGCCTTTAAGAACGGCGCAAGAACCGTTCGGCGAAGGCGCCGAGCAGCATCCCCCCTCCGTGACTCGCAAGTGCACGTATCGAGCGCACACTAAGAAGCTCTCGTGTTCGCTAATCTATTCGGCTGCCCGCGCTATCGTACAATGCGATGCTTTACAGTCGTTGACCCTCTACTTATATGAGTTTTATCGGGCGAATCTAAAACACAGCCTTGAGAGTCTTGTTGAGGGCAGTGCCGAACTTGCCGCGGTGCTCCATAGCCTCGTAGTCGACGTACTCGGTGAACTGATGGGAGAGGACGCAGAGTCAGCTCGAGTTCGGCGGGAACGGGAGCTCGGCGCCGGAGAAGGAGAGCTCACCTCGGGGTCGTTGACGTAAGAGGTGACATCCATGCTGGCAGGGCTCTCCCAGCGGGTCTTCTTGATGATCTTCCACGCGACGAACAGGACGATGAACATGACGGGGGCGAAGCTGGGGAGGGAGAAGGGTCGGCGTCAGCGATCTGGTTCGGGCGAGTCGTTGAAGGTTAAGGGAAGAGACTGACTATGCGAAGATGAACGTAGGCGTATCCCACCTGCTCTTCAAAAACACACTACAGAATCAGGCGTATCAGCTCCGGTAGGTTGAGGGGAGGATGGGCGCAAGCTGGGCGCTGCTCGGCGAAGGCAAAACTCACTTGTAGCCCTGGAAGAAGGTGACGACGATAGCCGAGATGAAGGCGTACCACGCCGCAAAAGGCTGAAAGCGACTACGAGCGGGGAGCGACTCGCGCGAGATGCCTTGAGCCTTGAGTCCGGCGTTCCAGCGGATCCCTGCGAGCGAAAGGGTCAGCGAGTCTCGCAGAAGGCGGGAGGGCTGTACTCACAGGTACCAGACATGACGATCCATCCGACAAGCTAGCGTAAAAGAAGACAGCATGTCAGCTACAGAAGAGCTTAGACGCTTCTCGAGGACTCACCTGAGCCGAACCGACGAGACCGGTCAAGTAGGTGATGACGACGGAGGCGGAGGACGAGACTTGGCAGTAGGAGACGAGGCAGAGGATGAGGACGGTGGCGACGGCGACCCAAGGGACACCATTCCTGTTGCGCTTCGACAAGAACTTGGGGGCTTGTCCATCACGGCCCATCTGAGCGAGGGTGCGAGAGGAGCAGAAGAGGAAGGCGTTTCCGGCTGAGAAGACGGAGGTGAGGATCTAGTGATGAGAAAAAGTGGTCAGCTGAAAGACCGAGGTGGACGACAGCGAGAAGGACGAACGAGGGCGTTGACGATCGAAGGGAGAACGGGGATGGCGAGACGCTGCATCGAGATAACGTAGGGCGACTTGGCTCCTCCGGGAGCACCGGAAGCCTGGGCACCTAGAAGGTTGGGGTCGTTGTAGGGAACGAGAATGCCTAAGGGAGAGCGAGAGGTTAGCTTCGGCGCTCATTCGGCGAGGGCATCGACGTACCGATAGCAAGAGCTGAACCGATGAAGAACACTACGAGACGGTAGATGGTGGCCTTGAAAGCCTTGGGCATGACCTTGCGGGGGTTGCGAGCCTCTCCAGCGACGATAGTAAGGTAGTCGGGTCCGGCGACGGTGAAGGAGGCGTTGACGACTGACGAGGCGGCTACGGGTCAGCATTCGCTCTTTCATAAATGTAAAGCTGTAACTCACCACATGCGAACCATCCCTCGAAGATGCCGGTCGACTTGGAGTGCTCAGGGTAGGGAGTGGTGACTGGAGAGGCAGGGTCAGCGAGCTCTGCTTTGCTCGTGAGTCGGTTTACTCACATGCTCCGGGGTTGTTCCAGTACCTGAAGCCGAAACGATCTCTCGATGGGTTCGCACCTAGCTGCGCGGGAGTGGTAAAATCTTAGTTCGGCGCTCGAGACGACCGGCGAGGGAAAGACGGCGAATAAAGGGTTGCCAGCGGGCGTGGGTGAAGCTTACCATGGCGCAGAAGGTGTAGATCAACAGACCGATGACTGAGAAGGACCGTTCGAGGTCAGCTTCCTGTCGCGCTCATTGCTTCGTCGGCGAACTCACTCAGCATGACCTTGCCCATGGCGAGGCAGAACTCGGCGTTGGCGAAGCCCCTAGCGGTCCAGATGTTGAGCGAGGTGTACAGGATGATGACGATGGTGATAAAGACGGCGGCATTGACCTTGAGGGTCTCCTGCCAGTAGCCGAGAACGAGTCCGAAAGCGGTGACCTCTGCGAGCGGAGTGGTCAGCTACCGAGCTACAACTCGACAAACGGCTCAACTTACCGAAGATGGTAAGGGCCTGCTGATAGAGGTAGAAGTTCCATCCTGATCACGTGCAGAGCGTAAGTCGGCGAGCCGCGAGTAGCCCCATTGCGAGCGCCGAAGAAACGTACCAGTAGCGAATCCCAGGGCCTCATCGACATAGCGACCAGCATTGCGAGCAAATCCGATATCTGTTGGCCAGAAGGTGACCTACAGAACGAAGTCATGTTAGCTTGAATCCAACATGCAAAGCTTTGAAGTGGCTCACGAGCTCAAGCTGGCATTCGGCGATGGCGCAGATGACCGAAGTCCACCAGAGGTAGGCGATAAGAAGCGATGCGGGTCCTCCGGAGGTGAGTCCAGTTCCCATCTGTAGGGCAAGGTCACGGGATCAGCTAAGGTTCTTCGCCAAGATCCGACCTTTCGGTTCGGCGCGCCTACAGCTCGATACGAGACTCACGTTGATGAACAGAGCGGTACCGACGGTTCCTCCACTACATTAGATTGATGTGAGGTACGCAGAGTTGTAGAAGAGTGGTGAAGGATTGGAGAGGTGGGCAGGAAGAGCGAAGAGAAACGCCGAGGTCAGCTCCGAAACGACAACGGATCTCGAGCAGTAGCACTTACATGGCTGTAGAGGGAGCATCGTATGAAAGCAAGCACATCCAGAAAGTAGCATCAGCCTTCTGAACACTCGGCAATTCCCACTTTGCGGCCGCCCGCCATGCGTCTTGCCCCTTCCTAGTCCCTGCGGCCGATGCCATCGAGTGCAGCAACCCTGTAGCCCAGTAATGCAGCAGCAGGTGCATCCTACTCTTTGCTCCAGCTTCCGCCAACGCCGAGAGCCGACGGCCTCGCTTGGCACTCCGCCGTCCATCCTTCCCCCTTCCGCAGAGAATCGCCGAAAAGCGAGAGAGCAAGCACCAAGCGAAGGCTACAGCGCAGAGGGGCGTGGACAGAGTAGCTTTTACGGTAGAAACTCACCAATGAGGTTAACATGGAACCGTTCGAGCTTGCGGCTGTGAAGGACGAACGGCGAAGGGGGAAGAGAACGGCGAAGATTAGCTTGAGAACAGCGAGGCGTGTAAAAGGCTTGGGACGGGGTGGTAAATAGATTGTAATACTTACTGGGACGCCGAAGTGGAAGCATAACGCCCCTGGTCGGTGGAAGCGATGGAGGCAGAGTCGACCCTCTCGTCGACCGAATCTCGGCTGGCGGGGGCGTCGACCTTCTTCTCTTTGCTCGCGGTTGGTGAAATCGAGCTCATAGCTGGTGTTGATGTCGGTTGAAAGAGGCGAAAAACAAGCGGATGGGAAAGGAGGAGAAGAGTCGACCTCGCGAGATCCGCTTTCTGGGGTCGCCATCTCCGCCGCCAAGTGTTCTCTCAATATTAGCGAGTGACGTACAGTCGCCTGTTCCTTCGGGCAGCGTTTGTGGAGTTCGTCGTCTGCCAGCGCCAACGCCTGGAGACAGATAACACTAGTATGTGGAGGTCTCCCCGACGTCCATAGATACCGAGATACAATCAGCGTTGCAGCCTCCTTCGCCGAGCAAACCCAGCAGCTCGCCTGCCTTTCCCGATCGTCTCTTTTTTTCTCTGACCGAGGTCGCGGTCGGGCGACTTTGCCGAACATGTGACTGGCTTTTCCTCATCGTTTCAGCGCTTCCGAAACATTGGTGCAAGCCCGAGCGGGCGTGCGAGGACGGGTCCCTTGCGGGTATGGGAAGTAGTGGCCGAGCGAGCTGGAGGAGGAGGAGGAGGGGGGCGAGCCGATGGGGGAGGCGGGTTGGAAGCGGCCTTCCGTTTAGCCGCGAAGGGGTTGGTAGGCTTGGGTGGTCGTGATGAGGAGGATGTAGGTTTATGAGAGCTGGTTGACGAGGGGTTCGAGCTGAACAACGCGAGAACGTCGTCCGCGTCGTGGTCTCGGCGCTTGCGACGTTGTACCGCGCCGAGCTCCGTATAGCTCGTCTGTGGCTGTGAAGGTGTAGCGAGGGGAAGTGTGTAGTCGTCCGTAGGCGGTGGTGGTTTGTACGGAGGGTGGAACGGGAGATGGCGAAGGAGGATGAGGTCCGAGGGCGAAGCGGCGAGGATGCTCCGAGGTTTGGCATCCGAGACGATGGGTCGAGGAGCTCGATAGAAGTGAGCGGCTCCCGCTCCTACTGGTTGAGCGTCGTAAACTTCCAACGCCTCGACCTCCCGCTCTCGCCGCCGCGCCTCCAGCTCGAGCTCCTCCTCCGAGTCCGAAAGCGGTCCCGTTTCGGCAGACAGCTTCCTTTGCCCGAGATCGTACATCGACCGTCCTCCCGTCTTGCCTGCTCCAATGTACGATCCTCCCATGACGGCGTCGTTCCGAAAGCGAAACGCTGCTCCCTTCTCCGTCTCGACGATGCCGCTGTCCTCGAGCAGCTGCCTCGAGATGTTCATGGTCGAGGTCACGCCGCCGTAGGCCTGGTGATAGGCGGCAGCTTTTGGCTTTGTTGAGATTGCCATCTCGTACCTGTACAGCTCCTCGCTTGCCTTCGGCGTCGAGGCAGTTGACGAGGTGCCGTGGGCTGACTGCCGAGTAATCGCGCTGAGATGGATCGAGATGGGCTTGGTGGAGTGAGGTGAAGCATCGGTAGAGTAGTTGAAGCGGTGGGCGAGCGAGTGGAGGTAAGTGAGGGTGCGAGAGAGGGAGAGGGAGCCGCCGAACAGCTCGAGTTCAAGTCCGATGCGATCCAGCTCTTGTCGGTAGCGTGCGGTTGCCCAGTTGACGGGTGGCGGAGCGTTGGAGAGGGAGATCGACGCGATTTGGTTGAGCTGTGACCTGATGGGCTGGGTGCACGCCGTCTCGCGAAGATCTGCAACCGCAAGAGGTCAGCGCCGAGTCTCATAAGTCCGTCCGAAGTGACTGCTCACCAAGCATCCTCAACCTCAGCTTGGCCAGCCGTAGCACACCAGCATCTGTCACCTTCCTCAAGCCCTTGAGCGAGAGGACTTGGAGATGTTGGTAGCAGCCGTCTTGAGAAGCGAGCCTCGCGATCCAAGCGATGCCGTCGTCCGAGACCCGCGTGTAGTCGAGCTTGAGGACTGCGAGTAGCGGCGCGACTTTTCTGAGCTTCGAAAGGTCTTGATCCGAGAAGCTGACGTCGTGGGCGAGGTCCAAGATGGCGAGGAAGTAGCTCGGCGTTGGCGCTAGCTCTCGGCCCCTCGGTCCTGCCGACGCCCATTCTTGCACGGCGAGCTCGTTCTCCTCCTTGATCCAGTCGATCTCGGCTTCGTCCGCTACACAGAGTCCTCGATACGTCCTTCTTCGGCCTGGCAAGTCGTCGCCGAAGACCATGGCGAAGCGGCGCCAAACGTCGAACGGAAGGATCGGACCTTCTATCCGTGCGAGAACGGCTTCCAGGAGAGCGGGGACGTGAGGGAGATGGGCGTAGCGGTCGAGATGATCCCAGGCAGCCGGAGAGCCAAAGCCGTCTGCTACTCGAGCGATGCAGATGGACAGAAGGGCGGGTACGACGGAGGTCGACTTCGATGAGGATGGGATGCGCCTGTTGCTGTAGGCGAGCTGATCGAGCTGTGTACGAGTCTTGCTGGGCTTTGAAGGTCCCAGAGCGAAGTCGCGGTAGCCGATCCCAGAAATGGCCGACATGACGAGGCCCGAGTCTCGACTGTACATCCAAAGTCAGCACTAGCACCCTACAGGCTCACCAGCGAGCTCACCGAGTCGCCAGCTCGTGTTCATTTTGTGCTCGCTTGACGCGCTTCCGGCGCGTCTCCTGCTGCTGCTCGAAGTCTGCATGCTCTTCAGCTCTTGTGGGTCTACGCGGTCGGTACTCTGCGCCAAACATGCGCTGAACGAGCTGTTGTGGTCGAGTCGAGAGAGCGGGAGGAGCGAAAGAGGGATTTCGTCGGCGAGGCTCGCGAGACGAAGGGGATCTGGGTCGGCGAGAAGCTGACTGGGCAGAACAGTCGCTACCCACAGTGAGCAGATCTGCAATCTCCCAAAGTGCGCTGAGCTGCTTCACTGCAGGAGTAGTAACGCCCCCGCCCCTCTACACCTCGGCGCTCGGCGCTATAGCTCAGCATCCTGTGCACCTCGCTCAAAACCTCGCTCAACATCTGGACCGCTAGGGGATTCGCCAACGCCGAGTTTTGCCTCGCCATGGGCAAGGTCATGCTGAGTGAGTTCGCCGACGAAGTAATGAGCGCGACAGGAAGCTGACCTCGAACGGTCCTTCTCAGTCATCGGTCTGTTGATCTACACCTTCTGCGCCATGGTAAGCTTCACCCACGCCCGCTGGCAACCCTTCATTCGCCATCTTTCCCTCGCCGGTCGTCTCGAGCGCCGAACTAAGATATTACCACTCCCGCGCAGCTAGGTGCGAACCCATCGAGAGATCGTTGGCTTGCGCTTCGTGAGAATCAAGCTCGCAGGTCGGATGCTAATGTAGCAGGGACTGATTAATCTGCATTGTGGCGACTATAGCGGCCTTTTAAAGAATGAAAGGGGTACAGCAAAATCTCCAACGAGCCCCATCCACGCTCGGGGCCCACCCATCTAACGAAACCTGCGCCTCTGTTGAGCTCCAACGCCCGAGAGACAAATCCCAAGACAATCTACTGAGCAACGGTAGCAGCGGCGGTCTTGGCCTTGAGCTTGTTGACCCCATCATCGCGCTCCTCGATCTCGGCGAGGGTCTGCTCGTCCGTCAATCGCACGGACTGGAGGAAGAGGACGGAGATGAGACCGATGACAGCGATGCAGGTTCCAGTGATGGTCATGATGCGCTGTGGAGACATGGAAGAGTCAGGAAACTGTTCGGCGACTCAAAGCGAAAGCTCACCTGAGCCTCATCTTGAGCGCGGGCGACGGCGAGACGCTCAGGGGTGCCAACACCATAGCTGACGATGAAGCCGAGAGGGTTGGAGTAGGCGGTAGCGGCGAGAGTGTCGTTGTTCATGTACTGCCGAATCTTGGTGGGAACGGTGTTGGTCCAGATACCTCCTCCGATAGCTGATCCGATACCTCCCGCGAGGTAGTACACGGTCAAGTAGGCGGCGGTGATGGCGGCGAGGTCTGCGTAGGGCGAGAGATGGAAGAGTGAGGTCAGTTTCGCAGCTCGGATCGTGACCGAGGCTGAGAACTCACGCTCGTGCTTGGTGACGGTCTGAATGGCGGCTTGCGTACTGCAGAACGGTCGAAAATGATGTCAGCATTTCGTCCTGAAAAGCAGCGAAGCCCAAGCAGGGAGCTTAGGGCTGTCGCGAGAGCGGCGAGCGGCGAGCGTTGAGGTCGGAAGTAGAGAGCGAGAAGCTTACGGGAAGCCAATAAATCCGGATCCGATACCACGAACGACCTGGACCATGGCGAGATCTCCCTGACTGTTGGTGCTGCCACGGTAGCGGATCATAAGGCCTGTGAGCGAGGAGAGTCAGCGCCGAGTGAAAGTCACCTCCAACGAGAGAACATACCGAGAGCAAGGACCTCGACACAGAAGCCAAAGATGATGATGGGCTTGAGGTAGCGAGTGTAGCGCACGATGACTCCAGCGACGGCGGCGCAGAGGGTACCCGAGAAGGAAGCGATGGAGCCGATGCGAGTGGCCGACTTGGTCGTCTGGTTGCCAGCGACGACGAGGAAGGTGTACAAGTATCCACCTACGACTCCTCCAGCGGCAGGGTGGACCAGGGCGACGATGAAGCAGACGATTACGGTGCGGTTGGTGAGGAGCGAGAAGGGGATGAGAGGGTGGCGGGCGGCGAAGCGCTCCCAGAGGACAAAGGCGATGGTGCAGATGCCTCCGACGACGAGAAGCGCGATGCAGTGAGCTGTGAGAGTAGAGGGTAAACATCAGTGATTTTCCTCGGCGTTGATCTGGTCGGCGGAAGACTCACCGTCGCTCCACTTGGATCCCTTTCCGTTGGCAATGGTGATGGTCACGAGAATCATTCCGGCTCCAGCGACGAAGAGGAGAAGGCCGACGAAATCGAGCTGCCAGAAGACCGACATGAACTTGGCGCCGAACGACTTGCCGGCGGCGCGAGGAGGGGGAACGACGACGGCGGCGTTGGGGTCCTTCTTGCGTGGCCTCATACCGTAGCCGAGAGCGAGCATGATAGGAATGGCGAGAACGGGAGTGAGGATGCAGAACATGCCTGTGGAATGAGTGGTGAGCTTTCGGCGTCGTGAAGCTGCAGCAACGCCGAGATCGCACTCACCGAGTCCCCAACGCCAATTGTTCGCGGTCTCCTGCTTCGCGCCGAGAAGCGATTGAGTGATATCACCGCTGACCCAGACGTTGATGACCTGTTGAAGGAGGAGAGCGAGTCAGCATCGGGCGCAGAGTGGCTCCGGAGAGCGGCGGCGGCAGCGAAGGTAATGAGAAGCGTAGAGACCTACACCAGGAATGGAAGGGAAGATGGACCAGAACAGCCTGTTGCGAGTGCTCGAGATATCGGAGATGATGATGTTCTGCATAGGCGAGAGTATGGTGAGCTTGAGCTCGGCGCCGAAAAAGAGCGACAGACTTCAAGCTCACCTGGAGCAAGAAGAGGCCGGTGACACCGAGGATGTAGACGGCATTGCCGACAGCGTAAGCATAGATGCTTGGTGCGGAAGCAGCAATAGCCTGTCCGACGGCGTAGAGGAAGATGCACAGGCAGTAGGCCTCCACACGACCGAAGGAGTTGGCGATGGCGGCGATGGGAGGTTGAGAGACGGCCTGTAGGGTGGTGAGAGTGGGAGAGATGGAAGTGGAGATTCAGACGAGATGGTCAGTGAAGTGAGCGTGCCGCGGCTTGGGAGAAACTCGGCGCACCTGGAAGACCGACTTGATGCTTCGGATCGTGGCGAGTGTCGAGTGCGCAGAGAAGGAGACCGATGTCGCCGCCGTCAAATAACTCCCGTTGGTATACTGTTCTGCGTGATTGTTGAACGCAGGAAGTGTGGGGCGGATGTGAGGGGGAGGAGGAGACGGAGTTGGGTCAGCGAACGCCGAAGGACGGCCTCGGACGGCAAAAAGAGAGCAAGAACTCACCGAGACTCATCACGTAGGCGAGCAAAGCGAAAGACGAATACAGGAGGATGCGGTACTTGGTGGTGAGACGGTCGTTGAGGGTCTCCATCTGAACGACTCCTCGCGACTTCTCGACGATGGTCACTCCATTGTCGTCTACCATCGTCTTGTTGTCGAAGGGACCAGAGTGGGTGGAAGGAGTCGCAGAGGAGAGATCACCCTTCTCCTCCCGGTCGTGCTCTTGCGATGAGGAGCGAGTGGTGGCCATGGTGACGGAGGGCAAAACTTCGGAGCTCGGCGATGGTCGAACGAGACAAGAGAAGGGGAAAGTGAAGGCAGCGGCAGCGATGCGGATGAAGCAGGGAGTGAAGTGAAGAAGAGAGAGAGTCGAATCTGATGATCTGATTGCGAAGGGGAGCAGAAAGAATTTGTCCCGGGCGCTAGCGGGTTGCCAAGGTCGACGCGGAGTGTGGAGTCCGGCACGACTCGTTAGGGCTGGCTCCGCTCGCTGGGCAAGCTCTGCAGGTCGCTAGTGAAGTAGGATATCGTTTGCTTCACAACGACCATAAGCAGATCTGTCCATCCTCGCCTCCCGTAACGACCGTCGATGTCTGCGAAGGAGCACCGGCGCAGGCCAAAAGGGTCAGGCCTGTTCGTCACGGCGCGAAAGCACCTCAAAAGCAGCAGGCAAGGCCTTGGACGTCACGAGGCGACGTACCTTTGTATCCAAGTATGAACAGCGGACAATGTCGGAGTGTCCTGCTCCCCCGAGAGTGCGACCTCCCACCCCGGGCAGAACATGCTCGAGCACCCATCGCTCAGGATCCGAGAGGTTGATGATGGCCATGTCTCCCCTGCACCCGAGTAGGTCAGCGCTGTAGCTCGATAAACTGATGAAGGGAGAAGCTCACTTTTGTGTGCCAGTCATGATGCAGACGCCGTTTAGCGAAGGATTGTAGTGAGCGCCGATGAGGTAGTCCGAGCGCCATGGCTGCAAGCAAACGTCTCGAATGTCGCCAAGGTCAGCCACCTGCGAGGACTGGAGGGCGAGAGGGATATCAGCGGAGGCTCTCGAAAGGTACAGACTGTCGACCTACATCCTCAGCGTCCCACAGCTGCAGCGTCTCGATGGTGGTCGCTCCCCAAACTCCCTTGAGCTCGGCGCTATTCTCTTGACCCTTCAGCGCCATCCATCCAGCCGAGACCAAGCTCGCACCGACCTGCGATGTACTGAGCACCGAGTCATCCTCGTCGGCCACGCGCACGTCGTAAGTGTTGAGGAGACCGTCGACCGAAGCGGAGAGGAGGACGTGAGGGAGGGAAGGGGAAGGGTGGAAGGTGAGGGAGGTGATGTCGTCGGAGTGCGCCTCGGTGTACGTTGACTGCAGCTTCATCGTTCGAAGATCCCTGTTGTGTTTCGAGAGGATCAGCTCAAGTCTCGGCGATGAGAAGAGACAGCCTGCGATGCTCACCAGAGGTCGATGCTTGTCTCGTGGTGGTACAGCTCGGCGCCCACAGCTAAGCAGCTCAGATCACTACTCTGCGATGCTGTTAGGTAGGGAGCGCCCTTCGGTCCTGCTCGTCCACAGCTGGTCAGCTCGCTTCTTTTGCAGGGGGACGACGCAGAAGCTCCCCGCGAAGCTTGAAAGCCTCCTTAGAGAGGTCACGCGTATCCCAGCCGACGACGGTACCATCTCGAGCAGTGGAGAAGACTGCGGTGCTTCCCTCGCCAGCGCCAGCAACGAGCGAAGTGATGCCCTTCTGCGAGCTCTTGAGCGTCGCGAGCGGCTGCAAAGTCGGCGAGAAGGCGCGCAGCGAGTCGTCCGAGCCGGCAAAGAGGTAGCCCTGCGATCCTAATGGTACGACATGCAGCACGTAAGGCGCATTGTCGGAGCCAGGTGCGAAAGCTGCCTGTCCAGCGAGGCGAAGTGGGTTCGTGCCAGCACCAGGGATGAGAAGGGGAGGGGGCTTGCGGAAGAGGGCTGCCATACTGTTGAGGCTTATTGAGTGCTGGTTGAGAAGCTACAGGCGAGCGAGGCGATTCGAGCAAATTGGCGAGGAGATCAAGGAGCTGATTCGAGCCGCCTTTCGCTGGCCTTCAATTCGCTCCTTGTGGTCAAATGTATCAATTCGGCTGGTATTGATGATAGCATGCTATGAGATATAGGACTGAAAGCTGCTCCTGCTCTCGCGGCAGCTTGAAGTCTGCGAACATCGAGCATTTTGTCCTTCAACCTTGCACCCGCCGAACATGATCTGCTTGCTAGCTACCAGACTCGTCAAGTCGACACAGTAATTCGGCATACAGAAGGTCGGAGGCTTGTTGAGGGTCGACCGGCCGAGGTGAGGGGTGCCGTCGCGCGATCTAGCTCGGCCGAATTCGAGCTCGGCGACGCCTCTCTCGGAAAGCCTGCCAGCTTCCTCGCCTCTCGAGGGCACGAGAATTGGACACAAACAACAAGACTGCATTAGACTACCGACGGGAATCGACTACTTCTTCCCCTGCTTCTTCCCCTTCTCCCCCGCCCTCGTCCTCAGCTCTCGGCGAGTCTGCGCCTGAACCGCTTTGGTCGGCTTCTCGTCCGTCTCCAACTCCGCGTCTGACTCCATCATCGTCCTGGCCCAAGTAAAAGCCTCTTGCTGTAGCGAGGAAGACGATGTCAGCTATCTCTAGCTCGCCGGTCGAGCAAGCAAGACTTACGAGATGCTCGACGTGTACAGAGGCAGCTTGCTCGGTGAGAGGCTTTTGACGGTACTTGTTGATGGTGTTGATTGAGTGGTGCTGAAGAAGAAGCTGATCCAGCTCGTCGCATTCGCCGAGGAGGCGCATTTCCTTGCGAGAGCACCAGCAGCTGCGAAGGCGGGCGAGAGTTTCGAGTTAGCTGTCCGCTCACGAGTGAAAGGCGCGAGTAACGAGCTCACCCGCTACGAGTATTGTCAAAGAACATGACCTGTTGTGAAGAGACAAGAGGTCAGCGCGGCTGCAAAGCTCGAGGGAGTGACTGCGACGGACGGGGATGAGCTCCTCATGCTCGGCGCGAGGTGGCTTGGCGTTAAGTAGCGCTTTGGGTGTATCCTCGTCGTCGGGGTCGGCAATCTCGGCGGGGAAGGGCCAGTTTCCAAGAGTCCGAGCCCAGACGAGGAGACCTGCGGCGAGACGAGAATAAACGACTCATTCGGAAGCGAGGCGAGCAGCGAGCAACTCACCATCGAAGAGCTCGGTATCCTTAGTAACGGCGACCTTGTCCTCGTACGAAGCTACCTGCTGCTGCCAGTCGATGAAGGGCTGCCGGTCGATACCCTTGCGACGAGCCGACTTGGGCGCCTCTCCCTCCTCGGCGACGGCGGCCACATCAACCTTCATCTCGACGTCTCCACTGGCGTCCTTCTCCGCCGACTGCTCCTTGCTCTTGCTCTTGGGCGTCCTCTCGGCGCGCAACCTCGGCTTTGGCGGAGGAGCGACCGACTCGCGCGCTGCTGCCGTCGACTTCCTCGCCGAGCGGCCTGCTGCAGGTTCTTCGGCAGTCTCGCCGGGCTTCTCCTCCTCTGGTGGTGGCGCCTCGACCTCCTTCTCCTTGCCCTTGCGAGAACGAGTAGGAGGGGCGGCGGCCTTCTTGCTGGGCGCGGCAGGCGTCTTGACGGCGACTTCCTCCGGCGAAGGCTCACGAGCGGCGGCGGTTTCGGCGTCGGCGTCGGCGGGGTCGGATTCGATGATAGGCTCGTAGGCGAAGCCACGGCGAGAGGTTGACGGAGTAGGCGCTACGACGGCCGGCGGGTCGGCGATAGCTATAGGGAGGTCAGATGCAATAGTCTCAGCGTTGTGCTGGATAGTATAGAGTGGCGGCGGCGAGAACGAACTGCTACGGCGGCGCGAAGAGCCCTCGGGCAGGACCCATCTGCGAAATGAAGTCGAGTCAGCTCGGGGCGAGCGCTGTCAGAAAAGAAGAGCTCGACTCACCCAGACTCAAACAGCTTGAATGAGGCGCGAGGATCAACATCGACGACCTTGAGCTCTTCCTCGTCGAGAGAGGACCGCTTCGTCTTGCCTACATCCTTCTCCTCGCTCGACTTGCTCCTCTCCGTACGCTTGGGCTGCTGCTCCTGCTCCTTGCCCTTGCCCTTGGCTGCAGAGGGCGGCGCCTTCTCCTTCTCCTTCTCCTTCTCCTTCTCCTTGCCCTTCTTCCCACCTCCACCCTCCTTCTCCTTCTCCGCCTCTTCCGCCCGCAACCTCGCCGCCTCGCGCGGGTTCGGCCGACTCGACACCACCGGCGTCCCAGCGAGAGCTCCTAGCTCCCTAAACTCCCTCAGCATGCCATGACGAGGCGTACTCTCCTCCTCCTCTACGACAGCGGGCTTCTCCTTCTCGACCTGAGCGACCTCCTCCACAAGGGCAGCGGGAGGCGAGTCGGCCTTCTTGCGGCGTTTGGCGTCCCGTTCCGCTCCTTTGCTCCTGTCGGAGGATCCTCGACGCTTGTTGGAGGCGGCGGCCGGGGTCTTGGGTTCGACGACGGCTGGCTCCTCCTCGCCCTCGGCGTCGACGTCCATAGGAGTCGGCTCGGCTCCTCTGCTCTTGCTCCTGCTGGCGCGCATGCTTGTCGAAGCTGGCACTGCTCGTCCCTTGCCCTTCTCCTTGGCGGTCTTCTTGCTCGGCTCCTTGTTCACAACGGCGACTTCCTCGTCCTTCTCCTGCTCGACCCCCGGCTCGGCGAGCTTTTCGACGACCTGCTCGACGGGCTGCTCCTCCTCGACCGCTACCGATTCCTCGTCGACGACCTCCTTCGGCGGTGGCGGTTCATATTTGAACTCGAACAGCTGCTCGAGGTACTCGGGCGTGACGAGTTCGGCGAGTTGAGCATGAAGGACGGAAGGGTCGGAAGTCGGTTCGTCGAGCGAGTCGAGCTCGGCAAGGATCTCCTCCGCCGCCTCGCGGACACGAACGGCATGGCGATGGATGACCGAGTCCTTCTTGTTGTAGCGGCGGGCGTTGTTGAAGACGAGGTCAATGTCGTCCTGCGGTCAAGGCATGGAGAGTCAGCGGCGACCTCACGAGCAGTGAAGGAGAGGGACTCACCTGGAAATCGGTCGCCGTGAGGTACTCGTGTCGCTCGATCTTCTCGCCCATGGTAGCCCAGTCCATCGGAAGCTTGATGATGTCGTAGTAGTCGGGCGCGAGCGAGCGACTGACGGGCTGCGCAAAGAACTGCTGCTTGTCGAGTCTGCGAGTCGAAGAGTCGACGATCAGCTCCGTCTCTCCTCCTTGCCAAGGCCTCAAACTCACGCCGCCACCCTCGCCAGCACCTCCCTCATCTTCTTCTCCTTGGGGAAGATGAAGTCGTCGATCCAGCTCTTGAACAGCTGGACCCTCTCGAGCTTCTTCTTCTCCCTCTTCCTCACCTGCTCGGTGAGCATCCGCACCTTCTCGAGGTCGTTGCGAACGAGGCGCATGAGCTCGAGCTTCTTGGCCTTCTCGTGCTCGGTTTGGTGGTGTGAGGTGCCGGAGGCGGTCCAGGGCTGTTGTGAGGCAAGAGCGACGGTTAGCTCGACCGAGACGAGAGAGAAAGAGAAGGGACTCACCTCGAGATGCAGCCTCTTCAACAACGGCGCTCCCCTCCTCGCCTCCCTCTTCAAACTCCAATACCTACACAGCAGATTCATAAAGTCCTTTTTGTTGACGACCTTGATTTTCGAGGTGTATTGGTTGACTCGGTCGAGAACGTATGCGGGGATGAGAGGTGGGCCAGAGGAGTACGACTTCTTGTAGGCGCGGGAGGATTTGGCTGACTTGAGAATCCCGCCGTGGCCGTTGAGGGTGACGCGGAGGGAGGTTTGGCCCGAGGCCTGTCGAGCGGCTTTGCGAGCTTCGACGGCGGCGGTGTCCTGCGCGCGAGAGTCGAGAGCGAGTCAGCTCGGCGCCCTTCATCTTCCTCGGCCGCTCTACTCCCTCCGCTTCGATAAGAGGAAATGACTCACGTCCGAATGCTTCTCACAGTAAGCCTTGAGGTCCCCATTCGCCCCTCCCTGCTTCATCTTCAACTCGAGGCCATGATCCCTCGCGCAGGTGACATGGAAGGCGGTGAAGCAGTTGCGGTTGGCGCACTGGATGCAGGCTCCGACTCGTTTGCGACAGAGGTAGCAGACCTGTCGATGTCGATCCAGGTCGAGAGGGAGAGGGAGAGGAGAAAGTCAGCTTCCGCCGAGCGACAAGAATTGGCAAGGTCGACGTACGAGCTTCCAGCGGTTCTTCGAGATGTTCTCCACTCCGTCAATCGGCTCCATGTAGACCGTGTTGCTCACTCCCGTGTCGGGGACCCAAATGGCGCAGAGGAGATGGGCCCATTGAGCCGTTGTCGTTTGCTTGAAGGCGCCGTACGAGTTGGGACAGAGGACGCAGGACTGTGGGGGGTGGTCGAAAGAGTGCAGAGAGAGCGAAGAGGAGGGAGGAGAAGGGCCAGAGGCGGGTTAGCGGGACGGTCGCCGAACTGACCGAGAGTCGAAACTTACGACGGGCTTGTCGGGCGAGACGGTGCACTTGCGGCAGAGCCACTGGCCCTCAGGGATGTAAGGTACTCCGTAGCAATCTGTGTGGGCATCATCAAGTCAGCGGAGGTCTCGCGTCGGATGACACCGACCGCCTGCGCCGAGCCCAGCGCAAGCGAGCCCGAGATCCTTCGAGAGCAACCGCCGACTCACCTTGATGCACGGCCAAGTTGCAGCCATCGCAAAAGACGATGGCGTTCGAGTTCTCGCACTCGCCGTCGTCGCAGATGGCGCAGACGGATTCCTCCATCGCGGGAGAGGGCTTCTTGGGAATCGACTTGGACTATGGGGGCGCAGGAGGTGATGCGACATAAGCACAGGGGCAAAGAAAGAGCGTGTCAGCTTCAGCCGCGCTCAACGTGATCGTCGACGGTACCGAGCAGCCCAGTCGCCCTCCGTCGGCTGGACGACGAAAAGCGAGCAAGGAAGCAGGCGAGTCAAATGAGAACCACGTACAAGGTCAAACCACTCCTTCTCGAGCTTGTCGAAGAGGATCTCGAACGTCTCGTAGGAAACGGGAGCGATTCCCTCCGCCTTGCGCTCGGCGTTGAGGGCGTCGAGCCAGATTTGGTCTGTAGGCGAGGGCGGTCGAGAGGAGGGGTGAGGTCGGTCGGTGAGGATTTGGCGAAAGAGGAGCGAGCGGGAAAGGCGAGATGGGAGGTGGAGGGAGGGAAGGATTGCGAAGGCGAGGAGAGGAGGCGACGAGCGATGGTCAGCGGATGCCAGCGAGCTGAAGAGGGAGCGAGCACCACTTACCCTGCTCGTCCATATCGTACTCGACCTGCCTAGAGAGATCCGCTTCCATGGGTGCTGTAGGAGCGCAGCGTTGTGAGGAGAAGGGAAGGAGGGTTAGCGAGCGCTCTCACGCGAGGACTAGCGACGCTCAGTGAATGCCAGCAGCTCCCAGCGAGAGCTATCAGCAGCTTCCTGCGCTTCCCGTCGCCCTGTCCTGCTCCAGCGAGCTACAGAGACGCGCAAGAGAGCGGACTCCGCCTAGAGCTCGTCGCGCTCGTCTGAGACCTTCAGCGCTCGGAGAGGGCTACAGGTGACATATAGCCCTCTAATAAACTGCAGCGGACCGCGCTGTACCCTTCTACAACCTCCCCGCCGCCCTACGCGTCCGACAAAACACTCGAGCGCGTTTCCCACCTCTTACAGCCGCTGTGGTGGACCAGAAAATGCTGCAACTCACGCAGGTACCGAATGTATCTCGTATCCCGATCATTCTCTTTCCCTCCCATCCATTCCTTGCCGTCGTTGAAGCCGTAAAAGGCGGCAGAGTTGTTGTGAACGTCGGGAGCGACCAAGACGGAGGGGTCCACGAGCTTGTACTCGACTACAGGGATGGGCTGGGGCTCGTGGCCGTGCGCCATTGCTGATTTGCTGTACTACAGCCGGCGCTGAGTTGAAAGACGAGGAAGCGGTCGGACTTCAGGAGGCCAAACTCGAGCTCGACACCTCTCTTGGCTCTGCCCAAGTCGCTCGTCGTTCTCAAATCGACACAATGGCGGCCGTTTCATACAATCAACCTGATCTACTACAGCCCTACAAGGATATCATCGCAGGCGGTACGTCTCTGCTCCTCTCGGAACCGCTCCAACGGCGCACCCGCCCCACCACAACGGCTCTCGAGACCGAGTCGGTCCACTTCGCCGCGCTGGAGCTGTGCAATAGCCTCGAGAGGGAAGTTAGATCGACGGGACAGCGGCGAGGGCTGCATACGACCTCCCCGACGTGTTGACAGGCAGCTCGACTGAGCGGGCTCTGCACGAGTGACGACGACGACAGTGGGGAGCTATAGGAGAGGGCGGGAGGGGCTGAGCAGTCTACAGGCCAGTCGAGGCTATAGCTGACATACCGACCCACCCTACAGGCGAAACGGACTATGCTCTCTACACTCTCGTCACCGTCGGCGGAGGCAACGAGTTGAAGCTCGTCTCTTCCGGTCAGTCTCGCGATTCTTCGGGGCAGCCGACACTCGCTGACTCTTCTTCATACAGGTTCCGGTGGACTCGACGAGCTCGAGGATGAGTTTGTGGACGGTAAAGTCATGTGGGCCTTCGTGCGCGTCAAGGATCCCGGATCGCAGCTCGCCAAGTTTGTGCTCGTCCATTGGGTGCGTCTTGCTGCCCTGAGACTCGCGAGAGACTTATCGCTGACTCCTTGACTCGCTGCAGCTCGGAGATGGAGTCCCCACGAGCAAGAAGGGCCTGTTCCCCTCCCACTCGGCGGCCGTCTCCAAGTTCCTCAAGGGGTGAGTTGCGCGTTCCTGTGGAGATACGATACACTCGCTGATACCTCTGCTCGTTTCGTAGAGCACACGTCAATATCCAAGCTCGCAACGAGGAGGACGTGATCCCTTCGCACATCCTCAAGCGTGTCGCCGATTCCTCGGGAGCCAAGGTTCGTGTACTCTCGGCCTCCTCACTCGCCTCTCACTAACTTAACGCTTCTCTCCCAGTACTCGGTGCACAACGAGCCCGCCCAGCGGTACCAAGCGCCCGCTCCCGTCACCTCCTCCTACGTCCCCATCGGCCGTCCCGTCATCAACCAAACGAAGCCCGTCGCCCCTCCCACTCCCGTCGGAACCTCCTACGCCTCGAAGCAGAACGAGCTCGCCGAGATTCGCAAGACCCAGGAGGACCTCGCTGGGCGTGCTGCTGCGCCGAGCATCCAGGGAGTCGCGGCGGTCAAGACGATGACTCCCCCTGTGGCGAGGAGTCCTGCTCCTGCTGCTGTTCCTAGCCCTCCTGTCGTCCCTTCGACTGCTCCTACCTCGCCTCCCGCGCCGGCGCCTGCTCCTGCCAAGTCGAGCTACGAGCGCCCCGAAGCTGTGGTGAGTCTCATCTCTCCTCTCTCGCCCTCCCAGCTCCTCGCTCATCCTTTCTACTTGACAGGGAACATCCTACACCCCCGTCTCCCTCGGCAAGCCCGGCAAGCTGGTCAACCGCTGGGGCGCCAACGCCGTTCAACAAGAGTCCTCCGACTCCTCCCCCAAGACTCCTACTCCCTCCTGGCAACGTCCCACGCCCACCTCGACCGGAGCTGAAGCAGCCGCCTCCCCCCTCGCGCCCAACACCGGCGCAGCGCAAAAGCCCCTCACCTGGTCCGAGAGGCAGGCCATCGCTAAGAAGCAGAGGGAGGAGGAGGAGGCTGCTTCAGCTGCTGCTACGGGCGCTCAGGTTGGAGGAGTGTCTAAGCCTCCTAGTTCTAGTGCCAGTGCGTTCGGTGCTGGTGCTGGAGTGGGCGCTGCTGCTGGGGCGGGGTTGGCGAGGGTCGCGCCGAGGTTTGATGAAGATGATGATGAGGAAGGGCAGAATGCGCCCAAGTGGGATGATGATGAGGATGATGCCGAGCCCGTCAAGGCAACTCCTGCTCCCCCTCCCCCTCCTCCCGCCCCTCCTGCGCCCCCTGCCCCTCCTCGCGCCGTCGTCGCCGAGCCCGAGCCTGTGAGTTTCTCTTCTCGTTCGCTCAATCGCTCGCTCGACGCTGACCCACGTTGAATTCTGTCCAGGCTGCTGCTGCGCCTCCTCCTCCTCCCCCTCCTCCTCCCCCACCACCTCCCGCGCCGCCCGCTCCCCCTGCGCCGAGTTTGGTCGCCCCCGAGCCTCAAGTCGACCCCGAGGAGCTTGCCGAGGAGGTGAGTTGTCCTCACTATGCTAATTTAGCTCGAACTCCGCTCACTCGTCCCACTATCACGCAGATCCCCACCCAAGCCGTCGCCGACCTGTCCCTCTCGGACCTGCCTCCCCGCCATGCCGATTCGGGCATTCGCGCTCGCGTCCTCTTCGAGTACACCGCGGATGAGGAGAATGAGATGACTTTGGTCGAGGGCGAGATTGTCGAGCAGATCGAGATGATTGATGAAGGGTGGTGGAGTGCTACTGGGGAGGGAGGGAAGAGTGGGCTGTTCCCTTGTGAGTTGGCGTTTGCTCGTGTACGATTCGTTGAGCGGTCGCTAACAACGGAACCGCTGATCTTCTGTTGCGATACAACAGCCAACTACGTCGAACTTCTCGAGGAGGACGACACGCCTGCCGAGCCCTCTCCTGCCGCCGCCGCCGCGCCTCCCCCCCCTCCCCCTCCCCCTCCCCCTCCCCCCCCTCCCCCTCCCCCCATGCGAGCTGCTCAGCCCGAGCCGGAACCCGAGCAAGGGCAGGAGCAGGATCAAGGAGTAACAGCGACGGCGTTGTACGATTACGAAGCAGCCGAGGAGGGAGAGCTCTGTGAGTCCCAGCGCTTTGAGCTTGTTTCTATGGCTGTCGCTGACCGGCCCTTTCGCCCTTCGCAGCCTTCGCCGAAGGAGATCTCGTCACTCAGATCGAGTTCGTCTCGGAGGATTGGTGGCAAGGCGTCACCGCTGGAGGCGAGCCGGCGGTCTTCCCTAGCAACTATGTGCAGCTCAACGAGTAGGCAGCTTCTCCAAGTGATAAAATGCAGACGAAAGGACAGTTCGAAGTTCAAACCGAGCGTGCAGCGAGCGAGACAACTTGCCAATCGCCACCAGAACAGTGATGGCGGAGGGAGAGGTCCGCTTGGTTCAAACGTCGTCTCTGCGCAGAGCTCGGCGCTTGAGCGGGGCGAGAGCTCACCTAGTTTCCTTGCCGGTAAAGAGGCTTGTCCGTCCGCCCTGCAGGTCCGGGAAGCAACAATATTCCTCGCTTGAACGAGAATATTGTCAAGGCCGTCGAGCAACCACGTCCCTTAAGGCTTGCAGAACAGCTGCTCGGCGCTGATCTTCCTCTCGCTTGCGCTCTCGAAGTCTGGCTGACTGTGCGTAACGAAAATGGCTTGCAAAGATAACGAATATGTACAGCACTGCTTGACTATGTGATGATCAGACGGGAATGGGGATCTCGCCTTGAGGGGTGAGCCTGCGAAACGAGAGGGAAAGGTCAGCGCCGAGGTCGGCGTTTGAGGGAACGGGAAAGCATACCTGATGGCGTGGCGACGGTGGGCCTCGTCGTAGTCGAATACAGCCGAGTGGACAACACTGCGTAAGAGGGAGTCCGAGGTCAGCGAGATGCCGAAGGGAGCGGTCGAGCAGAGTCAGCTTCGGCGGAGCCAAGACTCACCTGCGGTTGTCCCAGACGATGATGGTACCAGCTTCCCACCTGACACGGCACTGGAAGTCTTGACCGCGAGCAATGTGGTCGAAGAGGAACTTGAGGAGGTAGTCGCTCTGGAGGGCGAGAGGGAGGGGCAGGAATTCAGCACCGAAGCTCGGCGGTAAGGCGGAGGCAGATTTGACGAGCAAAAGCAGCGACTCACCTCCTCCTTCTTCCACCCAACAATCTTCCGAGTGAAGCCTTCGTTGACGAAGAGCATGGGCTCCTTGGTAACGGGGTGACGCCTCACAACCGGCTGCTCCGTCTGAATGGGAGGGCGACGAGAAGGACCTCCACGAGAGCGCGACTCGGCATCCTGCTCGAAAGAAGAATGAATGGCGCGAAGGCCGTGCAGGCGCTCTCGGAAGGCGGGGGAAAGGCGCTTGTAGGCCTCGGTCGAGGAGGAGTAGAGAGTATCGCCGCCAGTCGGGGGAATAGCGAGACCGAGGAGGAAGGTGGTGGATGGAGGGTTGACTTCGAAAGTTACGTCGGAGTGCCAGGAAATGGACGAGTTTCGGTCGGGCACCTCCTCAAGGAACTTGCGACCGAGCTGCTGGTCTCGGTAGACGACGTGAAGGTGAGGGGAGATGGCGGGGTGGGCGGTGGTAGGGTGAACATGAGCGGGTCCAAAGTGGTTGGTGACCTGCATCAGCTTCTCGAGTCCGGCATCCTTGAGGTCCTGGTTGCGGCTGTCCAATAGAAGAGGTCAGCTGCCGACTCAAAAGCTCGGCGAAGACAGAGCGACTTACAAAGCGACGACACCGCGCTGGGCGACGTAAAGAGCCAGCTCATCCAGTCCAGCGGGCGAGAGAGTCGAGATCTGTACTCCATCAACACTCGACCCGATCTCTGCCCCGTCGGAAAACGGGTCAGCCGAGGTGCCGGAACAATTGGCCTCTGCGAGGTCATCGCAAGAGGCCAGAGTGGAGACGTACTCGGGGTGAGCTTGTTGACACCAACATCTGATCCTTGAGGGAACAAGTTTGGGAAGGTAGGGTCTGCACGGCAGCCAGGCTCTTCAGCAGGCGAGACGTGGCGGGGCTCGAGGGGAGGGTAGGTTTCCATGGACCAAGTCGAGAGGTACTGGGGGTATTCGGGGCCATTCTATGAAGCTTTGTGTAAGCCTCTAACGTCTACAAGAGAGCGGAGAGAGCACTCACGTCTACATACTCCTCCCCGGCGGGCTCGGCGATGGATTGAGGCTTGAGAGAAACAGGCATGCTTGCTGGTCGTCGTTGGGTGGTGCTGGAAGGAAGAAAAGAACAACAGCGCGTTCGTTCGAACCGGCAATGGTCCCCCGGTGGGTGGAGACGTGCTCGCTCAGCAAGGCGATCAGCGAAGGTGTGCTCTCAAATCTCAGGGTCGAAATGTCGCCATGGGACACAAGGAGGGCGCTAAAGGCGATCAACCGCGATGCGCGGGTGCAGCTGAGGGCTGCACAACATCTGTATGCTGTACCGCAGGGCCGCAGAGGTCGACCGAGGTCCAAGCAGGAGCAGCAGGGAAGCGCCGAGCCTACCGCGAACTCCGGTTGAGCCCCGCTGCTCTCCTTCTTTCTAATCGGCTGATAGACATTTGAACTTGCTTCTGTTTGCCGATTCGGCGTAACTTCGGCCTTCGACGGGCAATGCAAGACGTGCTCGCATCACCTCACGATCTCACACGCTGCACGCTTTTCTCCTGCCGCCGACCCGTCTCGACTATCGCTTTCCCCTCTTTCCCTCCTGATCCTCTCTCTCGCTCGCTTTCCCCGTTTCGACCCCGTCAGCATGACTTCCGTGCAACCTGCTATCAGCTCGCACCCTATCACACAAGAGACCTCCGCCGACCTCGACCTCGAGCGCAAGCAGTCGCGCCGCTCGGAGGAATGGCTCGTCGCTCAACCGCTGGATGCCAAGTACGAGGGCCGTCACCGCTACGATCCTGCTGCCGTCTGGACTGAGGAGGAGGAGAAGAAGGTCAAGCGCAAGATGTGAGCTCTCCGACTCGGTGCATGACCTACAGCCTTGGCTTCGGCGCTAACCCACTTTCGCCCCTTCCCCTCCTTCTCGGCCGCTTCGGACCGCCTTTCCCTTCGCCTCGACCCCTCACGATGCCTTACCCTCTGCAGCGACATCCGAGTCATGTCGTGGATGTGTCTTGCCTTTGTGAGTCGAAGTCGGCCTCCGAGTCAATCCTCGCCGAGCACTCGACTGACAGCTTGGCCTCCACAGTTCTGCCTCCAACTCGACCGAGGCAACATCTCCTACGCTCTTGCTGATGGCATGCTCGCGGATCTGGGAGTCAACACCAACGTCTACAACAACGGACAAACGATCTTCTACTGCTCTTTCCTCTTCGCCGAGCTGCCCTCTCAAATGGCCGTCAAGTACCTCGGACCGGAGCGCTGGCTTCCTGTCATCAGTAAGTATTGCTAGGGGTTCGCGAGGAGGCCGTGGCTAATTGTTCCCGTCCTCCCCGTCCGCTTCGCTCGTCTCCCTCAGTGACCTGCTGGTCGATGTGAGCGCTCTTAGCTCTGCTGCAGCTCGACTTCTCACGCTTACCGTGTACCTTCCGCAGTGTCGCCCTCTCCCAGGCTTTTATGACCAACAAGGCCGGCTTCTTCGCAACCCGCTGCCTTCTCGTGAGCTCCGAGTCAGCGCTCAGCGTCCCGTCGCCGAGACGCCTCGTAGCTCACCTCACCTCGCCAACAGGGTCTTTTCGAGGGAGGCTTCATCCCTGGAGCTATTCTCTTCCTTTCCTACTTCTACACGCGCAAAGAGATGGCTATTCGCCTTGCCGCGTTCTGGGGAGTGAGTCCATTCGCCTTCGCCGAGCGCGGATATCAGCCCTTCGAGGCGGCGACGCCGCTCTAGGACTCGTCTGGGACGGCGAAGATGACAAGGTTGTCTGGCGTGCTTGAGCGCTGACCAATGACCCCACCTGCGCAGACCCTCAACATCGCCAACATCATCGGAGCTTGCATCGGCGCCGGACTCACCTCGATGCGCGGCATCCACGGTCGTCCTGGATGGTCCTGGCTCTTCTTGATTGAAGGAGCCATCACCGCTGTCATCGGAATCACCACTGCCTTCTACCTCCCTGGATCGCCTACTCAGACCAAGGGCTACCTTCGCGGCAAGAACGGATGGTTCAACGAGCGTGAGGAGGTCATCATGGTCAACCGAATGTTCGTCCGAGCTTTGTTCATCGCTTTCATGCGCCGTGCGCCGAGCTAACGTGCTCTCTATACTGCAGCCTTCGCGACGACCCTAGCAAGGGAAGGACCAACTTCCGCTCGCCCATCCAGTTCAAGGACATCAAGGCTGGCTTCACCGACCCCTCCATGCTGTTCCTGTACTGGATCGGACTGATTTCTTACATTCCCACTGGGTTCGTCTGATTTCTTTCCTCAGCGACAGTCGTCCAGCGAGACCTCGGCGATGCTGACCCTCTTCTCGCTCCCGCTTGTAGAACTGTCGGAGCCTACCTCTCCCTCACCATCAAGGAGCTCGGCTTCAGCACTCTCAAGACCAACCTCATGACCGCCCCAGCCGCCGCTATGACCATTGTCCTCATGTCGCTCGTCTCTTGGTACTCGGATAAGATCAACTCTCGCGCCATGGTCGCTCTTCTTGGCGCCTCGTGGCAGATTGCTGTACGTGACTTCTAGTATGAATCAGTGTGCCCCCCCTGGGCAAGGCTGCAAGCTGACCTGGCTCCTTGTCCTTCTGTCCCGAGCAGCCTTTCATCGCCGTCAACTTCTCGCAGCCTACCTGGGACAGGTGGGGCCGCTATGTTCTCGGTCTTGTCTGCGTTGGTTACCCTTACTGGTGAGCAGTCCTTGTTCCAATCCAGACTACCGCCGGTGGCTGACCCGCCTTTCTTTCCCGAACACAGGCATCCCATCCTCGTCTCCTGGGTTTCCGAGAACTCCAACAGCGTCAAGGGACGTGCTTGCTCGACGGCTTTTTACAACATCTTCGTCCAAGCCGGCAACATCGTGGCCTCCCAGATCTACAGGGCCGACGACAAGCCTCTATACCGACGAGGAAACAAGGTGAGATCTCGCCCAGTCGAGCGCCGAGCTGTCCTTCTCGAGCCAAGCTGACCTCTTCTGTCTCTCTCGCAGATCCTGGTGGTGACCGTCTTCGTCACCCTCATCTCGTTCGTCGCTCAGCGATGGGTTCTCATCCGAATGAACGCCAAGAAGGAGGAGGCCTGGTCGAAGCTCACCACCGAGGAGCAGGAGGACTACATTGTCAACGGTCCCGACATCGGCAACAAGCGCATTGATTTCAGGTGAGTACTTGGGAAGGTATTGAGCTTGGACGGATGACGCCGGAGACGAGAGAAGTCCAGCGCCGAGGCTGACCTTCCTCGCTTCTTCCACAGGTTCGCGTACTAGACTCTTGGGCAGCTGGAAAAATGGTAGATTATGGTTATACCCGTCAATGAATATTCTGGTATCGGTTCGAAGCGTCAGCGAGGAGCTGCGAAAGGTCTTGCCTCGCGCTGGGAGGACTGCAAGCTGCTCGGCGAACATTCGGGTCCTGCTCTGAGTTCTCCGCTGCTGCTCGTAGACAGCCTGTCTTGAGAGTTACTGAAAGTCAACCCTAGCTTGCACTACTACAGGGTCGCCTGCGGGGTCGGCGCTGCTCCTGCTTGATCTCGGGCGCCTGGACCTTCGCTGACAGTGGAAAGCAGATCGAGCGAGCACGTCTCCACCCACCGGCACAGCTTGCCGGTTAGAACGACCGCGCGTTTCTTATTTTCTTCCTCCCAGCACCACCCAACGTCGAACAGCAAGCATGTCCGTTTCTCTCAAGCCTCAATCCATCACCGAGCCCGCCGAGGAAGAATATGTAGACGTGAGTGCTCTCTCCGCTCTCTCGGAGACGTGAGATGCTTACACGAAGCTTCATAGAATGCCCCGAATACTCTCAATACCTCTCGACTTGGTCCATGGAGACCTACCCTCCCCTCGAGCCTCGGTCGCTCGCGAGAGCGAGATGGAACGAGCATCGAACGTCTACTCTTTGCAATCCTATAATTCTATCAACATTTCTAAGCGTAGATAGCGAGCTTGGGGTGGATGGCGACAGGGTCGGCCAGCCTGCGATTCTCGTTCAACGCCGAGATGGCCTCAACGTCCTCCTTCTCGAGCTCGAAGATCGAATCCAAGTTCTCCTGCTGGCGGGCGGCGTTGCCCGACTTGGGGATGACGGCGACTCCACGCTGAGTAGCCCAGCGGAGGAGGACCTGTGCGGTGGTCTTGTTGTGCTTCTTGGCGATGGAGGAGATGGTCGAGTGCTCAAGGAGGGAAGGGGTGGCGAGGGCGAGCTCGTGGTTCAGCTCGAGCCAACTGGCGGGGCCGAAGGAGGAGTCTGTGAGAGGTGATTTGGGGTCAGTCAGGCTGTGCAAACGGGTGAGAGACCAGCTCGGCGCAAGCTCACAGGCAGTGACGTTCATGCCGAGGGTCTTTGCGAGCTCGACAAGCTGAACCTGGGTGAAGTAGGGGTGGTGCTCGATCTGGAGGACGGCAGGCTTGATCTTGGCGTAGCGGTGGAGGTCGACAAGGAGCCCTCCCGAGAAGTTGGAGACTCCAATCGCCTTGGCGAGGCCGGCCTCGTAGATCTCCTCCATTCCCTTCCAGGTCAAGTGAATGGGGTCGTCCGAGGGCGTAACAATACCCTTGCCGTCGTCCCACTCAGGAGGGTCTATCGTGCGAAACCAAGGGTCAGATGGCCGATGGAACTCGAGAGCCGAAAGGAGAACTCACAGCGAACGGCCGGGTCGACGTCTGTAGGTGAGCGAGCGAGTCAGCGAGGCTCGGTCGAGGTAGAGGGATTTTGGAACGTACATTTGAGCGAGATGGGGAAGTGAATGAGGTACAAATCGAAGTAGTCGACACCCCAGTCTGCGAGCGACCTCTTGACGGCGGGCATAACGTGCTCATGAGCGTGGAAGGTGTTCTGGTGGAGCAAGGAGGGATTAGCTCGAGATACTGGAGCTCGCCGAGATCTCGCCCGAACTCACCCAGAGCTTGCTGGTGATGAAGACGTCCTCGCGCTTGACAATGCCCTCGTCAATAGGCCTCTTGAGTCCCTGTCCAGCCTGCACCTCGTTGGAGTAATCGGCAGCTCCATCTAGAAGCCTGTAGCCTGCTTTGAGAGCGTCGTAGACCACCTGGGCCGTGTTCTCGGTAACCTTCCAGAGTCCGAAGCCCACGAGAGGGGAGACAGCGCCAGTTGAGAGGGTGTAGGTCGATGCGGATGCCATGTCGTCTGTTCTAGGTGATGATAGATGCAGAGCCAACCTGCGCCTGCTCGAAATTGAGGTAGATTTACCGGCCCCCCTCGCGGTGGTGTGCTTCGCCCACGCAATGTGCTTGATCGCCCTTTGTGAGGCCGTTTCGGGCTGCAGGGCTTCCTAGCCGTTGGAGAAGCTTTGCATCGGCCAGCGCCGAAAGATCCGAAGGTCGGAAGTGAGAACGGCGAGCAAGTCGAGCGAAGGGGAGGAGGAAGAGCCTGCTCAAGAGTCGCCGAGAGGTTGGCAAGGCTTCGCAGGCAGGCAAGTTGGTCCTATCGTCCAGGAGACGACGAGTAGCGCTCGAAGGCGAGTGGTGCATGCTCCTCGCAGCTCAAGAGCACCTCGCGACCTTCGCAAGCGAGCCAGTAGAGCGAATCGCCGAACCCGCCATCGCCGAGCCTCAGCGCCCAGGCAACGGATCGAAGTTCACCACAAAGAGGCAGCGAAGAGCCATCGTCGAGTAAGTGTCGACTGTACGCCGTAGCGAGCAACCTCAGGGCTCAGGCGCCCGACCGAGATTCCACCCCCAGCTTCGCCGACTCCCCACATCGCATCTCTCCACACGACGACGACAGCGATACGCAACAAAGGGTCATCGCGTTACGCATCAGAGAGGGCCGTGGTTTGATACCCATCTCCTCGGCGGTCCCGCCCCATCAAGCGCTCCCATCCTCAGCGCTCTCCTCCCTCTCCACACGCGTCGTCCAAATAAGAAGCCGTTTATGCGGACTTCTTGGCCTTGGCGGCGGCGACCTAGATGCAATAAATGAGCGTGGGTCAGCTCTCCTGCTTCACCGAAGCTTCCCTTCCACTCAGCGCGCCTTGCGCCGAACCCTCCTCTTGAGATGCGAGACTAGGACGCACGTTCACCAGGCGCCTGCGCTGCTTCTTGAGGAGCATGATCTCGAACCTGTCGAAGTCGGAGGTGTTCCTCCTGGCCTGCTGGGCAGCACGCTTCTTGGCCCACGAGGAAGCCTCCCACTTGGCGGAGACATCGGAAGCCTCCCAGACCTTCTTGACGGCGGAAGTGCCGGCGGCGCGGGGGAGCTTCTTGAGGACGAAGGGGGTGAGGGTGAGGCGGCGGTAGGCGAACGACTGGCGGGGAACTCCAGTGACGGGTCCCTCGATGAGAGCCTGCATGAGCCGATTGAGCGGTCAGTCATAGGTTCCCCCTAGGCTGCACTACATCCCCGATTTCTGCAGCGGTTCCCCCTCTGTAATCTCGTCATACTCACGCGGTTGTGGTCGATGATCTCAACGATGGTCGCGAGCTTGCCCGACGAGGGACCGTCGTTGAGGAGGACAACGCGGCCGACCTCGACGTAGCGCTTGAAGGTGCTGACCGACGACGTAGGGGCGGACATACTGATGTGGTGGATAAAGTGGTGAGGAATGGGGGGACGTAGGTCAGCTCTGATGCCCTCCAACTCCCACCTCGAATCGCTGCGCCCGCCCGCCTGCCCGCTCTCGCTGGACAAGCCTGGGTTCCCCCTGCCAATTGAGTGCTGAAACCTGGTCTCTCCCTGCAGAAACCGACAGCATTCCACCCTCCTACACGCCTGTAGCCTTCCCCTGTTCCCTCGTAGCCTCCTGCTGCCTCTGTGGCCGACCGCAGAGTTTTACTCGACAGCGCCCTCCCTGGGCCGTCGATTCGTGTAGGAGTTGCGCGAGGGTGCAAGGAAGTGTCGTAGGATGTACATGGACTTGTGGCGAGTCGATTCGAGAGCGTAGATGTACCTAGAAGTGGAGGAGTGAAATCGACGCGGTCAAGAGAGCTGCGCCGCTCAACGTCGAAGTCCGCCCACTCGCCTCCTTAAAATGACCTCGTTCAAATGTGGCAAGCTCAGCTTGAGCTGTTCTCTTGCATATTTTGAGAACTATTTCGCACATCGCAGTCCTTTGCAGCTCTCCCATCGCCCTACAGACCCCGATTAGCCTTCGCCGAGAGTGTTGTCTCCGTGGAGGAGGATGGAGAGGGAGAGGAAAGCATTGCACTACATCACATATCACTGAGCTACAGGCCAGCGCGCAGCTCGCCATGCCCACCCTGCGCCATCTCTCGACTTCAATCGACGTCGTTGCGCTCACTCCTCCCTCTCCAGCAAGCGATTCCTCCCAGCTCCTCAGCCCTCCGACAACCTCATGGCAACCTCCAACCCGATTCCCACCGCTCCAACAGGCAACTCGCTCGCATCCATCTCCTTAATCCGTTTCAACGCTTCGCTCACCTTGACCTCGATCCAATTCTTGACCGCGTACGAAAGGCAGGCCTCCTTGATCTCGGGGTAGCAGGACGAGACGTCGCTGTAGAGCTCGTAGGCGACGTTCTGGGGGGTGAGTTGGGAGGAGAAGGACCTGAGGGCGAGGGAGCGTAGGGTCGGAAGCTCGAAGAGGTCGGCCGCGCGGTAGATGGATTTGGGTGAGACGGGAGAAGGGAGAAGGGGGCTGGCAGTGAGTTGTTCGGCGACTGCTGAAGACCGGAGCTTGTGTGCTGCAGTGGCGTTGGTCTCTGAGGTTGAGGTGCGGAAGGAGGAGAGAAGGGGCGCAAAGGTGATCTGCCGGCTTTGTAGCCAAACGAGGAGAGCTGCGTAGGTGGCATAGGAGGTTTCAGACACCTGGATGCGATGCATAGGGCGTGGACCGTCAGTTTGAGGCTGGAGTAGCCAATCATCGCCGCCCTCGGCGTCCGAATCTTCGAAGTCGCCAGCAGGCCTCGCTTCCACCCGTGGGGCGGAAGGCTGGACTGACCCGGCTCCCACAGTAGGTGTTGTTTCCTCCTCCTCCTTGATGGCCATTGGACATCCTTCGGCGAAGCCAGAGGACAATAAAGCCTCGAAGTAAGGCGATGCTGCCGAAAGAATCGCCGAGTGCGCGAAAAGGTGACGCCCAGACGCCGGGAACGCAATGCGCACATCGTGCAGCGTCGTACAATTACAGTAGGCTGCGTAGGAGGTTCTCAGCTTCTATAGCGTTCAGTGGCTTGCCGAGAACGATCTCACCTGCCTCAGCCTCGGAGAGGGGAGCATGCAGCCCACGCCCGACTTCGACGTCGAGCATGATCGGACCATGCTGTTGACCGTACCATAGACTGCTCATGGCGCTTCCCGAAGCCATCCCCTCATCCTTCAGCTCGACATCCCAGGTGAGGCCCGAAGTCGGCTGAACGCAAATCTTGGCGGAAGTCAGCCCTCGGCGGTCGAGTATAGTCCACTGCAAATACAGTCGTAGATGCGGATCGTCCTTGGACCGCGCCTCATCCACTGTCGAGAAGACTTGCCAATGCGTGAGGCCGGCAACGTCGAGAACGGTTTGAGGAGAATCGGAGGGAGATGGCACCTTCTTGAGGGTCACAGTGCCTTTGTAAGTGTTCGACATCGGAACCTGGAGTCGAGGTCGAGAGCGAGCGAGACGAGGAAGTGATGGCAGGAGAACAAGAGAATGAGCTGAGCTCCTCCTCTCCCTCTTACGCTCACCTCGTTCTCTCGCTTCCCAACTCGCCCGCTCAGCAAGAGATGGCACAATCACCTGCAGCAGCCGGTACCTGGGCTAAGCACCTCGCTCCCGACGGCCGACCCTACTGGACGAGGGGCTCAGAATCAGTCTGGGAGAAGCCGCGCGAGCTCAAGTCCGAGGCCGAGGTCGCGATGGAGGGTACAGATTGGAAGGAGTACGAGTCGGGTGGGAGGCCGTATTGGGTGTCCAAGAGCAGCGGAACGACGACCTGGGAGCGACCTCAGGCGATTCAAGGTGAGCAGCGCGTTGCAGAGCTACAGGGAGAGCTACAGGGAGGCGTGCAGAGCTTTTCACAGCTTGACAAGTTCTCAGAAGACCTGCTACGCTACATCAATCGAGCTGACGCTCTCTTCAACGACCTGCAGAGATCCTCGACCGCTTCGCGTAGGTTCTCAGCTCGCTGCTCGCTCTCCGAGGCGCTCCAAGCTCACTCTGCATCTTCTTACAGAGCCTCTGCCGCCCCTCCTGCTCCCATCCGCGCCGCCCCTCCTCCCAACGCGCCCACTGGCCCCGCGTCCTTTGTCGCCGCTCAACAGCAGTCCCCTCCTCCCGGCGCTTCCCCTTCCGCCTCGCTCAACGCCATGTCGGGCGCCCTCGTTGCTCCCGGAGGCTTCATCCCCGGCGGCCCAGGCCAAGGCATGCCCGTCCCGATGCGCCCTCAGCAGCAGCCCATGCTCGGTCCAGGCGGGATTCCCAACTTCCAAACGCAGCAGGAAGCCGAGCGAGCCTTCATGGGTATGCTCAAGACGATCGGAGTCAACGCTTCGTGGACGTGGGAGCAGGTCATGCGCGAGACGATTACGGACCCCATGTACAAGGCGTTGAGGACGTTGGCGGAGCGCAAGACGGCGTTTGAGAAGTATGTGGTGGA
Organism: Leucosporidium creatinivorum; assembly: GCA_001600635.1. Classification (NCBI taxonomy): domain Eukaryota; kingdom Fungi; phylum Basidiomycota; class Microbotryomycetes; order Leucosporidiales; family Leucosporidiaceae; genus Leucosporidium; species Leucosporidium creatinivorum. The sequence goes on along the minus strand of BCKL01000008.1, from coordinate 573,744 downwards.
GAGTAAGAGGGAGGAGAAGGAGGAGAGGGAGAAGAGCTTGGAGGAGTGGAGGAAGGAGTGGTTCAAGGGGATGGAGAAAATCGGTGGCGGGTTGTCGATGGAAGGTGGAGTGAAGAGCTGGTGGAGCTGGGAGAGGGGGAGAAGGGAGATGGAGGCTAAGAACCCGGAGGTGTGGAACGTGCCGAGGAATGATGAGGAGAGGAAGACGCTCTTCACCGAGTTCATCGAGAACTTGAAGAAGAAGGAGGAGGTGAGTCTTCAATTCTCGGCGTTCGGCGCTTGCCTTGATGCTGACCTTGCGCGTCACCCAGACTCGCAAGCGAGACCTTCGCACCAAGAACATGGCCAAGCTCACCAAGATCCTCCAATCCCTCTCGCTTGACCTCGCCGGCTCGGTGCGTTGGCACGAAGCGCAAGCGACCATCTACCGCACCGCCGAATGGCATCGCGACCCGGAGCTTCAGAAGATCGAGACTATCGATGTACTCGCTGTCTATGAGGAGGAGGTTAGGAAGGCGGAGAGTGAGGCTGCGCAGACGAGGGTGCGCGCGGCCGAAGAGAAGAGGCGGAGGGCGAGGAAGGCAAGGGAGGACTTTGTGGTGAGTCTTGTCACTTCTCTTTCGCGAGTTGTCGCTCATCTCTTGTGACTTCCACAGTACCTTCTTGAGGACCTCAAAGCCGCCAGCCACATCGTCGCCGGCACGACCTGGAAGTCCATCTACCCCCTCATCTCGGACGACCCTCGCTTCCTCAACCTCCTCGGCATGCTTGGCTCCTCCCCTCTCGACCTCTTCTGGGACGTCGTCGATGCGCTTGACTTTCAAGCCGAAGAGGACCAGCGCATCGTCGAGAGCGTGCTCGCTTCCAAGAAGTCGCCCGTCGTGGAGAAGACGACCTGGGAGGAGTTTGAGGAGGTCGTCAAGGGCGAGGAGAGGGTCGCCAAGCTTGAGCCGGCGACGCTGAGAGCGGCGTTCGAGAAGGTGAGTCGTTGCTGTCGGGATATCGAGCGCTCGACGGACTGACCCATCTCTCCCTTCGCAGTTGCATGCTCGCGCGGTTCGTACGGCCAAGGACGACCGCAGGCGCGCCGAGAAGAAGCTTCGACTGCAGATTGACGACCTGCGCTACGCTTTCAAGAAGCTGGACCCCCCGGTCGACCTCGAAGCGACCTACGAAGACGTGAGCTCGCTCTCGCCGCCTCGCTCTGCGCTTATGCTGACCCGCACTGTATTGCAGGTTCTCCCTCGAATCCAAGAAACCGACGAATACAAAGCCCTCGACGATGATGCTTCTCGCAGAACTGCGTTCGACAAGTTCATTCGCCGACAGAAGGTGCCTCTTCAGTTCTCGCTTCGCCGACTTCGGTCTTGCTCATCAACAGCTTGCTGACCCTCTTTCTACCCTCCTGCAGGAGAAGATCAAGGAGCGTGAGAAGGAGGATGCAGACCGCCGGGATGGTGATCGTAGCCGTTCCCACCGCGACGAGCACAAGTCGTCGTCGTCTCGGCGCCGAGGCTCGTCGGCTCATCGCGAGCGGGCTGGCTCTGAAGACGTGGGGAACAAGCGCGCTGCTAGTCATGAGGTTGGTGGTGAGGATGAGAGGAGGAGCAAGGTGGCGAGGACGGAGAAGCTGGAGGATGGGGAACCCTTCACCTCGCAGGACTCGGCCATGATCGACGCGACTGCTGCTGCTGCCGAGGTGCGTGGCGCTCGCCTTGTCTCTTGTTGAGGCATTCTCGCTGACCCTCTTTCTCGTTTTTCTTGTGCAGCCTGATGAGCCAGAGGAAGGGGAAATCTGATGCAAGCCAACCCTGCTTTGCTCGTCCTTCGCAGGCCTCTGCGAACTCCGAGTTTCGGCTCCGGCTTCGTCTCGTACAGATGCGAGAGGCCCAGCATTGATTACAGGATAATTGCGAGGAAGCTTGGAATGCAATTCTGCACATCATGAGGCTCCCGGTTCATGCGCTAGCCTAGCTCAAACGCCCGAGTCGTCACTTGGCTACGTAATGCGAGGAGAATCAACTCTTCTCCTCCTGCCACAACACCACAGAACCGCCACCAGCTTTCTTACCAGTGAGCAAGCAGCCTACAGATTAGTACAGAGTAACCTGAAGCTCATCGCAGACCATTCCCCTACAGCTTCCCCGCCTCGAAACCTTCCAGCACCCGCTTCGCACCTTTCTTCCTCCCAAATGTCGTCCCCTCCTCCTTACCGCACTGAGAAGTCGGGCAGCGTCTCCTCCATCGCCTCCACCTCTTCCTCCGAGTCAGCTCCCCTGGACAACTTCACTGGCGTTAGCAGCGCCCTCGCCCAAATCTCGGAGCAGGAGCATGCTGAATTGCTCGAGGCGAATGGAGATACAAAGGCGCAAAGGAGGCCTTCGATGGAGGATACGGAGGAGGCTATCAGGAAGTACAAGGGTGAGTCTTGGCTCTCTGTGATACCGTGTGTAGTCGTGTAGGGCGAAGGAGCTGACCTTTCGGCGTTCGGCCCTTCCCCCTTCGCAACAGCCAACCTTCTCAGCTATACTCGCAAATCGTTCGACGACTTCAAGCAGAACGTTGAGCAGCGCTCGAGGTTCAACTCGACGCCACTGTCGCCCAATCTCACCTCCAGCAAGGCCTAAGGCTGGACACTTCGGCGCTTCCCTCCTCTCCTTGTCGTCAGGCGACGTCACCTCCCTGGCTTTGATTCACACCCTCGCTTCGCATGATAACCCCGTCCTCGTTCGCCATACCTACACCATCCTCTCCTCCTCTTCGCTTTGCATCCCCCGCCGCCCCTCCCTCCTCCCTCGGCTCTTTCGACAACCGCTCGGCGCTCGCTTCCAAGTGGCGCCTGCTTTCGATGAGCTCCCCGCTTTTGCACATAGTAGTACATAGTCCCGCTCCTTCGCGAGTATCCACCTTCACCTGTTCATAGGATTAGATTTTGCAGTTCCTCCCCTCACCACGGCCTTTGCCACACACTCTCGCTTCGCAAACCTTCGCCGAACACTTGCAATTCGCAGCGCCGACGGTCGAACGATAATCTAGAGCAGACGAGAGAGACACTGATAGAACTTCCAGTGCCACTGAGCGTAGACAGCGCCCACCGAGACCACCTTGCGAACCGTCCGAAGTGGCAGCTCCGAGCCGCCTCGCTGCTTGCCTCCCGCTCATCGCTCGTCTTCGCCTCTTCGTCTCAGCTATGGCCGACTCGACTCTTTCAAAGCTCCCAGTCGACCTCCTCATCGACAACATCTTACCCCTGCTGCCAGCCTCCGCCCTCGTTAGCTTGGGCGCCACCAACCGCGACTTCTACGCCTTCCTCGACAACGGAGCCGAGAGCGAGATCCTCTGGAAGCGCAAGGCCGTCGACGAGTTCAACTTCCCTTCGACTGCTAGCGGACGTCGTACTGGCTGGAAGAGCCTGTACAAGAGACTGAGGAAGCAGTCCGCTTATGTCTGGGGTGCGTGAGCGTCAACACGAGCAGGCTGCGAAGCTCGCTGACAGCTCTTCCTGCAGGCGAGAACGGCAATGGACGACTAGGAATCGCACCAGGAGACAACTCGCTTCGCTCCCAGCTCATCCAGCGCGGATTGACGACGCCGACCTTGCTCGAGCTGCCGTCTGACGCTCCGCCCGTCTCGCTCGCTGCAGGAGGATGGTCGTTCCATGCGCTCACTAGCAGCGGCAAGCTTTGCTCGTGGGGTACTTTGGACGGAGGGACCTTCGTCATGGGCAACGCCCCGCTCTCAGACTCTGGCCGAGTTCTCTTTCAGCCGACGTTGAGCCCGCTGAACGAGCAGTTTGGCGAGATTGCTCAGGTGGAGGCGGGGAGGAAGCATGTGTTGTTGAGGAGTGTGAAGGGAGAAGTGTGGGAGTTGAGGAGCTTCGGGCGAGCCGTCAGGGTCGAGGACGCCGAGCAGAGGTGGGGCGTCGGCGCTGCGAAAGGCCGAGAAGTCGTTGCTGTGGAGGCTGCCTGGGTATGTCGTCTTTCTTGAGTCTTTACCGAGTGCTCTGCTCACTCTCCGTCAACTCCCGCCCTCGCAGGAGCACTCCGCCATCCTCACCGCCGACGGAACCGCCTTCATCTGGTGGGAGCCTGGACCGATGGCGATGACCACCGCCGCGGAAGCAGCAGGCGAGACCACACTCTCTCACCCCGCCGCTCAAGGAGTCGCTTTCCCCCTCCGCATCGAGACCGTCCAGCTCCCAGCCATCCCCTCCCCCGAGCAGAACGAGAAGATCACCCTCCTCGCCTCGGGCGACACCTTCATCATCGCTCTCACCTCCTCCTCTCGCCTCTTCTTCTGCGACATCTCTCCGGTGCCCAACCCTGCCCAACCCTTCGCACCTCACGGCAGCGACGACGCCGAGGACAGCCCCGTCCGAGGTCGAGCGAGCAGAAGCCGACTCGAATCCGCCTTCCTCAACGGTATTCGAGGATGGAGGTTGATGAGCAGATTCTGCGATATGGAGCAGATCAGATCGCTCGACGCCTTCAAGGACTCGCCGCCTCCTCCCTCGACTCGCATCACCCACGTCTCGGCGCACTTCCAATCGTTCTCCGTCTGTGAGTAGCTTTCGCTTTCCCGTCGACGGCGAAAGCTGACTTGAAGGTTCATACAGACTCTGTTCCTGCCTCTTCGGATCCCAGTGCATCCATCGTGCTGATGGGCAAGTCGGACTGGAACGAAGAGTCGCAGCCCATCGTCATCCCAGAGCTGCAAGCTCGCGCCGTCATCAAGTGAGCTACCTCATTCTCATTGCGACTGGCTCAAGTACTAACTCGCTTGCCACGTAACAGAGTAGCGCAAGGCGACTACCACAACCTCGCGCTCACCTCCGGCGGCAAGTCGGTAACCGGCTTCGCACCTTCCAGCTCATACCAACCCCCTTCTCTTCACTCCTACAGGTCAGCTCCTCGCCTGGGGAGCCTACTCCTCCGGCGCCCTCGGCCTCGGCCACCCTCAACTCCTCAACACCCCCCTCTCAGCACCCTGGCCTCCTCCTCCCTCTCCCCGCTCCGAGCCTCTCAACGCCCCTCCTCCTCGCGGCAACTTCCGCTTCCCCGGTTTCGCTCCCAACAGGGAGATCGCACGCCCCGAAGCGCCAGACAAGGTCGAGACGCCCATGCTCGTCCGCTTCCCTGGGGAAGAGGCGACCAGCGCGGCGGTCGAGGGGGAGAGGGAGAAGGGCAAGTTTGTCTTTGCTATCACGGCGAGTGGGTGGCATAGTGGCGCGTTGGCGGTAGAGATTGCGGAGGATGGGGTGGGAGAAGAGGGTGCCAAGGAGGAGGGAGCGCCGAGGATTCGATTGAGGCAGCCGGTGCAGGAGGAGATGCGAGGAGAGAGGGGAGGAGAGCCGGGAGAGGAGCCCGTTGAGGATGAGGGAGCTACGACGGGCTTCGCTGGGATGATGAGGAGGGGTTTCCGAGTTGGATTCGCCGGCCGAGGCCTGGGCAGGGGCATGAGAGGCGTCGGGAGGTGATGGGGCGTCGGCTGGCCTTCGCGGTTACAGTAGTGTAGTACTCTCGATTTGTGCCAAGCTGTTATACGTCACACGAACTTCGCGGATCTGTTCTCGAAGCTCGAGAGTTTTGCGAAATGGTCATGCACGACAAAACGACTACCAGACCCTCCCTCCCCTCGTTGAGCTAACCTAGTTCGTAGGCTTGATAGGCTTGGCACGCTTTCCTCCCTTCAGCGTACTGCGAATCCTCTTCTTCTCCTTCGCCGCCCGCTCGTGTCCCTTGCTGGCCCGGCCGAGGATGGCATTGACGCCGCCCTTCTTCTCCTGGTTGGCCATCTTGCGGTCGTACCTCTCGCTGAGAACCTTGTTCTTCTTCTTAAGCGCGCGACGCTGCAACCGCTCGGGATCAATGGCCTTGATGGCCTTGCGCTCGGTGGGGTCGAGTTTGGCGAGCGCCTCAGCGAGCTTGGTCTGATGGTCGGCGGCGCTGGTGCTTGGTCGGCTGTGGGAGGAGGAGCCAGACGTGGAGGAGGAGGCGTGCTTCTTGAGTGAAGGGTCGCGGGGAGCTGCCAGCTTGACGGGAGCGGCGTTCTTCTTCTCCTTGTTGGCGGCGGCGGCCTTGGCGCGAGCGGCGGCGACACCGGTCTTGCAGCGCTCGAGACGGACCTTGCGCTTGGAGACCTTGAGGTACTTGCCGGCGGGAAGAGCGAGAAGCTCGTCGACGCATGCGTCGTCCTGGACAGACCGCAATGTCAGCGAGAGCTCGGCGCGAAGTCTGGAGGCGAGCGACTTACCCTCAGCAGGATGTACCCGAAACCCTTGCCCAATCCACTGCTAGCATCCCTAATAATCCTGACTCCCTCAACCCATCCCTTCACTCCCGCATCTCCCTTCTCCCTGACCAACGCCGCCTCGACAGCGACTCGGACGTTCTCCTCCGACTCGGCAAAGTCGAGTCCTCCGATGAAGATGGTCCTCCTTGCCTCGACGGGGGGCACGGTGTAGGAAGGTCCCTGGTCGGGGACGGTGATCTTGGCATTGGGCTTCGCAGCCATCTGGGCGGCAGCGAGGAGGGCGGCAGTCGAGCGAGGGCGGACGTGGTCGGCGCGGAGCATGTTGCCCTCGAAGGTAGAGCCGTTGACGGTCTCGACGAGGATCTTGAGGATATCGGAGTCGGCGAGGGCGGCGAAGGACTTGGGTAGCGCCTCGAGGACGAGGTAGGCGTTGCAAGCCTTCTTGCCCTCGTTGAGCTCTCCGCGAATGAAGGCGACTCGGCGCTTCTGTCCGTCGGTGAGAGCTCCCTTCCTGTTGTCCGATGGGAGAGTCTTCGGTACCTCCTGCTCCTTCTGACGGAACCCGCCCCGAACCCCACGCTCGTCGGTATCGTCTCCAGCGCGCCACTCCTTTGCGCGCTTGCGACCACGCCCACCGGCCTCGACGGTGATCTGCTCGCCAGTCTCGGGGTCGGTGGTGGTAGCCTTGCGACCGAAGACGGTGGAGGCGAAGGCGAGGGAACGGAAGCGGATCGAATCGCACTTGAGAGGAGGGCAGTCGGCGGGAAGGAGGTCGAGAACGGCGGGGGAGGAGAGAACGTGACGGATGAGGGCCTTCTTCATGGGCTGTAGGATGAAGCGATGTCAGTGCTAGTCGCTGCAGCTCAGTACAGAGCAACTCACGCGAGAAGTAGAGCACTCGACGGGAACATTGCCAATGAAAATGGTTCGGGCGTCGCGCTCCTCGGGGGTTTCGGTCGAGTGAGCCTTCGTCTTGGCTTTAGCGGCCTTCTTGACGTCCTTGGCCGTAGCGGGGACCTCCTTGTAGATAGCCTTGGGCAGGAGCGAGGAGGCCATAAGGTGATCAATCTCCAACAGCTCCTCCTCGCTCTCCGAATCTCCGCTCTCATCGCCTCCCTGCTCCTCCTCACTCTGCGCTTCGTCCTCCTCGATATCATCCTCGGCCTTCCTCTTCTTGCCTCCAGCAGCGAGCGTCTTCAAGCGAGCGGCGACGAGCTTCGCGGCGTAGGCCTCCTCGACTCCATCGTCGTCCTCATCGTCCGAGGGAAGGCCGAGCGACTCGTCCGAATCCGCTTCGGAGAGCTCGGCATCGTTGTCGACGACATCCTCCTCATCCTCGCTCTCCATCTCCTCATCCGAAGCCTCAGGCGCCGCCTCGACGACGGGACTCGGCTCCTTCTTGCTCTTGCTCTTCTTGTCCTTCTTGCTCTTCTTCTCTTTCTTGGGCTCCTGGAAAGCAGTAGAAGCTCCCTTCTGCAGAGATGCATGCCGTGTCAGCTGCTGGTCGCCGGGAAGCAGAAGCGGGGAGCGAACGAACCGAGTTTGCGAAGATTGAATCGTCCAGCTGCTGCTCGGTAGAGGTGGCTTGGCCGAGGAGGAATCCCGAGAGTGAAGCCTCTGCTGTTGCGCTCTTGCTCTTCTTTCCCATTGCGAAGTCGAGAGATCTGGGGACGAGGTGAAATGTGGAGGGAAAACAAGAGACGCACAATTCGACTTTCACCGAGGTGTCAAGTGCCCCCCTTTCGCTCGCTGTAGGCTGTAGTTGCTTACACAGGTACTGCTCGAACAGTGTGCTGCAGCTCGGTAAAGCAGGCCATGTCGACTTCGGCGATCCAGCTGGCGCTTCGCAGGCCGCGCTTCGTCAACCATCAAAGCAGCTCGCTCGAGCTACTGAGAAGGCAGTAGAGTAGCCGGAAGCTCTGTTACATGTTTCCGTGGCTTCGCGAGCCAGATCGTCGCTGTCTTCCCTCATGCTGCTCGGCGCTCTCGTCCGCAGCTCGGCGCCGGTACAAGCAGGCGTTCTATTCGCCGGCGGGAGCTCGTACATACACTGACCACCGTGCTCAATTAGCGGCATGTATTGCAGCGTGTCCCGCCAAGTCTGGTCAAAGTGGCGGTCAGCGACGAAGCTCGGCGCTGAGCAGCGAGAATCGCCCTGACAAACGACTCACCAGACGTCCATCGCATCCTCCAGCGAGGCGAGCGCCAATCTTTCGTTGAAGTTCTCCTTCTCCAGCAGCTTGATCCCGCACGCCTGACAGAGCGCGACCAGCGCCCTCCGTTCGGACTGCTCCTGCTTCGAACCCTCTTCGGCGTTGCGGCGCGAGATCCTACCGCTGGCGGTCGTCGTGGCACGAGGAAGCCCTGTAGGAATGGTGAGGGCTTGGAGCCCTACGAGAGACGGTGGACCGTCTCTTAAGAGCTTGGTGAGGGCCCTGAGCGAGCAGAATCTAGTGGGTACGGGGCGGAGGCGAAGATGTTGAAGAGGTGAAGGGAAGTGAGGGAGGATCCACTCGCTATCGAATTCAACTGCTACGCTTTGGAGGCGCTGGAAGGACTCCCATAAGGCGGTGGGGACTCGGCTGAGCAAGCCTCGAGCGCTGCTCGCCGAGATGGAGAGTGAGAGGCGGCGGAGCTGAGGCGAAACCTTGCTGAGTCGGTCTTGGAAGATCCAGGCCGCTTGAGTAGCATCCACCCATTCATCGACGTTCAAGACCAAGGCGAACGTGTCGAGGCGGGGGAGCGAGGCTTGGGCGAGGATGCCGAGCAAGTCGAGGGAGGTGCAGGCGAGGTGTAGTCGTCTCAGGGAGGTCAAGTCGAGTGTTAAGCTGACGGAGCATCTGGACGTCGGCCCAAGTGAGCTCGACGAGTTCTGTGGGAGCAAGACGTGAGCTGAGAGGTCGACTCCGGCTCGGCGATGAGGAGACTTACGAGCAGCGACATCTTCGAGCGCCAGAAGCGCGTTCAGTCCAGTCATGGCTCCCTTGAGCGTGATCCTGAGTACCCTCAACCCCTCGCAGGTCTCGAGCAGGAAGGAAAGTCGCGAGGTCGACCAATTCATCGCCGTCTTGCCTCCCGCTTGCTCGGCGTCGACCCACAGCGCTTTCGTAGCCGTCCAAGCACCCATCTCAGCTGCACTACGCGAACGAGCTTCCACAAAGTCTCCTGCGTCTCGGGCGGTCCGGATCCAAGCGTGCGCGAGCAACTCTTGCTCTCCGAGCGTGCGCCACATGCGAGAGACGAGGCAGAACTTGGCGAGGGTGGCGCAGCGCTCTTTGTAGCAGCTGAAGATGGGTGGGGGCAGAGCGAGTCGGATGATTCGCTGCACGAGCTCGGCGGGGAGCAAGGGGAGCTGGCGGGGAGCTTCCTCGAGCTGAGCGGGAGGAGGGGACTGAGCTTCGACTGAGTGGTCCATCCCAATAGAGCTTCGAAGGGGCTGCTGTAGGGTTGTTGAGGGGTAGTAGTCGACTTGTAGCTACGTCCTGTCCAGCTGTACGAGAGTTGAAGCGAGGGACGAGCGAGAAGCGGGAGAGAGAAGAGGAAGAGACGGCGAGAGGAGCTCCCAGGGAGATTTCGCCCCACAGGCCAGGAAACAGATTGGGGTGCAGAAAAGGTCGGGTAGCGGTAATGGGGAGCACAGCAGAGCTTTCTGGGTAGCTCACCAGTACTTTGCAGCCTCAACAAGCCTACTCGAGCACTCACAGGGGCTGCAGATTGAGGACGACCACCATCGCCGAGCTCTCGCTTCAAGCTTTCGCTCTTCTCCTCGGCTCTCTGTCGCAGCAAGCGACTTGCCCTTCTACACAGCGCATCTTTAATACCTCTTCTACAGCTTAGCCACGTACCAACTACCATCAAGAGCTGCATGTCAGAGGAAACGACGGGAGAAGTTAGAGCTAACCGTTATAGCGAGTCAGGAAACACTTGCGATGGCGCAGAAAGGTTGCGTGAGAGGTGCACGGTTTTTTACGAGGTTCATTCAGATCTCGACATCACTCTCCAGCCATTACGGCCCAGTCGGCGTCAAGCTTGGAGCTGCAGAACCGACCGAAGAGTATCGCCGAGCGCTTGACGGGACCTCTCACCCTCGAGCCATTCATCCTCCTCAGGCGCCTGCTATCGTGGTGAAAGACTACGCCATTCCTACCCATCTCAGTAGCGGAGTCCATATCGCTACAGGCTGCGGGGAACGAAGGGTCAGCTTTCGCTCGTGGGCTCGGCGCTGTGCCGTCGAACTTCAAACTCACACAGGCTTCAAAAGACTCTCGAGATAAATCCAGCGATCATCTGGAGGGAACCACTCCGCCTCTACAACCTCAATTCCCCTCCCCTTGCATAATTTCAGCAGCTGCTCTCGCGCCGCTCCTCGCTCGTCCATCATAATCGTTTCGAAACGAGTCCACGGCTGAGGTTCGAGGCCCGGCAGAGTGAGCTTGGAAAGCTTTTGCATAGACGGAGGGTTGAGGACAAAGGCTTTTAGCAGTGGCTGCAGCGTATAGAAGAGGAAGCGCTCGGCGAAAGGAGGGCCTACTCGGAGGTCTCGGAGTGAGTTCGGAATGGTGTAGAGTATCCGGTCGAAAGAGGCATCGTAGATGAGAGTAAGGTTCTCCAGCTGAGTGAAGCGTTCCCAGGTTGACTCGTCGAGCATGCGGCCGTCGGTCGAGTCGGTCGTGACAAGGGCGAAGGTTGTAAGCTGAGGTGCCAGATACCGGATGCCGCGCTCAACAGTATGGATGCTTCCGGAGCAAGAACGTAGCATGATAGTGAGACTTGTGAGTGATGGATAAGTAGCCTGTCGTAGGATCCGGTAGAGAGTGTTCGAGTCGGGGTTCGCCAGCGCCAGGCGCTCTACTCGAGAGAATGGAGGTGAACCGGAGCTGTGTCGCCAATGGGCAAGACGTACGTCTCCAAGTACCATTTCCGCGAGATCTGTTTGAAGAGTAGGTGGGCAGCACTGGTGCAGGATGACTGCTCGGCGACGAAGCCTAACGCCGAACTCACTTTGGGCTGCTTGAGCGAGAGTACGCAGCTCGATCCAAGAGCGCGCAGAGAACAGCCGAAGGGTATGAACCTCCTTGAGCTTGCTCAATAGCAAGTTGATGCCAGTCGCCGACCATGCGATGGCTCCAGGAGCATTCGACCGCTCATCCAGCCAGACGGTCTTGACGAGGCTACGCCGTAGGCCGAGAGGTCTGCAGTTGTGGAGGAGAGGATGGGCTGCATCCTCTTTGCTGAGTGCGACATGCTTGAGGAGCTCTTCCTCTGCGAGAGCGCGCCACATCGAGTCGACGAGCGAGAAGCGAATGAGTTGATCGTATCGCTGGCGAAAGGTAGCGTACGTCAAGAGGGGTAGGGATAGCCGTATGATAGATCGGACGAGCTCGACGGGCAGCGTTGGACCCGAAGGCGTCTCCGGTGGGTCAAGTTGAAGCTGAGCGAGAGAAGGCGGGTCGAGCTCCATCGGTAGCTGTAGAACTCTTCGGGAGGCGAGCGGAGAGGGTCGACGAGTCGATGCCACGGCTATAGCACTACAGGAAGCTCACTGTGATACGATTTGCCTTGGAGCGACGAGAGTCGCGAGGCGAGAAGAACGAGGGAAGAGAAAGAGAGCCAGCCTTCCCTTGCCAGCTCTACTCCAGCCTCATTCGGGGTCCGACTCGACCGAAGAAATCGCAAAACATCTAGGATACACACTGGAGAGCTACTCCGACCGCCCAACTGTTTCTCTCTCTAACCCTCCTCCTGACCCTGCGCCGTCTCCTCATCGTCGCTCGGCAGCGCAACGTCGTCGGCTCCCTCGGCAACAGCAGCCGGCGCCTTCTTATCAACGTTCTGGCTAGGTCCCTTGATGTTGACGGCAGAAGCGGGGATAACTCCCTTAGGGTTGAGGTATCTGCGAGTGGAGCAAGGTTAGTTATGGGTCGAGGCTGGAGGCCGAAGCTGACCGCAAGACGTACTCGAAGTCGGTTCCGATGAACACATCGACATAGTTGATCCACTTCGAGAAGCTGTGGATAGGTCGAGCGTCGGCAAACGAGACGAGTCGACAGCGCCGAAGGAAGCAAGACTCACGTCGCCTCCTGAGCTTCCACCTCCCACAGCCTACTCAAAAGCATCTCCTTCTTGAACTCCTGGATCTGCTTATCGAGATCCTCCCCAATCTCCAATGGGTCGCGCTTTTGCTCGAGGAAGCTAGCCTCGTCCAGCCGCTTGTTGGCCTTGAGGTCCTCGAGCTTGGCGTTCGACTCGCCAACGCGCTTGTTGTACTCGCCGTATTGAGGTCCGAGGAGGATGAGACCAAGTGCGGGAGCTTTCGGGATGTGAATGCGCGAGGGACCGAAAGTCTCGGCGACGAGGGAGGGAGGAGTGGAAGTGCGGACGGCGAGGATGGCGAGGGCGATCATCTTGCGCTGTGATAAGCGAGAGGATTAGTACGCCGTCAACACTAAAGCTGAAGCTAGTACTTACGATCTGATGCAGCATGAAGGACTGGCCAAGGAAGCCGACCGAGACGTACTCGACATCGTCAACCACGAAAGGCTCGGAGACCTGTAGAAGCCCAGAGTCAGTGGGGAGCAACTCTATGGAAGCGGAGCAGACCCACCTCGAGCTTCCTCATCGTCCTGGATGCGCTGCGATCGCGGAAGTCCATGCCGACGGTGAAGTTGTAGTAGTTGTGGCTGCCCTCGTAAGCGGTGACGAAGTCTCGTGCGGCCTCCAGTATGAAATTGGAGATGCGCCATCCCTTCTTGGCCTTGACGTCGTCGGCGAATGTCGAGCCCTCGGGTTGAGCAGCCCAGAAGGTCTCCGAGTCGGCGATGGCGGCAGCAGCGGCGAGCTCGGTAGCGTTAGGTTCGGCGGGCGCGGGAGTGCTCTCCTGCAATGGTGCTCCAGTGGTGATGTTAGGAACGGCAGAGGCGACCACAGGCGAGGTCTTCGCGCTGGCGCGGCACTTGACGAGCCAGTCGTGGAGCGCCGAGCCGGGCTTGGGGCCGAGGAAGAGGTGTGTGGGGAGGGTGTACTCGTATTGACGCTGGTCGCAGAGGTTCTTGGGGTTGAAGGAGCCTTGGACGCGAATGACGGACCAGATGCGGATGGTAGGAGGGAGGAAGGTGTTGAGGTACTCCTCAAGCGGCTGCTCGGCGGGCTTGTCGGGGGGCGAGAGGATCATCTTGAGCGACAAAACGTTGTAGGCGGCATGCACGCCGGCATCAGTGCGAGCAGCCCGCGACAGGCTGACCTGCGACATGCGAGAAACGTTAGCTAACGAGCTCCGAAAAGCTGAGAGCACGCCGAACCTTCTGGTGGTCGTCGGCGTTGTCGCGGCTGATGGCTCCGGCCTCAACGAGCGACTTGAAGACGGCTCCTTCGAGCGTAGGGATCCCAGGGTTACTGTGGATGTGCATAGGCATCAGCGAAGCCTCTCGCAAACGCGGACCAGCAGCGCGCCGACTCACATCTGGCTACCCTTGTAAGCTGCTCCGTTGTACCCGACGAGCACCGCGACCTTCTTCTTGGGCAAACGCTCCGTCTTGTCGGGTGTAGCTGATCCCTCCTCGCCCTCCTTCTTGCCCCAAACCCTCATCCCTCCCTTCGCATTGTCGCTCCGGCCGCCCCAAGTCCGCGAGTCGTCGCCGGCCTTGCCGCGCCTGTCTCCACCCTTGTAGCCTCCACGTCCTCGGCCACCCTTCTCCTTCTTGTCTCCTCCTCCGCCCCGCCCTCCTCGCCCTCCACCACGGCCGCCGCGTCCTCCTCGGTTCGAAGGCGAGTCTGTGTCGCGTCCGACAGCGGGCGACGAGTCAGCAGCACCTGCACCGTTTCCAGCTCCCTCTCCGTCGGTCTTGGTGCGCTTGGCAGGCGTAGCGTTGTCGGCAGCAGGTGCGTCAGAGGCGCGCTTCGAGCTCGACATTTTTTGGGCGAGTCCGGCTGTTGGTGAGATGGGGAAGGTGACGAGGCGTTGAAGTTTGTGCTTGGAAGCTCGTGCGATCCTCTGCTAGTAGGTGGAGGTGACGAGAGACGAGACGAGAAAAGCGGAGGAGAGAGAAGCTGGCGAAGGGCTCGCCGGCAAGTATGGAGGCGCGGGCAGAGACAAGGTCGAGGTATGCAAGGTGTTGTGTCTGAGCTCTTACAGAGTTATTCCCTCTGCGGAGCCAAGGTAGCTCTACAAGCGGCCAGAACCCCCCTCCTCTGCTGCTCGGCGCTATCCACGCTCGGCTCTCGCTCTCCACCTCGCCCACTCGAGAGGTGACAGGAAGCCCGCATGGAAGCACTTATCAGACGACTAGACAACAACAAGACAACGGTTGAAGCGCACGCTACCCAAGCCTCAATTCCTCCCCTCGGTGAATCCCAGCCCCTTCGTCGGCCTCCAGTGCGCCGAATCAGGAGTCACCGCATCTCCCTGCTCCACCAGCACCTTTAACGCCTTCCGCACCAGATCCGAGTACGAAGCGACCCCTGCCCACCTCTCATCTCTCACCAACGCCTCCCTAATCTCCCGCTCCGAAACTCCCGTCGGATTCTTGCCGCCGAAACTCTGCCCACTGCCGATCCAGACATTGCGAAGCACGCGAAGGACGGGAGCCATAAGAGACGTGTGGGTGACTAGCTCGTAGGTCTCTTGATCGACGCCGGCGATGGAGGTCGTCCAGCTCGAGTCGGTGGCGAAGGTTCGGTCGGCGCGAGGGGAGCGGAAGAGGGAGGGGACTTCGAAAGTGGGAGGGGAGGAGGGAGTGCGAGAGCTTCGGAAAGAGGGGCGGAGGGAAGTCGATTGGTCTTGAGGAGCGTGGTTGCTCGTGCGCAAGGGCTTGACGGTGGAGGGCGAGCTGGGGAGTTCGGCGCTGAGGCGCGTGCGGGTCGAGCGAGGAGTATGGTGATCGGTCGAGGTGGTGTCCGATGGCTTAGGCGGATCGACTGGGTCGTCGTCGAGAATGATGTCCCACTGGGCAAAGCTGGACTGCTTCTGCGCCGAGCTCGGCGGAAGGATGGAGGGAAGAGGGTTCTTGATGTCCTCCTCCTCGACGGGAGCGTCCTCGAGGATGATGTCCCATTGGTCGTTGCTCCGAAGCTTGATCGACTTGTGGTGAGGAGGCGACTGCTTGATCCTCGTCGGCGACGACCGTCGTCGTTCCGCTATCTCCTCCTCCTCGTCGGCGAACGACACCTGCCACGGCTCCCTGTCCGCTGCGTGGTAGTCCGACGCCCTGTTCGGCGATCCGTACGAAGGCGCGTCGTGCTTGATCCTCCTCGGCGGCGAAGGCCTACGCTCCGCCTCCTCGTCGTCCTCAGCGAACGATACCTGCCACGGCCCTCCTTCCGTGTAGCGGTTGTCCGACGTCCTGCTCGATACAGCGTACGAAGGAGCGTCGGGGAGGTATCTCGAGTCGTCCATCGCCCTCGAGTCGGCCTCCCACCTCGACTCCTCTGTCTCCGGCTCACTCAGGACGATCACTCCCTTCTTCCTCATCTCGAGCAACGCCTCGCGGAAGCACTTGGAGATGGCCTTCTCCAACCTCGCGCCCTCGAGCGGCCGCTCCTCCTGGCTCGACGAGGTCGACTTCTGGCCCCCCTTCCTCGACCTCAGCCCGCTCGACACGGTTCGCAAGAGCAGCGAGCTCCCGCCTTGGCTCCCTACGCCCTGGACCGAGACGACTCCCTCCTTGTCCAGCTGGCTGACCCACACCTTGCCTTTCTCCCTCCCCAACGCCCCGACCGTCCTCCTCGCCCTCTTCTCCCTCTCTCCCTTCTGCGCCAACCTCGTCGCAAAAGTCACGAGCTGGCGATCCGACTCGATATCCTCGAGGGTGAAAGGCGTGGGCTCTTCAGCGCGGTCTTGGCTCGCGAACATGGGCGCCCAGTAGGCGCCCTCTGAGCCGGCCGTCGACGAGGGTTGGCTGACGGGAGGGGATGGGCGGTCGACGTGGTGGTCGCGGAGATGTTGGCGAATGTAGGTGACAAAGTTTTGGGGAGTGATGTCGTCGTCGTGGAGCTTGATGGGGCGGGAGAGGCGAATGCGCTGGAGAAGTAGGAGCGGCGAAGGGTCAGCTTCTGCCGCAGCTCCGAGAGGAAACAATTCGAGTCGCTCACCTTCGTAGGCGTACCGGCGTTGCTAGACGATGCTTGACTCGAGGTGAGATGCGACCACTGCTCCGCCTCCGCCTGCTTGATCTGAGCGAGCTGGGCCTGGAGGTCGAGCGGCTTGCTGTAGATCTCGCGATGCAGTCGGGCGACCTGGAGATGATGCTCCGCCTCGAGGTTAGCGTCGTAGAGGGCCTCTGTGAGCGGCAAGACCTGATCAGCTTGGGTCCCGAGCGGTGGCGAAAGTCTAACTCGCACTCACCAATCTTCTCGGCGGCAATACCGCGATCCGCCTCGGCGTGCCACATTTCCTCCACTCGGCCGATGACCTTGACGAGAGTTCCAACCTCCAGACGGTCCTCGCCTGCTTGGATGAGTTCTTCAATCATCCTCTTGCGCGGCGAAGGGGTCCTGGGGATGCCGCGCTCGTCGAGCTTGCGAGGCGGTAAGACGAAAATGGGGTCGGGCCGGCGGAGGGCGCAGGTGCAGGTGATAACTCCCGTGCCGTCGTCGACTACGAAGCGACAATGTCAGCGAGGACGCAGAGCGTCGAGCGAGAGGAGAAACCCACCTTCGTAGGAGATGGTGGCCTCCTTCTCGCGAATGCCGACAATCATGCCGACGACGATGACGAGCTTAAGGGGGAACTCCTTCCCGAGCAGATATATGTCGACTCCTCCAATCACCGCCTTCCTCAACTCGCCCACCTCGCCGACCGAGCCTTCCTCCATCTTGTTCCTCCCGAGAACGTCCCTCACCCAAACGACCGCCACAAAATGCTCCTTATCTCCCAGCTTCTTTTTAAACGTCCCCACCGCCACCTCATCGTCAATCCAACTCGGCTGCTCGTGCAGCACCACCGCCGAGGGGACGCTCTTCCTCTTGGCTTTCTCGAACTGCGACTTGTTGCCCGCCGTGCGAGCTTGATTGTACGTCAAGCCGCCGTGGAGAGCGTACTCGAGGCGGAAGAGGTGAGAGATTTCGAGCGAGGGGTGCAGCTCGGCCCAGTTGGTCGTGGCGAGGATGCGGTCGACGGTGGGCGAGCGAGGTTGGGGAGAGGTGCGCTTGCGCTTGCGGGGTGAGAGAGGTTTTGACGGAGGCGGAGGTGAAGGGAGAGGAGGCGGGCGCGAGTCGACCTGAGCAATGGAAGGGAGACGTGGGGACGGACGAGGTGGCGTTGGGGCAGATCTCGGCGGCGGCGGTGCTGGGGCTGCCGTCTCGACGGGCACGGGAGACGATGGAGGGGATGTCGGCTTGATGCTGAAGGAGGGAGGTGGGCGGAAGGCTTGGACGGGCCTGAGCTTTGGCTTGCCCTGGGTCGAACCTGAGAGCGCCGAGGGGAGCATCGAGGTGAAGGAGGACTGCGACTGGGTTGGAGGAACGTCGGCAGCGATGATGGAGGAGGAGGATCTGCTCGATGAGAGCTGCGAGCGGGAGGAGCTGGCGAAGGAGGTAGCGGGGGGCGGTGGAGCGGTCGGTCGAGCTTTGGCAGGTCGAGATGGGTCGCGGGAGGAGGAGAAAGTCGAGCGGGAGGTACTGGGAGGCTGAGTCGTCCCCTGCGCATGCTTGAAGTCCATCTTGAAGCCATCGCCGGGCTCGGCCTTGCGCTTGCGCTGAGTGTTTTTGGGCGCGACGAGGGTGGACGAAGACGCTTCGGAGGGGGTGGGCTGAGTACTACGAGCTGTTCTGTTGGTAGCTGCTGCTGTAGCACCCACTGCAGACGACGAAGCGCGCGGTGGCCGACTCTTGCTGCTCGTCTGCCTCGCTGCTCCCAATTCCACCACCAGAACGTCGTCCTCCTCCTCTTCCTGTACGACAGCAGCTTTCCTCTTTC
Source organism: Leucosporidium creatinivorum (assembly GCA_001600635.1). Taxonomy (NCBI): domain Eukaryota; kingdom Fungi; phylum Basidiomycota; class Microbotryomycetes; order Leucosporidiales; family Leucosporidiaceae; genus Leucosporidium; species Leucosporidium creatinivorum. Next base: position 555,581 of record BCKL01000008.1, on the reverse strand, counting down.
CCTTGTCCTTGCCTGTAGCTGACTGGGCCTTGGACGAGGGCATCATGTTGCCGAAACTCGAGTCGCTCAGCGTTCGTTCAACCTTGCGATTCGAGGTGGACGAGCGGGTCGAGCCAGCGCTGCTGGAAGCCATCTGTTGTGGTACAGACCGCTGTGGCTGGTTCTCCGTGTAGCCGAGCGCGAGTTGAAGTGGAACGAGGTGATGGTACAAAGTCAAAAGTGCGAGAAGTGCGAGACGAGCACTTCGAGTGATCTCGTGAGCGACGCTGCTTGCTCTCCCGCTTCTCTCTTATCTTCTCGTCGTCTCGGCTGTAGCTCTCTAGGTGAGCAGATTAGGCTCCTGCTACACCCATGTAGCTAGGCTCACGGTTCTCTCTCGTTCACAGCCCAGCGTCACCGTTTCGCTCCCCCAGCCGCTCGTACCGCCGAAGATGGCGACCAAGGATGGCTCGCTGGTCGACTTGTCCGACTTGGATCCATTCCATGCACCTACACGCACCGAGTCGCCTCGCATCTTCACCACAATGAGCGCCCCCAGCGCCGACAGCGGCTCGAATGCAACCGCTCCTCGCCCGCCTCCTCCATTACCGTCCAAGATGGTCTCGAAAGGCCAGGATCCATTGGACTCGTTCGCTTCATTAATCGACCTCAGCAACGAGCCGAGCAGTGCAGGCGCCTCGGGACTAAGGGACGTTGTGCGAGCTCACGACGAGCGGCAGGAGCAGGTCCTCAACGACCTCGCGAGGGATCCCTGGGGCGCTCCACCACCTTCTTTGGTCAGTGTAGGTGCCGCAGATGCTGGAACAAGCAACACCGAGCCGGCGCCTGCTCCCCTGCCCCTGCGTCGACCTTCGCGACGGCGCGAAGGCTCAGCCACCTCGGCCTCCTTCTCTCCGCCGAGACGGCTCTCGGGACTTATGGACTCACACCCCTTCGCCACCTCTTCCTCCCCACCGCACTCCATCCCCATCTCCACGACCTCCCGGCCCAGCCTCGACCCTTTCCACCCCTCGTCGCCGCCTCTCCACTCGGCTGAGAACACCTTCCGCAAGATCCGTCGACAGTCGATGGACCGACTTCCTACGATGACTCGGACAGCTGAGCCCTCGACCAGTCCCGACTGGGGGGACTTCCATAGCGCCGTCTCCCCGCCGCCAAGCGAGCCGCCGAGCTTCCAGTACACGACCAACCCCTCAGCTTCGGCTTCCTCCTCCTACTCAAACCTCGCTTCCATCTCCTCAACACCCTCCTCCAGTCGTCGGCCGTCTCCCAACCCTCCCTCGAACGGCAATGCTCATCGCCTTCCTCCTCAAGGCATCGCCAGCGCTCGTTCACACACTGTTCCGCTCACCAAGAAGGAGTGGCACTACGATCCTCGCTCGCCAGATGCGGTGCAGCCGATTGTCCTGGGTGGGGTGAGGCCGGGAGTGCAGCGAGCGCTGGATGAGGATATCGCCGAAGGGGTGAGCCTGAACGTTCCCTCTCTCTCGTTCGCGGAGCTGATCCCATCGCTCCACAGATTCGACCTTCGCTACCACCTCGACTACGCATCTCGACCAAGTGGAACCTGCTCTACTCGCTCGACCAGCATGGGATCTCGATCGGGACGATGTACGAGCGGATGAAGGTCGGCTTGCGAAGCTCGTCGGGAGGTGTCGTGCTAGTAGTCAAGGACGGTCGAGGATCGGTGTTCGGAGCCTACGTAAACGAGGGGCTGAAGGAGAGCTCCAGCTACTACGGCGACGGGACTTGGTGAGTCGTTGTCTCCGCCTCGCTGTTGACCACCTCGCTGACTCGCCTCTCGACGGACCACAGCTTCCTCTGGAAATCCACTCCCTTCCCTCCCACCGACTTCCGCGTCGGCTCCTCCATCAAAGCCTTCAAATGGACGGGCCGGAACGACTACATTGTCCTCACCGAGCACAACTATCTCTCCGTCGGTGGCGGCGACGGCAAGTACGGCCTCTGGATCGACGGCGTATTCGAGAAGGGGTTCACGACGGGATGTCCTTGCTTCGATAATGAGCCGTTGACGAGTAGGGAGGATTGGGAGAAGGGAGCGGGAGGGGTGGATCAGAGCAAGTTTGAGGTCATGCAGTTTGAGTGCTGGTCGGTGGATGGTTAGGCGCTCTGGGTAATAACGTAGATGTAGCTAGGTTTCTCGCTTATGTAGCTCAGCAGTAACGCAGTGCAGCATACATCTTTCTAAGGTCTCGCCAGCGAGAGTGCCGAGATCACCGAGCTTTGTCTCTGCTCCACCAAAGATCTCGTTCGGAGTCGACGTCATCCTGCTGCTGCTGAAGCATAGATCACAGCTTAAGATGAATGTAAAAACGTGTATGAGGAGAGCCGAGGAGAGATGTTGGCTCTCGCTAGCGGTTGTCTTGCTTCACTTTCGGCGAGGGTCTCGGTGGAAGGGGCTGGACTCGAATGGGTACATGCAGATATACACGAGAGAGAAGCAGCCTGTCAAACACTCCCAGATTAGCCGTAGGGGTGTCCCACTTCGCCCTAACGGAGGGCATTGGCCGAGATCCTACCGAAAGGGCTGCTCGGCGCTCGGTCAATGTCCCGGCGCCGCCAACTCTGAAACCCCCTTGGGGAAGCTTCCCACTTCACGGGACAGCTTGGGGAACGCTTGTACCAGGCTGCACGAAGAGCCGAATGCTGAGACAGCTCAGCTGTGATCACTGCTCGTTTTGAGACGACTCCAGCCCGAAGCTCGGAGGGCGGGGGGCAAGAAAGTGGGACGAAGCAAAGCCGAGCTTCCTACCCGAGCTGCTTTGGGTGCTGGCGGGAACAATGCGACGGAGTGTGATACTCAACCTTGTTTATTGCAGTGCAGCACTTCTGTACAGGAGGCGACGATCGCAGCGAAAAAAGCTGGCGTCGACTGCTCCTTCGTCTCCTTGGCGCACCTCGTCGCCTGCGTCTCCACCTGCAGAGACTCGGGGCTCGAACGCTCGTCTACTACTGGAACCGAGGATTCTCCCATGGTATGGATCGCTCACCCGACTGATCATTAAATCGCCAGGGCAAGACAGAGCTTGCTTCATCGCCAGAAGCTCGGTTCACGAAGAGCAGAGGCCTCGATAGCCCACAGTTGGATTGGACCCTACTCGTGACTACCTGTAGCGAGACAGAGGAGAGAGACAGGGTACCCTTCCCGCCTGATCGCTCACCGAGAACAAGTCGCCCGTCCTTGCGCTCTTCCTCTCTTTCCTTCCTTCTCATCACTTGAGCTTTCTCTCCAGCCACGCCGTCTCGGACACCACCCACCCTCGTTTATTGAGTGCCGGTCACTCCCTCCCACTCTTGCCATGCGCTCCACCCTCATCGCCGTCGCCCTCGCCGGCTTCGCTACCCTCGCCTCTGCCAGCGTCCACCAGCCCTCCTTCGCTCACAAGCTCGCCGCTCGCAACATCGACGTCGCCGTCCACAAGAACGACCCCCGCACGCTCTGCCTTATCGAGAACCTCCTCGGCGGCCTTCTCGGCGGCGGATCCTCCTGTGGCGGTACCTACCCCTCCCCTAGCTGGTCGTGCTCGGGCTCCGGTCTAGATGGATTTGAGTGAGTACTTCTCCATCTTGTCCCATCCGTCAAGCTATGCAGCGTCGGCAATGTCGAGCGAAGCTGACCTCGGCGCTCCCTCTTCCCGTCTCCATCTTCCTCTCCTCCTGCACTTCTTTCTCCCTCAGCTACGACCACAACAAGAAGAAGTGCCCTTCTAACTATCCTTCCGGCTGGAAGTACTTCGGTGTCGGCTTCGGTAAGCTTTCGCCTCGTTTTCCTCCAACTTGAGCTCACCCTCGCTTCGCTTTACAGGCTGGCAGCCACCCAAGTCTTGGGGTGTTCCCTCCAACAGCTGGAGTCCTCCTTCGCCTTGGGTATCTACCTGTAGCTCCGCTACCTGGTGGTGTCAGTGCCTTTGATTTCTCCCGCACGGAGAGCCGAGCTGACTCTCTTCGCCGAACAGCCCCTTCTCCCTCGTGGAACTTCCCTCCTGCCATCGCACCTCCCAGTTGGTGGCCTCAATACCCTACCACTACTGTGAAGCCCTCGACTACCGCTCTTTCTACCACCACTACCCAGGCTTCGACGACTTCGGCCGCCCCTTCGCCGTCGGCCTCAGTTCCTCCTCGTGGATGGACCTGCGATGGTACCGGTAACGACGGGTGGACGTGAGTGTACTTCTTTTACCCCCTCTGTACACCTGTACGGCGCAAGTGCTGACCTTTCCCCGTGCTTCCACTCCTCAGCGTCGATTACGACGGGAACAGTCTTCCCTACCCGGACGACGGCTATCTCACCAACAGCAACGGACAATGGCTCTTCTTTGGCGGCGGCCATGGCTGGTTGCCCGAGGAGTCGTGGAACGTGCGTCAAACTACGTGATCCGGAGCACTTTTCGGCGTTGACTAATCGGCGATTATCGTTGCTCGCTCGCTGCTAGGTCCCCTTCGACACTTGGACCGTTCCCGAGGGCTTCTCCAACTACGACGTGAACCTCGCTACCTGGTGGGGTAAGTACCGGGCCCTTCTCCTTGCCTCGTTCCGCTTTCGCCGAGCTCGGCTGACCCTTCTTCCCTCCAGTTCCCTCGTCCTCGTGGCACTACCCTTCGGACTGGGCAGTCCCATCTTTCTGGATTGAGCTCGACCCCAACTGGACTTCCTACCTCGCCACCATCTCCTCCGCTGGGCCCTCAAAGACCACCACCTCGAGCGCTCCTTCGTCCACCGTCGCTGTTCCTCCCCGTGGATGGACCTGCGATGGCAGTGGAAACGATGGATGGACGTAAGTCAAGCTTTCTGGTGCATGTTGTGCACATATAGCAAGCTACCACTGACATTCCCCTCGCTCAACCCTTCCTTGCTCGCAGGGTCGACTACGACGGCAACCCCCTCCCCTACCCTGATGATGGATACCTCACCAACAGCAACGGACAATGGCTCTTCTTTGGCGACGGCCAGGGCTGGCTGCCCGAGGAGTCTTGGAATGTGCGTCAAACTACATGACTTGGAGCACTTCTCGGCGTTGACTAACCCGGCGATCATTGTCGCTCTCTCGCTGCTAGGTCCCCTTCGACACTTGGACTGTCCCCGAAGGCTTTTCCAACTATGATGTTAACCTTGCTACGTGGTGGGGTACGTCAAGCCTCGTCTCCTCGTCTCTCTCTCTCGTTGCTTTCCGAATCGCCGAGCTCGACTGACCCATTGCTCCTCAGTTCCCGCCTCATCGTGGCACTACCCAGCCGAGTGGACTGTCCCCTCTTTCTGGATTGAGCTCGATCCCAACTGGACTTCTTACCTCGCCGCCTCGTCCTCTGCTGCTCCCTCGTCAACCACCACTTCGGCTCAGCCTTCCTCGACCGGCAACCCCTGGCCTGGACAAGAATGGGACTGCGATGGCTCCGGAAACGATGGCTGGGAGTAAGTGATCATCTCTGCAGCGCGTATCGTTCTCCAGCACGACGACCTGGCCCTCGCCGAGAGCGAACGAGATACTGACTTCCTTTCTCCCCTGTCCACAGCTTTGATCCTTCCGGTAACAAGTGCCCCTACGTCGGACTCCCTTTCAAGTGGTTTGGCAAGTCGCATGGCTGGCAGCCCGCACTCGGCTGGTGGGGAGTCTCCTCGACCTTCTCCTTCCCTTCGGCTTGGCTCAACACCTGTAACAAGGCTACCTGGTGGGGTGAGTACACTTTCCCTTGGAGCAGTACGCTCCACAGTTTGCTGAAATTCATCACTCTTCTTCTCCTCCCGTCCACAGCTCCCTCTTCGCAATGGCAGTACCCCTCGGGCTTCTCCTGGCCTTCGCACTGGGTCAACCTCGGCTGGTCTGGATACAACTGGGCTCCTAGCTCTTTTGTATGCAACGGCAAGGGTACCGACGGCTTCTCCTTCGACGTGAGCTGCTCGTTATCCGCGATTCTTGCCTTGACCGAATGACTCGCTGACTCGCTTTCTTCTTCCCGTGGCAGCACCTCGGACACGGCAGGCCTTCTGGCTACCCCGATGGCTTCCTTTACTTCGGCATCGGACCTCAATGGCAGCCGAAGAGCGGATGGGGCGTAAGTGGCCCTTTCCAGCTCGGCGTTTGCCTTCGAGCCCTCGCTGACGGTTCTTACTCCCTTCCACAGCTTCCCTCTGCCAGCTGGGCGCCTCCAGCCGGATGGTCACCTCGCTACGCTACCTGGTGGTCGCCTAATCTCCGCTGGTCGGTCCCTAAAGGCTACTCTTGCCCTCAATGGTGGCCCACCTCGCTCCTCAGCGGCATCTTCTCGTGGATCCTCTGAGCTGCTCGACTCGACAGCCCTACGTTACATCTTCACTATACCCTCTCCGGCCGCTGAGCGGCACCGATGCCCCTGAATACCTCTCCCGTCTCTTCACTCCCTTTCCTCGACTCGCTCGACCTGTAGCCTTTCCTGAATCTCGGCCTTGCGCCACCTTGACCTCCGACCATCAAGCCAGTTGTTCTCCTTCCCGACTTCTCTCGTAATGACAATGCCGATGTCTTAAATCCTGAATCGTCAAAGTCGAGCAGCGAGCAGCGAGCGCCGAACGGCCGAAAGCGAAGCGTTGGCGGCCTGCAGCGCTCGCAGACCTTCCAGTCGAGCACGTCATGAGCGTCGAAACAGATTTGCGCCCCGCTCATCTACGACCCTCCTTGACTTTGGCCGACTTGCCCTCCCTCGCCATCTCCCGTTCCCCTCGCCGCCAACGCTCGGCTACAGTCTGCCCATCTGCACCCTTCATCGGCGGCAGCAGCTTTCCATCGGACAGCAAGATCCTGTAGGATGGATCCAAGTCAGCTTGATAGCCTGCACGAGAGCAGCAGCGAGCCACTCACCGAAGCCGAACGAGCTCGTCCAGCTCGGCTGCTCGTGCCGCAACTCCAGAGTCGAGCTGTGCTGCTAGGGGAGGGCGGAGCGCTTCGAGTATGAAGCGCGAGTAGGCGATGGTATCTGTGGCGAAGAGGTCAGCTGGTGGAGTAGCTCGGACGTGAGAGAAGGAAGCGACGAACCGCAGGCTTGATCTATGGCGGCCGAGGATATCGAGCTGGCCAGAGGAGGTGCCGAGTCCAGTAGACGAGCAGTTTGAAGTGCTGTGTGACAGGCAAAGGTCAGTCGCTTGTCAAACGGAGGCAGCCAGTTCCAGACTCACCTCGCCGAGCATCTCGAGCTAGCTGCACGTCATCTCCGAGGGGGCTGAGAAACGGAGGATGGTGTCGAGGGGAAGACTTGGCGGAGGAGGCAGGATATGAAGCGACCTCGGCGGCTTTGGCAGAGTCCAGCGAGGTTGAGGCTGCGCTGACAGCGGCTTCCACGTTGACAAGGGCGGCCTTCATGGGATTTTGAGCCTGCTGCGGAAGACGACCGGTTCAGCACAGGTTCAACAAGGTCCAGGTCCGGTGTCTTATACTCACCTGCTCTGCATCACGGCTGATGCGCAACAAGACGTCGGCTCGGAGTTGAAGAAGCTCCTCGACTCGGCGCTTCTGCTGATCCTGCACAAGGATCGGTGAATTAGCTCATGCGGCGAGATGTTACATGGCATAGCAACTCACCACCTTGTCTCGAGCCTCGAGAATAGCCTCGTCGTAGACAAGCGGCGTTGACGGCTCGGCTCGAAGCCCGGCTGCCTCCTCTCGTAGGGCGATTCGACGAGCTCGAGCTTCCGCAAGTGCTCTGCAGAGGAAGAGAGTCAGCCTGAAGCTCAATGCTGGCGATCTGAGAGCGACGCACTGCAGAAGTCGGGCTCGGTCGTCGGTCGGCTTGGAAGGCAGAGCAGGGCTCAAGACAGCTGGCTGCGAGAGGTCGAGGCAGTGCTTCTGCATAGCCTACGAGGGTAGAAGAGGATCAGAAATGAGACGAGACTGACGCGAAGGCATCGAACGCACGTAGAGCCGCTCTTCGGCGCCGTTAATCGGTGGAGGACGAATCGCTTGGTGGCGCTCGACGTGATCCCTGCACGGCGAAGTCAGCACCACGACCAAGATGGGCGCTGAATCAAGCTCACTGAAGCTGAGACTTGATCTTGGCGAGCATGTCTGCCATCTCGTCGAGATACGCCGGCGTTGCCATCGAGTCGAGCGACAGCTCCTCGCCGCCATCGCGCAAGAGCTGCCTCGTCGTGGCGATATCTTGAGCGGCTGAAGACTGTAGGTATAAGATCAGCCTAAGCTATCGTCGGAATAACATAAAGACGTACTTGTGCAAGCTTCGAGCGAGATTCGACGGTCCAATCCTCGACGAGCGCCGTGAGCGCCGAGATGCGAGCTTGCTGCTTTGAAGTAGTGGTCTCGAGGTTGGTCAGGGCGGTGAGAAGAGCCTTCCTCTTCATGAGCTCGTCGACCGAAGCCGAGTGACTGCGTTCTGTGCGATTCGGTGGGTCAGCTTCGCCGAGCAGCGGGAACGAGCAGAGCTCACCTGCTTCCGCCTGATCCTTCAACGCTCCTTGTAGCAGCTCGGACGTCTTCGAGTTTTCAGCATGTAGCCTGCCAGCCTCCTTGATCGCATTCGGCCACACATCAAGACCCAGGTCGGCGCGACGAGGAGCTGATAGCTTGGCCGGCGCTTCCTCGCGAAATCGGTGCTGCCCGATCTTGATGTGAGCAGCATGGCTGTCGGAAGAGATGGTGGTAAGCTTCGGAGCCGATCTCGGGCTACGGAACAGACTCACCGACGCCCTACAGCATGCTGAGAGAGCCACAAGAGAGACGCGCCAAAGTCGCCTGCAACCAGCCCAGCGAGCTCCTCGGACCGTTCATGAGGATAGCGAAGGCCTTCCAGCCACTGTAGGATACTATCCACAGCCTCGGCTTGAGCCATTCGAAAGAGGCGAGAGAAGCGCTCGACGCGACTTGTTGAGGGAGGGCGTGAGCCGAGGAGAAAGAAGGAAGGGGGAGGGGGTACTGTAGGGCGATAGAGCAGTGGCGTTTCTGTAGCTCGACAAGACTTTATCTCGGTAGGGGAAGGCAAAAGGAGCGACGAGGAGCGCAGGAAGCGAAGCGCCGCACTGACCCTTCTTGCGCCTGTTCGAACTCGAGCAGCTCTCCCTCTTGCCATTTCACTCGACTACAGAACTCGGTTCGACGGACACACCTTTTCGCACCTGCCTCAGTCCGATACTCAGCTACGAATGACTTCTCGTTGGAGCTTGCCCGAAGACGAGCCGCCCGTCGGCGCCCGTCCAGCAGCTCCCTCAGCACTACTCACCGAGCCGATCCTCTACGTCGGAGGAATAAGTGAAGCTGTATCGGATGCGCAGATCGTCGAGGCGCTTTGGGAGTGCTTGAAGGTCAGGTAAGTGGCATTGCGGCTTGCTGCCTCCCTTTGTGAGCCGAGTGGGAGCGTGCAGGATCAATGGTGACGGCCAAGGAGCGAAAGTTAGATACAGAAGCTGACTTGCTGTATCTGCTGCTTCCCAGGCCTCGGATCGAAAGGGTCGGCGATCTTTCGGCGCCGGCGAAGGGCCACATCGAGTTCGAGTCTCTCGACCGCGGTTCGTCTTCCTTGTAGGCACAAAGCACCGACGAGCTGACGACGGGCCCGCACAACAGCTGAGAAGGCCTACGCGACGGTCAACGGTCAAGCCTTCTCGGAGTACTCCTCGGCGCTCACCCTTCACACCTCGCCCAGCCTCTCAGACGACCCTACACCCAACGCCGCCCCTCGACTATTCAAGTCGCTTCCTCTGACTACCACCGCCGGGTCGCTCTTCGACCTCTGCCGCCCCTTCGGACCTGTGCACCGTGTCGCGCTTCAGCTCGCCGAGGGTCCTCGACGGGGCTCAGGCGCTTCGGCCGCCTTCAAGGGACAAGCGCTGGTCACGTTTTACGTGCGTGTATTGAATATCTTTGCCTCGCCCAGACAACTAACCCTTTTGCCGGCCAGGACGAGGAGCACGCCAAGATTGCGACTGACGAGCTCCACTGCTCCGAACTCGACGGCAACACCATCATCGTCCAAAACTTTGTCGCCGCTCGCGCGCGCAAGTCCGACATCGGCATACCTGCAGCGTCACCTCAGGCATCTCCGTCGAGATGGGCTGCCGCCGCCGCCTTCACTCCCGGCGAGCTCGCTCTCGGTCACGGCCACCCATCACTCAACGCCGTCGCAGCGCCATTCACCCCTCCTCAGCAGCAACGCTCTTTCTCCAGCACCTCCCAGGTCTCGATCCATGCAGGCGGAAGCCCTGCCTCGCCTCGCATCTCGCAGAACGGACATGGCTCGCCCCTTCCTTCGGCGTTGGCAGTCGTCGACCCTTGTGAGCTGCGACGACGAGTGGGCCTCATTGAAGCCGGACTGACGCGCTCCCGATCCCTCTAGCCAACCTCTTCGTCAAGAACCTCGACCCCTCCATCACTTCGCAAGACCTCTTCTTCCTCTTCAAGAACTATGGCCGTATCATCAGCGCCAAGGTCATGACCGCGACGGACGGCCGCTCGAAAGGGTTCGGATTCGTCTCGTACGAACAGCCTGAGCAGGCTGCTGCTGCTCTGCAAGCGATGGACGGGCAGCCAGCTGGGCCGAGCGGGCGGATCGTCACTGTGCGCTTCCATGAGCCGAAGAAGCTGAGGGAAGGAAGGGCGAGGCAGGATAGCTCGGCGGATGGTATGAGCGAGCTGGACCATGGCATGCAGTCTTTGTCGACGACCGCCGTAAGTTCGTTCTCTCCCGCTCAGCACGCGTTGGCTGATTTCTTGCCCGCCTTCAGACTCCCGACCTCTCACCTAACCCCAACACCTACTCTCCCACCCCTTACACCTCTCGTCGCGCCTCCTCGACCTTTGAGTCCTCGCCTGCGCCCGCTGCCTCATCCCCCGGCACCTCTGCCTCGAGCTCGCCCATCGCTTCGGTTCAGTCGGAGCACGACAGGCTCGTATCGACTGTGCAGAGGATCGAGCCCAATCAGTTTGGAGAGGTCGTGCAGCTGCTGGAGGGCGTGAGTTGCTTGCTGCTTTCGCGGCCGAGCGCTGAGCACCTCGTTCCAGCGCCGAGCTGACCAGTCTGACCCCTCCAGCTGCCAAAGAAGGAGCGAGCCATGTGCCTCTTCAACCCCGAGTACCTCAAGCAGAAGGTGGCGGACGCTCTCCTCGTTCTCTCCACCTCGGACGACGACGACACCCCCGCTCCTGCACCAGCTCCCTCAGCGACCATCTCGGCGGACTCGGCACCTCTTCCTTCCTCCACCTCTAAGCCTGCACACCCCACCGAGCCTCTTCCTGCATCTCTCGCCGAACTCGCCGCTCTCCCCGCCGCTACTATCATCGCCCTCGAGTCGCAGCTCGGCTCGCTCGGCGTGGGCAAAGCCGAGGAAGAGAAGAAGAGCGAGATGGATGCGTTTATGGATGGCTTGGAGGGCAAGCCGCCCCACGAGGTCAAGCAGAAGCTTGGTGAGTGTGGTTTGGTGCAATCGTGGGCGGAGGGAAGGGCGATAGAAGCTGACTTCGGCTGCAATCCCGCAGGCGAGCGACTCTTCAAGGCCATCAAGGCGACCGGTATCAAGGGTGCTGTGAGTGCTAGCGTTCGGCTTGTATTGAAATAATCGCTGACTCGCTGACTTTCAACAGCCTCGCATCACCATCGCCCTCCTCGACACCGAAGAGCTCCGCCCTCTCGCTCACCTCATCAACCTCCCCGAAGTGCTCAAGGAGAAGGTCCTCCTCGCCGCCGCTACCCCCTCCAAGTAGAGTACCACGAAATTCGACTACGTACCCTACTCTCCCCCCTAATATATTTCGCAACCCCTTCGTCCTTCGCACTTCGCTCGCTCGCAGCCCCTCGCAGCCTACCCCGTCACTCCTTTGATACCGCCATGTCGATACCTTTCCCCATCTCGCCTTCTGTAGGACCTCATCTTTAGCTTTGGAAGTCATACAGCTCTCCCCATCGACGGCCTGAGCACGATCAGTAGGCGGCTCGGTGTTGGAGTTCGGCGAAGCTCTGTCGGTGTTGAAGAGTTCTACTCGGCTGCAGAGGCCGCACACACGAGTGAAGCCCTGCAGTTATGCTACGACTCGACTCACATGCCCAGTCGACTACGCTCGCGCCGCTCGAATTTGTTTCCTGACCTCAATTTAAGGATCCGTCGAACGAGCTGTCGGCTCTTTCTATTGCCCTGCTCACTCGTCTCTCGCTTCGACCCTCGTACAACTGGACAGGAAGAAGCTACAAGTCGTCTACAGCCCCTCAACCACCTATAACCCTCACTCGAAGCTCTACCAGGATGGACGAACCGCTCGAAGCTGGCCCCCCTCCTCCCTCCCAGCTCGACGAAGCTCCCCAGCCGCTCCCTTCGCTCCCTACCGAGATCCTGCAGCGTATCATCCAACTAGCTCTCCCTCGACTTTCCTTCACTACCTTCCGAGAGCGCTACGACATCCTCCTTAACTGCTGCCGCGTCAACAAGCTCTGGGCGGCGCTCGCGCAACGAGAGCTCTTGCTGCATGTCATGCTGAAGACCAACGATTCGGCGGACTCGTACCTAGCGACGAGCTCCACCCTACGCACCGGAGGGGACGCCCTTCGCTCGCTCCGCCTCCACTGCAACCATCTCAGACAAGCTCAAGCCGCCCGCTTGCATGTCGGGCACCTGCAGAACATACTACGGGCCTCGTCGAGACTGAGTTCACTTCATGTCGTTTCTGACGACAAACCGAAGCCTCTTGTCGACTTGGCGATGCTCTCCACTCTTGCTCCAGGTGCGCCGAGAAGCGTTCGGAAGCAGGATCTCTACTAACCCTACATCAGCGTGCAGAACTCGAAGATCTCACTCTTGATTTCATGATCGCCTACCCTGCCCCCTTCTCATCGCCGCTACGCGGCGACAACCTCTGTCGCCTCACCCTTTCCTACCTCGCCGGTCCTGCCGACGTCGCCTCGATCCTCTCTTCGGCGCAACTGCCACAGCTTTCGCACCTAGCCATACTCAGCGGTCGTGAGGTCTCGTCTGCCGCGCCGTGGGACGGCCTGGAGAGGGCGCTCCTGCGTTTCACGTCGCAGCTCAAGGCCTTCACGCTGTCTTTCACCGGCCACCAGGCTCGCTTCGAGCTCTCGAACACGGTGTGGAGGAGCTTTACAAATCTGGAGGACCTAACTGTGGACCACGACCTCTCGTTCGAACCCTATCTCCCCCTTATCCCGGCGTCGCTCGCCCGCCTTTGCCTCCGCCCATCCTTCTTCGAGACTGATTACGGAATCTCTCTTTCACGGATCTACCAAGGCTTTCAGGCCTCGCCAAAATGTCTCGAGACTCTCAAGCAGCTCGTTCTCCCCGTCCTGGACGAGCATGAGACGGAGGTCGAGGAAGCAACGCTGCGCTCGCTCGCCGAGCTGTGCCAAAATCGCGGCGGGAGGATCCTTCAGCGCCCCTGCTTCAAGCGTGAGGATTGCTTGGCTTGGCTGGAGGATGCTCTTGAGGCTTGGTGAGCTCCAGTCGACCCGAGCCCCCCGCTGCCTACGGCTGACCCGCTCCCCGTGCAGGTGACGGCTCGGAAGAGGTGCAAGGGAGCTAGCTTGAGCGTGTAGGAGCTTGCACGAGGTCCCCTGATATCAAAGCTTTACCTCTCGTGACTTTTTGATGCGCTTCGCTCGCTGAGAGTAGCTTGAGAAACGATCCTGCGCTCGGCGCCCGCCTAATCTCGGTCGAACTGCTTTAATCTCGGTTCTCAACGGTCTCACGCGTTCTTGAATCAAACGAGTAACACCATAAGACTACACTACAAAGGACCACTGTTGCACTCTGGCATCCCACCCCCCCCCCCCCCCCCCCCCCCCCCCCCCCCCCCCCCCCCCCCCCCCCCCCCCCCCCCCCCCCCCCCCCCCCCCCCCCCCCCCCCCCCCCC
>BCKL01000008.1:529769-541628 GCA_001600635.1 Leucosporidium creatinivorum | reverse complement strand
CCCCCCCCCCCCCCCCCCCCCCCCCCCCCCCCACCCATTGGGGTCGACCGAGCTCCCCTCCTCAAGCCGCCACGCCGACCTTGTGCATCACCTCATCAGCACGGAACTGCCAATAATTAGTGCGGATGGGGTCAAACTGAATGAGGGAGCGGAAGAGCTGTTTCGTTCGTAACTCAATGGGTCAGCACTCTCGACTCGGCGTTTTCCTCGCTCCTCCCCTCCTCAACAGCAGAAAGAGAGAGAGAGAGAGAGAGAGAGAGAGAGAGAGAGAGAGAACTCACAGCCGCCGCCTCCCTCGCCTTCTCCTCTCCCTCCTCCTCAGCAGCCCCATCCGCCAACCACTCGACCGCCCCCACAGCCGGCAATTCCGCCTTGTCACTCACGCTCGGCTCGTCCGCTGGCATTGACGAGGGGGTGTTTAGAGCGAGGGGGGTGATGAAGGCGTTGAGGGAGTGAAGGGGGAGACAGGCGTGGAAGAGGATACTGCAGAGGAGAGTGAGTTAGTGGGAGCAGGGAAGGAGAGGGAGGGAGAGGAGGGAGAGCGACGCACCCCCGAAGGTAGTTCCAGGCGGAGGGGTTGTTAGGCACTTGAGCGAGGGAGGTCTTGGTGTACCTGTAGATGTGTAGCAAGTTACTCAGCGATCTCTCCCACTTCGGCCCAGCCCAGAAGAGAGTTCAAAACGACGACGTACCGAATTTCCCTCTGCACCACCTCGCCCTTCTCCCCCCCTCCCTCCCCACTCTCAAACACGACAAAGAACCTATGGTTCCACGCCGAGTTATTCCTAGGGTCCCTCTGTAACAATTCCTCGGTATACTCGAGCTCCTCCTTCCACACTTCCGTCCTCCTCTCCTGATCCTTCTCGACCGAGTTGGTCTCCGCCCGTTCCGAGACAGGCAGGGGAAGAAGGGTTTGGGAAGAGAAGAAATGGCACAGGACCCATTGGCGGTAGGCCCAGGTGTGGTAGTTTTTGGCATCGAAGGAGAGGGCCCGGGTGGTGAAGGGTAGCTCGCGCAGGGAGGATTGGAGAGAGGTGACGATCGTGCGGCGGTGCTGCCTGGAGGTCGTGAGAGGTGGTGGGGAATGAGATGAGGAGAGGAAGAGGAACGGATGAGACGTGATCAGAGGAGGGAGCGGGAGGCAAGGAAAGGGGAAAAGGGAGAGGTCAGCCTCAGCCTCGGCGCCGAGAGGGCTCGTTTCGACTCGACGCGAGGGGAGAGGGACCCCAACGCACCAGACTTGGTAGCTCTTGATATGCTCCTTGACCAACTCGTCCATTAGATCCAACTCTTTGCTCAAATCAGCCTTGGTAGCAAGCAACGTCTCGGCGCGGTAAGCCCTTCTCAGATATGAATCGTCGTCGAGGGAGGGATCGGAGGGCGAGAGGGGTGGAGTAAGTACAATGAGTAACAACTTCCTCAATGATCCGTATGACCAAAGCCAAGACCCACCAGATGGAGTAATGCCCCGGGTTCATGCGGATGAGCTGCTCGGTCACCTCGACGGCGCGGAGGGACTTCTCCCCCTTGGCCACGAGGGCGCGGAACGTGTCCATCGCATCTCGGTCTGTGTTGCGAGAGAAGGACCGGGTTAGCCACCTCTCGGAGTTGGGAGCCAGCGAAGCGACGAAGCGCTGGAGCAGCAGCGGGGGATGTAGGGCGGTAGGGGGAGAGGGGTGAGAGAGAGAGAGAGAGAGAGAGAGAGAGAGAGAGAGAGAGAGAGAGAAGCTTACAGTGCTCGGTGTAAGCGATGGGGACGAGAGGGTTAGGCGCATCGGCTTGAGGGATAGGTTGGAGGTCCTCCCAGCCTGGTCGTTGCGAGTAGAGGGTGTAGCTGTCGTCGGCTGCTGTTGAGGTCATTGCTCTAGTCGAATCGGATGAGAGTGAAGCGCAGAAGGGAAAGAGGCGAAACGAGGAGCGAGAGGAGCGAGAGCGAGGAGGGGAAGCAACAAAGACGACAAAGGGGAGTGAGAGGCAGGTGCTACACAGCTATTGTAAAGCTACAGAGCAGCTATACAAGACTAGCAGAGCAGCTTTTGAGCTGAACTCGAGCTCGGCGAGGTTACCCCTGAGTATCGAGCTCTCCCTGCTCCGCCCCTCGTGCGCCTGCTCAGCTTGCCCTCTCCAACTTGTACCTCATCAGCTCATCCCTCTTCCAGTATGAGCAGTGAGTAGACAGCTGTATCCTTCTGTTTAGCAGCACATAGCTGACCATACGTGTGCTCCCCTACAGCCAACGACCAGTGAGCTCCAACCTCGCTTCCCCTGCCTCGCCGCTTGCTGTGGAGCTGAGCTGACCCGTCTCGCCTGTTTACTTTGCTACAGCTACGACGACAAGCCTCGTGTAGCAGACGGTGAGTCTTCTTACACTCTGAGTGGTGTGCTACAGAGCAGCTTAGCAGTGCAAAGAGAGGGACGCGTGTGCTGACTCTGTTGCTTTGGCCTTGGCTCTGATTGCTCTCGTCCACAGACTACGATGACCGTGAAGGGGTGAGTATTAAAGACTACTAGTCCTCATTTCATCAAAGTCTAAGCGGGCATTTAGTAGCCTGGGACTTAGCGCGGGGGGGGGGCAGGGGCAGGGGCAGGGGAGCACCTCAGCGCTGAGAGGGAGGCGAGGTGACCACAGAGGACCGTCCAGTCCAGTCTCTCTCCAGCAGCCGCTGCAGTCCTATCATAACTAGGCTGTACAAGGGCTTCTCTTCCTATCCTACCAACCCTCCTCAGCTACACAAGGCCTCGCGCTAACCCCTCCGTTTCAAACTACAAACAGCGCTCGACCCGACACCGTCGTCGCTCCCACTCTCGCTCTCGCTCCCCTCCCCCCGCGCGCGATTCTCGCCCTCGTTCCCGTTCCCGCTCTCCCCGTCGTCAATCCTCTCGCTCCCGCTCCCCCCGCCGAATGGACCACGACGGCCCCTCCTCCACCTCTCGCGACTCTCGGGACCGGCCCCCTCCCCCTCCCCGCGAGCGCTCCTTCGACCCGGCGGCCAAGGCTATGAACCGCGAGGTTGCGGCGAGCGAGGCGGCCAAGAGGAGCAAGAAGGAGTGCAGGGTCTATGTTGGCAACTTGAGCTTTGGCGTCAAGTGGAACGATTTGAAGGACTTTATGAGGGAGGGTGGGTTGCTTTCCTCTTCTTTATTCTCGGCTGGGTTGGATGTAGAGTGTAGGAGGGTAGGAGGATAGTAGGAACGGATCAGACGCTACTGAGCGGCGAGACGCTTCCCCTGCGTGCTCGCTCGCCATAGTTGGGCGGTGGACGCTGGGCAGGGCTACGGCAGATGGAAAAGAGCGGGATGGATTTCGGTCGCCTTTTCCTCCTCCCTCTACCTCCCCTCGGCGCCTCAAGTTCCCCTCCGACACGCTCGCTTCCGCTCGACACTTTCCGACACTCTTTCCTTCCTCCAAACGTCTACCGGTGGTGAACTGGAGCTGTGCTGGAGACTTGAGCTGATCAGTGCAGAGGGTACGGGGGCTGGTCGGCTCGGTACATCAAGGCGAGCGAGGAGTAAAAGGGTCAAGAGTGGGATTCGGGCTTCTCGGTGGTCTGCTGGACAACTTACGGCTAGGGATATAGTTAGAGATGGAAGGGCTGATGGATGGTTCTCGGTTGCCTCTCCCCTCCTCTCCTCCCCACTCCCACTCCTCTCTATCTCGGACGACTCTCTCATCTCCTACCGACTCTCCTCTCGACTCGATTACGGTGGGGGATATAGCTGGAAACGTCGTCTTCGCCGAGATCATGATGCTCCCCAACGGCATGTCCAAGGGGTGCGGGTGAGTTCCTCTTTCCTTTCCTTTTGTCTCGGCTTGGCTCGGTTCGGCGCTGATCATTCGCCTTCTTTCTCCTCCCCCTCTTCACACCCCTCACTTCACCCCTTCGATTCTACCCCATCGCTCTACTCCCCACCAGAGTCGTCGAGTTCTCCCAACCAGAGGAGGCGCAGAAGGCCATCCGCGAGCTCAGCGACCAGACCCTTCTCGGCCGTCCCCTCTTCATCCGCGAGGTGCGTCTAGCTTCTCCCCATCACTCGCTCTCATCTCATCTCGGAGCGGTAGCTGACTGCGCTTTCCCGTCCCTGCCCCCTTTCCTTTCCCTCTCCTCCCTCCCTTCCTCCCCCTCGCCCTCCTTCCCATCGAACAGGACCGCGAGGACGACGCGCGCTACGGCTCGGCCGCCGTCTCGGGCCGCGCGGGCTACATGGGCCCTGGCGCCTTTGGCGGTAGGGGTGGATTTGCTGGAGGACCTCCCGGCGCTTTTGGTGGTGGAAGGGGAGGGTTCCAGGGAGGGTTCGGTGGACCGGTCCAGGGCGCGCAGGGCAGTGGGAGGCATTTGTATGTGCAGGGAGTGAGTTGGCGCTGTCTTTCCCTCGGGCTTGGAGAGCTGGAGAGCTGGAAGAGAGGGAGTGGAAGCTGACCTCGTCTCTTCTCATCGCGCTCCCATCCTTCTCACCTCGTCTACCATCCCCTCTCCTCTGCTCTGCTCCCTCCCTCGCTTTACACTACACAACAACCCACAGATCCCCTTCAACGTCGGCTGGCAAGACCTCAAAGACCTGTTCCGCGCCGCCGGCTCCATCATCCGCGCCGACGTAAAGATGAACCCTGATGGCACTCCTACGGGCACGGGAACCGTCGTGTATGAGGCGCCGCAGGATGCGCAGAACGCGATTGGTGAGTGGCTGTTGCTTGTGACGAGCCGAGGGGGGGGGGTCGAGCCTCGGCGGATAGAGGAGAGATGAAGCGAGAGACGAGGACGGCGCTGACCTTCCCCTTCGCTTCTCTTCCCCCTCTCTCTCTCGCCTCTCGCTCACAGCCATGTACAACGGCTTCGAGTTCCAAGGCAACATCCTCGAAGTGCGCGAAGACCGCTTCGCCGCTGGCGGGTTCGGCGGGGGACGCGGTGGCTTCGGAGGAGGAAGGGGAGGGTTCATGCCTCGTGGTGGGTTTGGCGGAGGATTCGGTGGACATGGAGGAGGAGGGTTCGATGGAGGATTTGGGGGAGGAGGAGGAGGGTTCGGACCACCTGGGCACCTGCCGTTCGCGCCGCCGGGCTTCAGGGGTGGGTTCCATCAGGCTGCGCCGGTGGCGCCGTCGACGCAGATCTTTGTTAGGAATGTGAGTGGTCGTTCTCGACTTCAAGTCGGCTCGAGGAAGCGTCGAGCGGCTGAGCGCCCGCTGACCTTTCTTTCCACTCCCCTTCCTCACCGTCCTCTTCCCTCCTCTCCTTTATCTTTCGCTGCATCCTCTCCTCTCACAGCTCCCCTGGTCCACCTCCAACGAGGACCTCGTCGAACTCTTCCAGACGACCGGGACCGTCCAGGAGGCCGAGGTCCTCTTCGAGAACGGCCGTTCCAAGGGCTCGGGAGTCGTCCAGTTCGCTACCGTCGAGGAGGCCGAGACGGCCATCGCCAAGTTCCAGAGCTATAGCTATGGAGGTGAGTCGTCGTCTTGATCTGGCTGGGGAGAGGAGCTGAGGGAAGCGCCGAGAGACGGAAGCTGACTCTTCTCCCGATCTGATACAGGACGCCCCCTCGCGCTCGAGTTCAACGGACGCTGGAAGGACTTCTCCGCTGGCGCTGGACCTGCGGGAGCTCCCACTGGCCCTGCCGCTGATGCGCCGATGGATGCTTAAGCTCGGCGCGGCGTGTTGATAGGAGGAGTGACGCTTTTCTAGACTCAAAAAAGAGGACAGAGCAATTCAATACGAGTACCATAGTTATACTCCGATTGGCTGTAGAGAGCGAGCCTCGGCGGAGCTGACCAAGCGGAGGACTTGAGCAAGACGCGCAAGCTCCGGGGTTGTCTTCTCGCGTTTCATTGCTTCATCGCGTCGACTCGCAGCATGAGCACCTTAGCTGATGACCTACAATTCTCGGCCTCGCACTCTGGCCGTACAGAGCTCTTCACCCTTCCCGCAGCCTCCGCCACCCTCGCCGACCTGCAACGCCGACTGCAAGAGCTGTTCAACGTCGAGCCCTCGGCGCAAAAGATTCTACTACAGAAGGGGAAGAAGCTACAACTGGAGGACTCGACCGCCGTGCTCTCTTCACTTCTACCACCCAACACCACACCGTCATCCCCCTTCAAGCTCCTTCTCATCGGCCCCACCTCTTCCTCCCTCTCCTTGCTCCTCACCTCCCAATCCATCCGACAACAGAAACACTCGGCCTATCTCCATCATGCTGCACACCCGCATGCGCCAGTGCGGAACACGACCGACGCGGCGGAGCTGAGCGACAGGGAGAGGTGGCGCTTTGGCGTGCTCAAGCCGTTTGGGGAGGAGACACCTTGCTTTGAGCAGAGGAAGAAGATGCTCGAGAGGTTGAGTGAGGATAGGGCTATCAGGGATGTGATGGAGAGGCATAGGTGAGTTCCCGAGTCGTCTCTTTTTGTTCGCCGAGCTTCGGCTTGGCTGGTGCTGACTCTTCTTCGAACTGTCAGATTTGCAGTAGGCGTTCTCACCGAGCTGCACCCCATCACCCAACCTACCCTCCTTGGTCTCAACAAGAACATGGGCGAGGAGGTTTCCCTTCGGCTTTTGACCAACGACTTGACGGGCACGAGGAGCTACGCCGAAGTGAGGAAGGTGCTAGTGCATGAGCTGGTGCATAACAAGATCTCGCCACAGTGAGTTCTGCTCTACTCGTTGTCGAGACTCGACGCCTCCCCTCGGCGCTGCCGCTCCACCGAGGTCTCGCTAACCTCCTCCTCCCCGCTCCCCTCTCCCCAAATCATCACTAAACAGCGACGACTCCTTCAAGACCCTCAACTCACTCCTCAACCGCGAAGTCCTCACCTTCGAAGCCAAGCACGGCCTCTCAGTCGGCTCCACCTCTCTCGTCCCCGAGCCCTGGGAGCCTGAAGGACCCGACTACCGAGCTGCTACTTCGCATGTGCTGGGAGAGAAGGAGCGGAGAGAGGAGTGGGGTGGACCGCTGAGGTTTGATGGAGAGGAGGAGGTGGAGATGAGGAGGGAGAGGGTGAGGATGGCGGCGGAAGGGAGGTTGCGGAAGGAGAAGGAGGCGGGGAGGAGGTGATGTAGATTGTCAGAGAAGTAGTGAATGTTGTCTTATATTACTTGCACAGCTTCAGTTTTTCTGAGATCGAGCGATGGCATCTGGGCCAGTTGAACGCTCGAGCTCGGCGGGACTTCACTCGTTCTCTCGAGCGCGATCCGTCGTAGGTCGAGCCCGTTCGTTCGACGCTGGGACCAGCGGACTTTCTATGCGACTCCCTTGAACTCCTCCTTATGGTCAGGTTGCGCAAAGCGGCCTAAACTTCTCCAGCTCTCGTCTCTCCCACCTCCTCGCTCGCCGAGTCGCCCACCGGTCACTTCAGATCGAGTTGAATTGCCCTCGCGAGGCAAGCGACGTTACAGTACAGATTCAAGCTTATCCACAGACTTAGGCCGTCCCGTTCAACTTCGAGCTTCACCTGCGAACAAGAGAGGGTCAGCGAGAGATCACCGAGACAGCCCAAGGCGCTCACCAGGCGTCGAGAGCATCCTCAAGGAACTCCAGGCAGTCCTCAGACTCAAATGCCTGTCTCTCAACGAGGCCGATGCCTCTGCTCTGACAGTACTCGAGAAGCCAGGAGCGAGCAGCGCGTTCCGTGTCGTCCTCGTCCTCCTGCGCCTCACCCTCGTCCGTGTCCGTGGCCGGCACGACGAGCTGCGTGAGGTTGTCGAGACACTTCGGCGAGCGTTGCAAGGCGCCGTTGAGCGTACTAATGCGAACCCAGTCGGGATGGAGAGGCGGCCTAACGCGCAGATGGGCGAGTTGCGCCGAAAGCGAACGGAAGATGGCGTCAAAAGGGGCGTCGTGATCCAGTGCGAGAGCTCGTAAGGCAGTGAAGCTTGACCAGGTCGTACTGGCTAATTCGAAGGATGCGCTGCAGTCGGTGAAGGAGAGCGTGAAGGCGTCGAGCCGAGCCGAGTAACGGCGGCAGGCGTTCTCGAAGTCGAGGAGGCGAGTGGACTCAAGACCGCCGTGAATTAGCAGGGCGAGATCGCGCAGTTGTGGCAGATCCGCCGAAGCTAAAATTGAGGTGATCACAGATTCGCTGAGGAAAGAAAGGGCCAGCCGACGGAGGTGGATAGCGTGTAAAGGTGACTCTGCAGGGGGAGGGTGGAAGATGCAGTAATCGAGTGTAAGATCCTCGAGGTCTGCGTGTACGTCAGCGTCAGTGCCAGCGCTCTCCTTGTCTGCCGAAGCTCGCCGCACCTTCAACGGCTGCAGACAGCGATCCCAGATCAATGTCTTCTTGGGCTTCGTCTTGAGAGACGGCCTGAAGTACTTTCAGCTCTGGCGACGCCTGTAGTATACTCATCATCTGCGCCAACCGCAGACATCTGCACCCTGGTCGCAGGAACTCGTGGCGGACGAAGAGTAGGCGAAGCGACTGCACACGAGAGTATCCGGGGGCGTGGGCGAGTTTGGCAGTGAGGAAGACGTCTGCTACTGCTTCGTTGCTCCATTCGACATGCCTCCAGAGCTCCTCCTGCGCGAGCGCCGCCCAGAGCTTGTTGACGCGGCAGCAGTTGAGGAGGAGGTCGTAGCGCTCTCGGAAGGTGGTGAAGGAGAGGCGAGGGAGTGCGAGTTGGATGATGCGCTGCAGGATCTCGGTGGGGAGCGAGGGGAGTCGGCGGGGAGCTTCGTCGTCGAGCTGAGCGGGAGGAGGAGGGGACTGAGCTTCGAACGAGTTGTCCATCCTGGTAGAGCTTCGACGTTGTAGACTGTAGGCGAGCTTCCCTATCCGAGCTGTAGCCGAGTATCGAAGCGACGAGGAAAACGAAGTGTAGCGCAGGAGAGCAAGCCAGAGAATCAGCTCCGAGCCTATACTAGCCGGCCCTCCCCTCCCATTTCGGGCTCGCTCATCTCGACTCGTTCGGCTACAGCAGGACAGCGTTTGATTCGACTACAGGAGGCCCCTCTTCGCTGCTAAGCCTGCTCTGAAGCTCGCCAGCTCCCTGGTCGCCCTCACTCCCCCACAGTCGTCTAGTCGCGCTTTCATTAGACGCCGCTTGCCCTGCAGCTGATTATCGCTGGTTAGAGCAGAGCCGAGCTCGACTAAAGCAATGGTCTCCCTCCTACGTTTCCCTGCCCGTTTTACACCTCTCTTACACCCTTTCAACCGCTCCTTCTCCTCAACCATGCCCGCCCTCGTCCGCCCTCAGATCCTGCTCATGGATGAGATCAAACTCGCTTCGCCGCTGCTGGAGGAGCTCAAGGAGCGTTACCAAGTGGTGGTGAGTACCTTGCTGACTCGCTCCATAGACCTACAGCTGACTCTCGGTTCACCCACAGCCCCTCGAATCCACCTCTCGCAGCCAATTCCTTGAGGACTGCAAGACCAAGTACAGCGACGTACAGGCCATGTACCGTCACTTCAAGGGTCCTGCCGTCAAGGTGTGTGGCATCGTAGGCCTTCTGAACCGACCGAAGCTGACCTCGCTCTTCCCTCTCGAACAGGTGACGGGTCCCTTCGACGCCGAGCTCGTCGCTGGACTCCCCAAATCCCTCTCCTTCATCTGCCACAATGGCGCTGGCTATGATCAGAGTATGCAGCGGCCTCTATCTTCCAGCCCTCGACCGAGCTGACCTCTCCCACCCGCCGAACAGTCGACGTCGAGGCCTGCACCTCCTCCTCGATCCAAGTCTCCAACGTCCCCACCGCCGTAGACAACGCCACCGCCGACACTGCCCTCTTCCTCCTCCTCGGCGCCCTCCGTCAGTTCGGCGTTGCCCAAGCCAACCTCCGCGCCGGCAAGTTCAACGCCGACCTTCCCCTTTCGCACGATCCTCGAGGCAAGCTGCTGGGTATCGTCGGCCTGGGAGGAATCGGACGAGCGTTCGCCAAGCGTGCGAGAGCGCTGGGCATGGAGGTGCAGTACTACAACCGCAACCGCCTCTCGGAGGAACTCGAACAAGGAGCCAAGTATGTCAGCTTTGAAGAGCTGCTCAAGACCAGCGATGTGGTCTCGCTCAACCTACCGCTCAACGCCAAGACGAAGCATACGATGGGACGGGAGCAGTTCAGGCAGATGAAGAAGACGGCGGTGCTGGTCAACACGGCGAGGGGAGGAGTCGTCGATGAGCTGGCGCTGGTCGAGGCATTGGAGCAAGGAGAGATTGCTGCATGTGGGTTGGACGTGTATGAGGATGAGCCCAAGATCCAAGAGGGTCTGCTCAAGTCGGACAAGGCGTTCCTGCTACCGCACATTGGGTGAGTTTCGTCGTCTTCGACCTCGGCCGGAGCTAGAAGAGAGGGAACCGAGGCTGACTAGGCTTCACTACTCCAGAACTCTAACTGTCGAGACGCAAGCCGAGATGGAAGCTGTCTGCCTGCGCAACATTGACGCTGGGCTGCAGACAGGCAAGCTCGGGTTTGTCGTCGCCGAGCAGAAGGACCGATTTTAGACGGAGCAGGGCGAGTAGGAGGTATATATGGGCTCTGGATAGAGCTGTGCTAGAGCATTGTATATAGAGCATGCTCAGTTGGAGCCGTCGTCGCTCGAGCTGCACGAGAGAGACCTGCCCGAGAAGAGCGAGCGAGTCGGCAGCTGCGCCTCTCTCCTTCCTCCCACTTCGCTCGGCTCGAATCGACTTCTGCACCTCCTCGGCCCCTTTTCAACTACCGACACTTGACCTACACTCGTACAAGATGGCTCGCGGATTCAGCATCGTKCTCCCCAAGAAGCAGCAGGGCAGCAAGGGCTCGAAGAAGCGAGCAAAGGGGAGCGGGAGAGAGAAGCAGCTGTACCTAGGTTTGAGGGCGCGAGTGCTCKCCGCCGTCTTCACCATCAGTAGGCGTAAGRYMAAGGGTCCTGCTTCTGCTGCCAACACTCCTATCAAGCAGCATCGTGAGTCCGCCTCGAGGGCTTCCTCTGAGCCTGGCCGAGCTCGTCCAAAGACCCTCTCCGATTCTCAGCTCACCTGGTGTTGCACGCTTCTCTACAGTCCGCTTGAGAGCTTCTCTGCACCCCGATCGCTACCCCGAGGGCGACCTCGCTSCTCTCTCCGACACCAAGCGCCAGCTCGTCGAGGACGGCATCCTCATTGCGCCGACTTCCTGCTCGTACGCTGTGGCTGAGGAGGCTCTGGATGAAATGGAGGACGGTATCGGAGACCATTTGAGTACCAGAACATGTCGCAGGTCGACTGTAGCGCTGGACCGAGCTGAGCTGACAGTGAGTCTGACACTCTCGCCTCTCGCCTGTGTTTCGACCCTGCTGCTGCAGGAGGACACCACCACCGACGACGAGAAGGCGGTCAAGACCTTCCTCGGTAAGTGCAAGAATGCCAAGGTAGTCAAGCAGGTGCACTCGCTCGCTCCCGCCTCGTCGCCGCCCGCTCCTCCCAAGTCCGTCAGCTCCTCTCCGCTCTCCAGCGTCGACGAGCAAGAGGGCTGGGCTCTCGGACCAGCTCACGGCACCCGACACAAGCTGCTTCCTTCATCTCTCGGCTCTCAGCGTCAGCAGTCGCCCGAGCTCCAAGTCGCCCCGCCGTCGTCGAAGAAGGGCAAGCTCAAGATCTGCCTCAAAGCCGCCACCGACGCCGAGGAAGCTGAGGAGGTCGCCGTGGCGAGTCCCAATCGCAAGTCGCTTTCTGCTCAGCCTACGTCGCTCGGTCCTCACTCTAAGAAGCGCACCGCCTCGACTACTTCCGCCGCCGCTGCCCCTCCCTCGAGCTCGCCGAGCTACCTGCGCCGTCGTCTCGAGATCCTCACCGGCACCAATCAAGAGCTGCTGAGCTTGATGGAGCAAGAGAAGGCGCGCGGAAACCAGCTGGATGCGGAGAATGACCAGCTCCTGCGCGAGAAGACGGCGTTGTCGCAAGGTTTTATCGAGCTCGGCT
>BCKL01000008.1:506516-523084 GCA_001600635.1 Leucosporidium creatinivorum | reverse complement strand
CCTTCTCGAACAGGAAGAGCGTAGAAGAGATCATTCTTCATGCCGTACACAGCAGGCATCCAGTAGTTGG
Organism: Leucosporidium creatinivorum; assembly: GCA_001600635.1. Taxonomy (NCBI): domain Eukaryota; kingdom Fungi; phylum Basidiomycota; class Microbotryomycetes; order Leucosporidiales; family Leucosporidiaceae; genus Leucosporidium; species Leucosporidium creatinivorum. The sequence continues at coordinate 523,014 of BCKL01000008.1, read as the reverse complement.
ATTTGTCGGCGGGCGTCGAGATGGAAGTGCACGCGGCGTCCTTGTAGTCGGGGCTGTAGTCGACTGAGAAGGATGACCCTCCTATGACAGCGTGTACATGACTCGACACCTCTCCAGGATTCACGATGGGGTCGTCACTTGGAGTAGGAATGGCAGTCACGCCCCAGCGAGATCGAGCCCTTCGCTGCTCCTCACACCGAGGCTTCTCATCCGCCGGTATCTCTATACGAAACACAGTATTGCAGCTGCGAGACGTGATGGAACGATTCCGAACACCAGGAGACCCTCTAGAACCGAGCCAGCAGCTTCGGCTGCCTCTGGAAACGAGCGTAGAGCAGTGCGAGCGCTCCGATGATCATGGTGCCGCCGCCATCTGCACAAGGTCAGAGAGGTCAGACAAGTTTCAGGCAAGGCGCTAATCATTACTCACAGTACGCCACAGCCTTGTAGCTGCCTCCCGAGCCCGTGAGGACGGCTCCGCCGATGACCGCTCCGACAAACTGCGAGGGTCGAGCAGTCAGCTTCAACCGCTGCTTTAGCTTTCAAAAAGCATGAAATTACCATGCCTGGTGCATTGACGAGCACCATGAACCCCGTGATGGTCGCCAGCGATCGCATGCCGAAGAGCTGCGCCGCGGCGACTGAGAGAACGGGCATCAGCGGGTACTTTGCCATGATACGCTCACACGGACTTACCAGGTAGTAGGCTCACAAACCAACTAGCTGTCAGGCCATCTGCAGTAAACGTCAAGAGGTCAGCATCGAAACAAAGAGCCTCAAGACCGCGGCGCCGAGAGCCGAGAGCCAAGGGTGGAGCGCTGATGAGCAGACGACCGCTTTTGAGAGCTTACAAAGGAAGGCAAACGCGATGATGGTACCGTATGTGTTGGCGAAAGGCCAGAAGATCGCCTGGAGCAAGCCCTGTCGCACGAGCGGTTAGCCGAGAGCGACCGCCGAGAGGAAAAAGCTGATCTGCGCTTACTCCAATGAAGAATGAGGCGAAAAGCATGTTGATCGGACCGAAGCGATCGGCAAGGAAGCCAGATATGATCTGAGGGGCAGCAGTTGTGAGCCGAGCTCTTCGGCGCCGATGGAGAGCACTCACTCGTCCGAGGCCTGAAGCAACATTTCCGACGACAAGCGGGATAGCTGGCTGCAGTCCGGAGGTCATGTTTGGTACAATTGTAGAAGTGTAGGTGACCATGAACGTGAAGGGGCATAGGTAGCCTAGGATAGTGAGCGCGAAGGTCAGCCGAACCTCTCGGCCTCGTTCAACACGGCTCCGTCACTCATAGCCTACCGAAGATGCCGATGAACACGCAGATACCGAGTCTGGAATGAAAGCGAATGTCGCGGTGAGCGACACCCGCCGATACTCAACGCAGGACGAAACAGGGAGCTCACGAGTAGAAAGCGCCATCCTGCCACACACCCCGAGGGAGCCAATTCTTCTCAACTCGAGCCTCTCCCGGCTTCCTCGGAGGTAGCCTGGTCTTAATGAGACTGAAGGCGAAGACGGAGATGATGACGTTCATACCCGACCAGATCTAACGGTGAAGAGCGCAGCGCCGAGGTCAGTTCTCCGAGCTCGCAAGGAGGGCTTGAGGACGCAGGGGTGTGTGAGGGCGTGCGAAGTGGAGCATAGACCCACCAGCATCGTATTGCGATAGCCCTGCATGTCAGAGACAGCCCCTTCGGTCAGCGGCGGGTCTAGCGGGTCCCTCTCGGCGGTGAGTCTCAGCGAAGAGCAGCTGTCTCGGCTTACAACACGGGGTAGCAGCGCTCGCAAAATGAGGGAGAGGATAGCTCCGCCAAACCCGGTTCCCGAGGTTGCGATGCCGGTCGCAAGTCCTCGACGATTCTTGAACCACATACTCGGCATTGACATGGTCAGGGGGAAGCCTAGGCCGACCGACCCCCCCATGAGGCAGCCTTGAATGAGGAAGAGGCCGACGAAGCTCTTGTAGGCGAAGGCGGAGAGCATGAGAGAAAGACAGAAGAGTACTGCCCCCAGCGCGATGATTTTCTGGAGGTAAGGGTGAGCGGCGTTCGGCGCTGGCAAGCCGGCCTCGTGAAGCTCACCTCGTAGCCGTACTTGTCTCCAAGTCTTCCAGCTAAGAGTGCGCCAACGCTCGACACCTACAAGGACAATGTGAGGTTGCGTTAGCAGCAGTTCGGCGATGGCTCGGCGAACCTTCGACTTACGAAATTCCCAATCCCCCCGACCAGGTTAAGCACGGCTAGTGACTTCTCGGGGTAGACATTCGAGTGCAGATACTGGACGAGCACTCCCCATACCATACCCGTGCTCAATTGACTAGCGGCAAAGCACCAGCAGCCCTGCAGTCGCCGAGAATCAATCAGGAGCGGAGAGGATCAGACATCGAGGGTCAGTGTACGGGACGAGAAGGGCTGAGCTTGAAAGGGACTCACGAACACCACCAGCCACGCTCGTAGTCCTCCATCAGGATACGTCCACTCCGGCTCCTCTTTTCCCTCGGCCGAGCCCTCCTTCTCATCCTCATCCTCCCTCATGGCCAAAACACCCTCCGTCGCTCCAATTGATCGTATCGATTGTATTGGTAGTAGCGCTGAAAAGCCCTCGCCGTGATTTGACTGACTCGCGCTTGGGCGGCGGGTGCGGGGAGCGATTCGCTCGCCGTCCTGACTCGCCTTGGTGTCCTTGACGAAGGTGAGAGCAGCAGCAGGTCGATCTGCTGCCTCCTTTGGTGGCTGATGGCGCGCGTCGTCGTTCATGGTCGATGCTAGGTGAGGCGGGAAAGAAGAAAGAGGCAGCCGGTGTGTGCGATCGAGGCCCGAGACCACCGGCTTGTTCGGCACCGTCGAATGAAGAGGGGGCCAATTTAGTGTTGGTAAGCAGACAACGAGGTTGATAATAAGCTGTACGGCAATGCACCGAAATATCCAAGCCGAGCAGCCGGTGACTTTTGCAAGCTCGGAGCTCGGTTCGCGCTTCTCGCAGATCTAGGAGGGTATTGAGGATGTTGCAAGGAAAGGAGAAGGAAGTACAACACTGAAAGATCCACCACACGTAACGCTGCCTCCTCCTCCATTACCAGAACGGACACTGAAGGGAATGAGAGCCGGTCAGCTCGGCCGAGCATCAAGACGCGAAGACGGCAACTCACCCAACCAATGAAGCACTGCGAGAGGTTCTCGAGCGATGTAGCCTGAGCAATGAGCTTGTCGACCTGCTCGTTGACGGTGAGGACGACCGTCGGCTTGAAGTCGCGACCTGCGAAGAGAGCGAGAGGTCAGCGAGGGAAGCCGAAAGTCGAAGAACGATCAACGCACCAGTGAGCTTCTGCTGCACACGTTCGACGACCTGAACTGCACGAGCGTTGATTTGATCGACCGCGTCCTCTGCGAGAGTGGAAGAGGATAAGCGATAGCTCGGCGAAGACGAAGGAAGACACCGCACCGTCGTAAATATTCGTCTCGTCTCCTCGCGGCCTCCTCGCTCCTCCAGGACCATTGTCGCCACCAGCAGTCTTCCCTTCGACTTGTCGACCTCCTTGTACGAGCCTCCAGTTGATGAGAGGGTCATGAACAAACGCTTCGAGCACGGCGATGATGGACTCCTTGTTCTCGCGCAGCACTCGCATCGTGTGCTGGCAGGTGATCTTGAACGTTCCTTCGATGCCTGAAACCTGTAGTGGAGAGACTAGTGAGTGAGGGATCAAGCGAGGTCGTGGATTTTTCACGCACCTCCATCGCCGAGGTGAGCATGCGCGTGAGACGGAAGGGGACCTTTTCGGGATGTTTCTGTGAACGAGAGCGACGGTCAGCTGGCGCAGGAGCGATCAGCACCGTCACAACTGACCTCGCGAGCCATGGCGACCTCGAAGCAATCTCCAAAGTCGACGTGCACGATCCGGCCGCTGACTCGGTCCATGAGCAAGTTGGACGGGTGACGATCTCCGAGTCCGAGAATGTGTCCGACCATCGACATGACGGCGAGAGTGCGGCAGTAGTTGCTGCGTCGGTCGAGCCATGCCTCCGAGTTGCGCGACCGAAGCCACAGCACTCGGTAGAAGTCTTGACCGGTCGTGTTGTCCAGAGAGTACTCGAACACCTCGAGCTTCTGCATGAGGCACAGGTGGTCGAAGTCGGGCGCCATCTGCGAAAAGGTAGAGTCAGCAGAGCTCAAAGGAATCGCTCGCTCGCTCGGCGCACCTGAAGGATGAGACGATGCTCGATGTTGAGGAGGATCTTGCGGCTGTCGCGGTAGTTCTTGATGAGGACGTGAAGCGTGTCGGTACTGTTGACCCATCCGAGTAGTCCAGAGTTGGGCGAGAGCGGGATGACGGGGTACTTGACGATGGTGAGGTGGCGCTTGAACGACTCCGAGTCCTGCTGTAGGAGGGTGTTGACGAGACCGAACAGCTGCATGACTCGCTCGTCTTGACGAAGATCCTCGTGACCTGTGTGGGAAGAGCCGAATCAGCTCCGGCGTTCGGCAGAAGGGAGGGGGCCGAGACTGACCTTTGAGTAGGAAGTTGTAGTCTGTGCCATCGCTGCCGACAATACGGAGCTTGCGAGGGCGCTGCTTCGAAGTGAAGACCTCCGAAGTGGGACCGAAGCTGGCGATGCGAATGATCCGCTTGCCGGTGGTGTATGTTCCTGCGCGGGAAAGAAGCGTTAGCGACATCGGCGAGGAAGAGAAGGGCGCCGAGCTTACCAGGGATGGCGAGATCGAGGTCCTTGACGGCCAGCAGCTTCGGCGAGACGTACTGCAGCTCGAGCAGTGTAAGAGTCGGCAGGTTCTTATTGATCTTGCGGAAGACCTGTCGGCGGGCGTCAGCTCGGAAGATAGCTGAGCAGCCGGCGCAAGAACGCACCTGGTAGTAGAGATCCCATGCATGGTTGAGGTCGTTGATCTCGCCGTATTGACGGTATCGCCGGCAAGACTCGCGAGCATCCTGCAAGTCTCGGCCGAACGTTTGCGCGAACGAGATCTCGCGAAGCGTTTCGGGTCCCTGCGAAGACGAGAATCAGCCAGCGAACAGCAGTAGACAGACAGAGCTACTCACTCGCTCGAGCATGTCGTGTAGCGGTTCCAGCGTCGCAAACATGGCGTCAATGTTGTGATCGCCATAGAAGAGGCGTGAGGCCTCCTCGAGGCCCTCATGCCAGAGCTCGTGCCAGAGGATGGCGACTCGAATGAGCTCTTGACTGACGAGCAGCGCTTGCTCGACGAGCGAAGCGCTGTGGTCGCGCATCTTGTCCATGATGGAGAGCGCTGCTCGTCGACGAGGCGCGCTCGGGTACTTGGAGGCGACGGTGAGCGGGTAGACGAGAGCTTGAGGATGCGCCTTGCCGACATCGGTAAGGACGTGTTGAATGAGCTTGCGGACGTTGGCGCTGGGAGCGTGGATACGAGCGATGAGCTGTAGACGGAGAGCAATGGGTCAGCGCCGAGGTCGTCGAAAGAGGAAGCTCAGCAACTCACCTGAGGGATGACTTCGAGCCATGTATCGACGCTGACGCTGCGGAAGCCTTCCATGATGGCGGTAGTGACCTCTTGCGCATGGCCATACTTGAACCACAGCGTGAGCAATCGGAGCGTGTCCTGGAGCGAGTTGCCGGGCGAGAGGGCGATGGAGCGGAAGAAGGCTGCAGACGAGGGAAGGTCAGCGTCTAGGAACAGCTCCGAGGCAGGGACAGTGAGCTCACCTTGCACCGAGGGGACAAGGTGATCCGAGAAGACTGCGGCGGGGATCGTGTCCTGCTCGTTCTGCGATTTGGCGAAGTGCGAGACGACCTCCGAGTTGGCGAGCGCCCATGCGTGCCAGGCCTTGTACCAGACGGGATCGAGGTTGGTGGCGAGAAGATACGACTGAAGGATGTCGGGGATGGCGTCCTGCGAGAAGCGAAGGGAGATTAGCTCTCGAACGAGATGCGGCCAAGTGGAAATGCGCTCACCGAGCCCCAATCGTCCTGCATGGCGCTCTGCCATTCTCCGAGCTTGTAGTAGCAGCGAGCAAGGAGTTTGGTGAACTCGGTGAGCTTGCCCGACTGAGCCAGCTCGGACGAGGCGGCGTGGTCGCCGTCTGGGTGGAGGCCGAGGTCGCCTGAGAGCTTGTTGGTGAACTCGCGGAGGAAGGTTAGGGTCTCCTCGCGCGCTCCCGTCGCCCACATGTACTTGAGGTGCGCGTAGATGACTTGTGGCGGTCCCGACATGCCCTGTTGCGATTAGAGCGAGAGGTAGGTGAGCTTGAGGCGTGGCTTTCGACGAGCTCGAAGCGAAACGTACCGGTGCAGCCATATCATCGCCGAGCAGCGAGTTGAGCGTCTTCTCGGCGAGCCCGAGGCGGCCAGACTTGCGGCAGAGGTTGGCGAACTTGACCCACATCTCGGTGTTCTCGCGAGGGGTGATGACGAGGGCGCGGACCTTGAGGATGCGCTGCCAGACGTCGACGTCGCGCTTGCAGCCCTTGAGCCTGCAGATGGGTAGAAAGAATCAGTCATGATCTCTTCGTCGCTCTCGGGGCTCGAATCCCCTCACCTCTTCATCCAAGTCTTCTGAATGACGCCGCGACGCTCACTGTTGCCAGCCACGGTCGCCTCCTTGTACGAGATAATCTCCTCGAGCTCGGAAAGCATCTGGATGCGAACCACGGCGCTGCGAAGAGAAGATTGAGAGGTCAGCGACGAAGAGGTCAGGCGGCGCGCAAGGCTCACTCGTAGGCTCGGTTGTAGCTCTCTCCGACGAGGGTGGTGAGTTCGGTATCGAGAAGGTCGCGAGCCTTATTGATGTGACTCTGCGCCTTGTGGAACTGGCCGCGGTGAATCGAGAGGATGGAGCGGAACCAGGCCCGGTCGGCCGAGTCGTGCTTGAGGACGGTGATGTAGGTGTCCATCGAGTCCCATTGCGCGAGACCCCACGACGCAGCGGCAGCGAGAGGAGCGATCTTGCGCTTCATGTCGCCGTTGGCCCTCGTCCAGTTCTGTTGGGCGAGCTGGGCGAGCGACTCCCACTCGCCGAGGGCGTGCAAACAGCGCATGCGACCGAGCGTTACGTCGAACGAGTCGGGCTGCTCTTGCGCCTTGCGTTGTAGCGCGGCGAGGGCGTCCTCCCATCGCTCGAGCTCGATGTACCATTCCTCCTTGAGCTCGAGGTTGTGGACCTGGTGCGCATGGATGAGAATGCCGACTGAGACGTCGGGTTGCTGGAGCGAGTTGTTGATGCGAATGAGCTCCTCGATAGTCTGTAGTGACGGATCCTGGAGGACTTCGAGCTCCTTGTAGTGAAGAGCCTTGGCGTAGGCGCGGCACTTGAGGGCGTAAGCGCCGAGGGTCGAGATGGGGATCGGCAGCACCTTGTCGTCGTGCTCCATGAACTCGGCGAGGTTGAGGAGCGTCTGGGTGATCTCTGGCGGGAGTGAAGGGGCGGCGAGGGCAGTCGAGATGGCGCGAACGAGCTCCTCCTGCAGGCGAGAAGCGAGAAGTTAGCCTCGGGCTCGGGCTTGCACACAATCAAGAACGAACCTGGTACTGATCGTAGAGCTCGGTCCAGCACGAGACGAAGGCCGCGTTGAAGAGATCGCGAGCGAGCGGGTGGTAGACCTCGGCGAGGTTGGCGCAGGCGCGGAGTGAGAGCGACGGCGACGACTTGAGGAGCTGCACGCTGAGGCGCTTCATCCATTCTCGCCAATCGTCAGGCTTGGCGCGGTCGACGGGCTCCCAAGCACTCTTGAGGTTGACCTGGTTGACGGGAAGCTTGCTGACTCCGGCGTCGGCGGCGACGATGGCCTCGCTGCTCGGGAGGATGACACTGTCGAGCGAGACTTGTTAGCGGAGCGTCGGAGATTGGCCTGGTTCGAAGCTTACGGCTCGCCGAACGTCAAGTCTTGCGGTAACGCCTCGCCGTTGAGCAGCTTGGCGACGAGCGACTCGTACTGAGGGTGGACGACTCGGTTCCGCACGAGGCTCTGCGACGGCAAGGCATTAGCTTCCATCGAGCTAAACGGCTCGTTCAGACTCACCTTGTTGATCATAGGCACAAACAAGACAAAGTCGGTTCCCATCTGAACGAGAAGCGAGCACATGGCGTCCATGGCATGGCCGCGAAGCTCGACCGGCGCCTGAGGGGAGGAGAGGACCCTCGCCAATGGGTGGATGATGCGCGAAGCATGGTCGGCGAAGTTGATCTTCCGGCAGAGCTGCGAGACGGTCTGCATCGCCTGCTTGCGGAGGACGAAGGGGACGTCGGGTTGCTCGAAGGTGCGGACGATGGCGGGGATGATGAGGTGGAGGTACTCCTCGAGGCTGGATCCGAAGATGCCGAAGGCGTGGAGGACCTTGATGAGGCTGTTCTGCCGCCGAGGTTCGCTCAGCTCGTGGTCGAAGGCTTGGAGCATGAGCGGGAGGAGGTTGGGAAGGTAGGCCTTGAACTCGGCGTCGAGAGCGAGGGCGATCGACTGGATCACGTCGATGATGATGACCTGTAGTCCAGGATTGTTCGTCGATGTCCAGAAGTCGCGGATGGTGGTCATGATGGGCGCGAGGTGGTTGCGAACGTGCTGCTTGACCATCGAGATGAGCTGGCCGAGGTTCTGGAAGTAGTACTCCTGCAGCCCGACGGGGCAAGTCCTCATCACGTTGAGGAAGGCCGGAAGGACCTGTGATGGAACAGAGTCAGTGAGGGCTCGCGTGAGGACGGCGAGGGCAGCAAACTCACCTGAGGCAGGAAGGTGACGACCTTGAGTCGCAGCGAGCGGAAGATGTACATGATGGCGTCGACGACGGCCGTGTGGTGATCGCTGAGGGAAGGGTCGGTGAAGACGACAAGGAGGGCGTTGAAGGCGATCGTGGGATAGTACTCGTCGTGAGATGGACCGATGTTGGAGGGGTGCGTCGGGTCGGTAGGGTTGAAGGCCTCGACGTAGGCGTCGTTGGAGATGCCCTCGACGACCTGTCAGAATCAGACGTGAGCGATCGAAGACGAAGAGAAACGAGCGAGCGGCGCACCGTATGGCGGTAAGGGTCGAGAGCGCCGAGCACTCCCATCACGCGAATGACCTCCCTTCTCGTGTGCTGCGCCGGTTCCGTCTTGAGCAGACTGATGAGGACACCGAGTAGCGAAGGGTGGTCGAGGTAGGGGTCGATCACGTAGCCAGCATGCGATGAAAGCTGTCCGAGTGTCCGCAACGCCGAGTCCCTCTTCTGCGTCGACGCCTGATCATGCAGCGTGTCGAGGATGAGCGACATAAGAGGGTCGAGCTGGGGGAGTACGTCCTCGCCGCCGACTCGAGCGAGCTCGCCGAGCGTATTGAGGATGCTCGAAGCGACCGAAGGGGATGGGTCGCGCGACTTGGGAAGGAGGACGTTGAGCATAGGAATGACGTAGGGCTTGGTGAGCCGCTGCGAGGCTCCGACGAGAAGGCCGAGCAATGTCGATGCTTCCTCCTTGCTCCGGCTGCGAAGGGCGAAGGTCAGCAAACCGATCGAGTCGGCGCGGGCACCGCGTCTCACCTAGCAGTCGAGTACTCGAGCTCGGTAAGAAGCTGGATGAGCGTCTTGCGCAGCGATGGCATCACGTAGGCGGGGTTCAGACCAGCGAGACGGCCGATGATCTTGATCGAGATCTCCCGAATGGCGTAGACCTCGTCGTTGAGGGCGATGAAGAGCGACCGCACGCATTCGGCTTGAGCGAGATGGCGGTCGAACTTGGGATTGAGATGCGAGATGGTGGCTTGGCGGATCGAAGGGTCGGGCTCGGCGATGGCGAGGGTGAGGAGCTTCTCGAGGACCTCGTTGACGAGCTTGATGGCGTTGTTGCTCGTCTGCGTGACGACTGGGTCGTTGGCGAGGACCTGACAGCATGAGAGAGCCGCTGCTCGCCGGATATCTGGGTTGTCGTCCTCGACGTAGCGAATGACATGGTCGCGGATGAACTCGCCGAGGCTGTGGTCGACCGTTTCGACTGAGCGAGAAGCGTCAGCTTGAGTCGTAGAGCTAGAGAAGAACAAGATCACCTGAAGCCGACGACTTGTTGACCTGGAAGATGCCCTTGAAGTTGAACGAGCCGAGAATCTCGAGGGCGAGCTCAATCGTAGCGGGGTCGCGGTGCTCGGCCGAGGGAGTCGCATCGTGGCGAGTGTTCTTGTGTGGTGCGCCCGCTTGAGTGAAAGGCTCGCCGGCGAGGATAATGGAGAGAAGATTGAGAACGCGCTCTGCGGGACGAGAAAGGGTCAGCACCGAACCTCGACTCCGCCCTCGGCGATTCAGCCCACCCTGGATGTCCGGTAGCAGTGGTGGGATATCTCGGCCGAGTTGCTGCAGAGCAGTGTGCAGCGATGGACTAAGTCCGTAGGCAAACATGAGGTCGAGCAACTCGTGCATGTGCTTGGTGAGGGCGGGGCCGACCGACTGGGCGAGCATGCCGATGCACTGGAAGATCGAGTCCTCTGAAGGGGCGCCCTTGCGTCTGAGGAGTGGACGCGGGTCAGTAAGAACACGAGCTGCAGAGAGAAGCAGAGAACTCACCCTCGAGCCTGCAAGCCCTCCTTGATGTTGATAAGGATCGCATCGAGATACGGAGCCATGTTGCCCTTGACGTGCATCGCGACATGACCGATGGCGTGGAAGGCTATCAATGTACAAGGTCAGTAGTCTCCTCGTCTGTCCTTACACGCGGAAGCTCACCAGTTGTCCGGTCGCCTCGGTCCTTCTTGAGCTGGCTGAGGAGGAAGAGCATCGTCTTGTGGAGGTAGTTGGGCGTGAAGTCGTTATGATTATAAGAGGCGAGGGTGGGGATGAGCTCGATGACTGCTCGTCGTACGAGCGGGTCGCGATGATCCTTGTACTGCAGGATCTGATCGCAGACCTCGATGTAGCGCTCGTGCATGAACTGGCGAGCGAAACGAATTAGCCACTTGCGACGACGTCGTATAGCTCTCCAAGCCTTGGTATAGGGTTTCTTGCGTACGGTTTGTCCTTCTAGGAAGAGCTCCTTGTAGCCCAAGAGGGAACCGTGGATGGCTTCGGGCGAGTTGAGCTTGAATCCTCGCTGCGCTTGCTCGAGTACGAGGTTGAAGGCCTCGCTCCTCGACTGGCCATCGCGTTGAGTTGCGATGTCTAGACATCCGGCGAGCGCATCGGCAGCGGCTTCTCGGATAGCGACCTGCTCGGCGGAAGGGTCAGCGGAAGCTCGACTCGGTCGAGAGAAGTGCTGCCCACCTTGGGATCGCGTAGGGCGGTCCAGAGGTTATCAAGAAGCTCGGGAACGTGGTCGTAAACGAGTGTTGGTGCATCGCGAGTCAGTTCTCGTAGAACGAGCACGGCAGCGTAGCGACGAGCTTCGATCCTCTCGCCTGCGGGTGAGTGGGGGGCGTGAGCTGGGATCCGGAATACTGAGCTGCAATCAAACGTACCTTGAAGCCACTCGATACAGCTCTTGACCTGCACGTCGACGTGCCCGCTCATCAGCGATCCTCCCTGAGCCGCCAGGCGAGCTGTCAACAGGCGGGGAAAGGGTCAGCCTCGCGCTTCTCAACACCTCGGGAAGCTGCACGCACCAAAAACCTTGGCTGCTAGAGTCATGACGAGCGGATCTGGGCATGGGAAAGCTCGTTGGACGGAGGCGGCGAGACGGAGCGCCCTCGACATGTCGTTTCCGAGCACATCCACGATCTTGTCTGCGGTCGAGAGGCCGTCGGTCAGCTCTGAGCAGCGTGAGAGTATCAAGAAGCACCTACCGATAGCAGTCACACCAGCGAGCTTGTCCTGCAGATCGCTCGAGTTGACCAAAGCGAAACACCGCGCGTGGATTTCGCTGTAGACCTTGTTGAACGCCTCCGCCGAGAGCGATCGTGAGCTCGCAAGGATCTGTAGGAGAGGTGGTCAGCTAGATCCGGCACTGCTCGCTAAGTTAGCTCACGTAGTTGTAGAGCTCGTTGGCGGCGCGGAAGCGAGTGTCATCCGACCTGGTGGGGAGAGGTGACTGTGAGCGGTCCTGCCGCGCTAGAGAGCTACAGAGCAGAGTAGCTTACTTGGAGCGCAGGTCAAAGAGGATGGCATCCAGCGGTCGGTCCGCTTTGGGCGCTTTCGCGACGACAGACATGGCGGAGGAGAGAGAAGGCGCCCGCTCGCCTTTGAATTGTGCTGGGGGGTAAGTCGAAGGTGGGCAAGAGAGGCTGAGAGTGTACTGAAAGATAGGTCTGCTCGCAGGGCGATGAGAAGGCGAAGTGAGGTGGTGATTGAGCGGAGCAAGAAGAGCGGGGGAGCTGCTCGAGTCGGCAAGGAGGGGTCTCTCAGTCTTTGCCTTCGCTACGTAGCTCTCCGACTGCCAGTGGTACTTTCAGATCCATCGAAGTGTTCTCAAGTACACGGCAGGCTCAGTAAGCGGCTCTCTGTCTCTTCTGCTCAACGCCGAGCAGCTCTCGTTCGGCGAACTCAGACCGAACTGAAATCAAGCTGGACTAAAAGAAGCGCGTTGCTCTCATGCTACAGTATCACAACTCGAGTCCCTCCAGCTTCTGCATATCGGCCTCGACAAGCATCCGCCGAAACGTCCTCCCTCAGCTCTTGCCCGAGCTCTGAAGCTGCCTCAGCCATCCCTCGATCTTGCTATAGATCCCATCCTTCACCGTCGAGCTCCAAAAAGGAGCGATCAACAGATCATGCACCCCATCTACCGTCTTCTCGACCTCCACTGTCACCCCGTCCCTCCTCATCGCCGTGACGAGTCGGTCAATCTCCTCCTCAAGTCGCTCGGCATCGCCATACTGCACGAACACGGTTGGGAATCCTTGGAAGCTCCCGTTTGGCACTGGCCAGGCGGAGGGGGAGATGTAGGGGTGACGGAGGAGGGTGAGGGCGGTGAGGTCCGAGGAAGGATTGGACGATGTGCAGGCGGGCGTGGGGGTGGTCGGAGAGGTAGTCTTCAGGGTGAGGGCGCGGGTTGAAAAAGTCGAAGCTGGTGGGGAAGGAGTAGGCTGTGTAGGGTAGCCGAGACGGTCAGTTTGTAGAGGAAGAGGCGCGCCGAGGTGACGACGGCGATGGACGGCGAGACGTACATGGATCAGACCAGGGCTTCAAGGGTAAATGGAACGTTAGCCGAGCCTCTACGAGAGCCGAGTCAGCTATCGACTCACTGAAAGCAGGAGCATCCCCGCCGGCTGACGGAGCGATCCCTCGTCCCGAATCCAGCGCGCGAGGGCGAGCATGATGTTGCCGCCGGTCGAGTCGCCGATGAGGATGATGCGGTCAGGAGGTACGCCCCGCTCGAGCAGGCTCAAAAAGACAGCAGCGACGTCCTGCAGCGCGGCTGGGAAGGGCGCCGAAAGAAGGCGATACTCGACGGCTGTAGATGAGGACAAATGAGGACCTCGCTCGAAACGAGAACACGCCGAGACTTGCCATAGATCGAATCGAAGCATCCCAGCTGTGAGTGGAGAGCATCAGCCTGAGGACGGAGACGTAAAAGTGTAGCTCCGAACCTTCATGAGTCGCCGAGGGATCGCTGAGAAGCGCAGGAGTCAGCTTTCGGCTCTTGTAGAGAAGTGAAGGTGTACTTACTTGAAGTAGCACACGACTCGTGGGCGGAGAAGTGCAGATACGAACCTCCGTGAGCGTAGATGCCGACGAATCCCTCACCGGACTTATCTCCCGCGATTTTTCCCTTCTCCCAAACGAAGCACCCTACCGCATCCGTAGGTCCGACAAAGTGGTCAAGTAAGACTCCAGTGACCGCTTCCCATGGCAAGCCCTCGACCCACTCGAACCTCGTCTCCCTCAGAGTCAAATGCTCCCTCGGCGATGGTTCGGCAGAAGGATCTCGTACCCCCCAACGCATCCCAGCGAGATCGGCGAGTCCCGAGATACGCCTGTTGAAGTCGATGAGAGCGCACTGCGGTGATGACCAGCTGGGGCGAGGGCGGCGCTTGATGCGGAGGGCGTAGAGGAGGGTCGAAAAGGGCAGAAGGAGGATGGTCGACAGAAGGCGGAAGGCGATGAAGAGGTAGTAGAGGAGGGCTGGGCGAGCGAAGGGATAAGGCTGTGACGGGCTGTAGATTGAATCCAAGCCGCCCTGTAGGTCTGTAAGCGAGCGAAAGCCGATTCAGCCCTCGTGAGACGGGGATGACCGCCAGCTCGCTCAGCTACAGAACAGAGGCCGGCTCACCAAAGAGGGCTACAGGAACTAGCAGAAGAACTTTCGTGAAGACGTGCATGTCCCTTGAGCAGCTGAGAGTCGAAGTGGAAGTGAGCGGTCGGAGGGAAAGAGTAGGAAGCTGAGCTCGCACTGCCTTGCCTCTCGCCACATCTCGTCTCCTCGCTCGGCCACAGCTTCAGCTCGGTCTCAGCCAACTTACCGCCCTACAGAGCTCCCAAGAGCACCTCTCAAGCTCTCTACATCCCCCTCTTCCTCGCTACCTCCTCGCTTTCGGCGTTTCACTCAGCTCACGATGAGCTTGCTCCCGCCCAACGTCTTCTCCGACACGCCGGGCACTAAGCGACTCGTCCTACAAACCAAACCCTCCTGGGAATCTTCCTGCTCTCGCCCCTGCAGTCGTCGCAGCCACTTTGTCCCCGACTCGAAATCCGACCTCCCCTGGCTCATCTCTCAGTTCGGCGATGCCTGCTCCTCGAGCTGGCTGGAGGGGAGGTACGGTATCTGGAGGGGTGCGGATTCGACGTGGGAGTCGCCCCAGGTGCAGGGCCATCTCAGACATCAGGAGTGGGTGTTCGCTTGGGGAAATCCTCTCTGCGAGCCGATCAGCGAGAAGAGGAAGGAGACTGCCGAGGAGTTTGTCGGATGGGCTAAGAAGGAGGGGTTGAAGGTCGTCTGGTGCTGCGTCGACACGGGATTTGAAGAGGTCCTCGCCGAGGGTGTCGCTGGAGTCGGCTGGTCGACGCTCTCTTGCCTCAAGGAGGACGTTCTACGTGCGTGCTCGCTTCTCGGTCGACCCTTCAATCGCTTGAGCTGACCTTGTTCTTCAACAGACCCTGACCGCGTCAACTTCAAGAACCGCGACGTCAAGCAGAACCTCCGCCGAGCCGAGCGCGCCGACCTCTCTTGCGATGAGCTCCGACTCTGGGACCCCGACTACCTCCCCCACGACAAGACCAAGAAGGCGATCGACGCGGGACTCGAGGCCTGGAGAAAGAGTAGGCAGGGAAGGCAAATCTCCTCGGTGAGTCGACCAATTCTAGCAGCGCCGCCTTCGCCGAGCTCGAGCTGATCGTTGAGACGGAACAGGCCTCGCTCGACCCCTGGTTGGACGCTTCCAATCGTCGCTACTTCCTTGCTCGTACTCCACACGAGGTGAGCTGACCTGTCCTATTCGGCTCCAGCTCGGCGATAGAAGCTGAGCTCAGCTCCTTCCTTCAGATCGTCGGTGTCTGCATCCTTACTCCCATCGCCGGTGCTTCCTACCAAATCAAGAACGCCATCCAATTCTTACGTGGATCTCTCTGCTCTGAAGGTCTACAGCGGCGCTGACCTTCCACTCACCTCCAGCCCGGCGCTCCTCGCGGCACTTCGGAGGCTCTCCTCACCCACGTCATCAAAGAGATGAAGAGCGAAGGACGTCAAAGCCTCACCTTCGGCGCCAGCGCGACCGAGAACCTCCTCCTCGAGCACAACATTCGTCGCGGCGTTCGCGTGAAGATCCTCGAGCGCTCCTACGCCTTCATCATCTGCAAGACTGGGCTGATGCAGAGGGGACAATTCAGGGTGCGTATTCCTCCGCCGCTCTGAAACCACGAAGTGAGCTAAGCCTCGTCCTCCGACAGAGCAAATTCGAGACCGAGCAGAACGAGCTCTTGCACATTTCCTTCCCTCCCCACGGCTTCGGACTCGGCGGTCTGATCGCTTTGATGAAGATGTTGAAGGTCAAGTGAGGTCTTTTCGAAGGTTGCAGTCTCGTACAGCTTGCGCTTAGGACATGCTAATTGAGCTCGGCGATAGTCGATTCAGCGCCGAGACTCGAGAGGATGATTCTTTGCGAGTTCGCTCGAGCCGACGTATGAGGTCGTCTGTACAAGGGTACAAGCTGAGACTGCCTCCGACCTTGCTGGAGGTTGTCTGTCAAGCTGAGGTCTGTCGTCCGTCTCCCCCGGGCGCCGAAGTGCCGAAAAGCAGGGGTCCAGCGGCAAGTCGACTCTGCGATTCTCCCTCCTTCTTTCTCTTCGTCCTTCTTCATCTTCACTTCTCTCTCACCAACCACCGCTGGACGATGGCTGCTGTATCCCTTCTCCTCCTTCTCGTGGCTCCCTTGGCTCACGGATTCGTCATAGGCGGCAATCAAATGGCACTATCGCGCGTCGACCCCATAGTGAACCCTGGAGAGGTGTCTAGCCATGTACACGCTGTCGTAGGAGGTTCATCTTTCTCAGTCGACTACAGCCCCGACTACAAGGACGCCGCATGCACTTCCATCTCGACGCCCGCCGACAAATCCAACTACTGGATGCCTGCTGTGTACGGCATGAAGAATGATCTCTTCTACGCTCTTCCTGTTCGAGAAGG
>BCKL01000008.1:418505-504041 GCA_001600635.1 Leucosporidium creatinivorum | reverse complement strand
AGCCGAGCTCGATAAAACCTTGCGACAACGCCGTCTTCTCGCGCAGGAGCTGGTCATTCTCCGCATCCAGCTGGTTTCCGCGCGCCTTCTCTTGCTCCATCAAGCTCAGCAGCTCTTGATTGGTGCCGGTGAGGATCTCGAGACGACGGCGCAGGTAGCTCGGCGAGCTCGAGGGAGGGGCAGCGGCGGCGGAAGTAGTCGAGGCGGTGCGCTTCTTAGAGTGAGGACCGAGCGACGTAGGCTGAGCAGAAAGCGACTTGCGATTGGGACTCGCCACGGCGACCTCCTCAGCTTCCTCGGCGTCGGTGGCGGCTTTGAGGCAGATCTTGAGCTTGCCCTTCTTCGACGACGGCGGGGCGACTTGGAGCTCGGGCGACTGCTGACGCTGAGAGCCGAGAGATGAAGGAAGCAGCTTGTGTCGGGTGCCGTGAGCTGGTCCGAGAGCCCAGCCCTCTTGCTCGTCGACGCTGGAGAGCGGAGAGGAGCTGACGGACTTGGGAGGAGCGGGCGGCGACGAGGCGGGAGCGAGCGAGTGCACCTGCTTGACTACCTCGGCTGTCTTGCGCTTGCCGAGGAGGTTCCTTACTGCCTTCTCGTCGTCGGTGGTGGTGTCCTCCTGCAGCAGCAGGGTCGAAACACAGGCGAGAGGCGAGAGTGTCAGTTCAGCTCGGTCAAGCGCTACAGTCGACCTGTGACATGTTCTGGTACTCACGTGGTCGCCAATATTGTCCTCCATTTCATCCAGAACCTCCTCAGCCACAGCGTACGAGCAGGAAGTCGGCGCAATGAGGATGCCGTCCTCGACGAGCTGGCGCTTGGTGTCGGAGAGAGCAGCGAGGTCGCCCTCGGGGTAGCGATCGGGGTGCAGAGAAGCTCTCAAGCGGACTGTAGAGAAGCGTGCAACACCAGGTGAGCTGAGAATCGGAGAGGGTCTTTGGACGAGCTCGGCCAGGCTCAGAGGAAGCCCTCGAGGCGGACTCACGATGCTGCTTGATAGGAGTGTTGGCAGCAGAAGCAGGACCCTTKRYCTTACGCCTACTGATGGTGAAGACGGCGGMGAGCACTCGCGCCCTCAAACCTAGGTACAGCTGCTTCTCTCTCCCGCTCCCCTTTGCTCGCTTCTTCGAGCCCTTGCTGCCCTGCTGCTTCTTGGGGAGMACGATGCTGAATCCGCGAGCCATCTTGTACGAGTGTAGGTCAAGTGTCGGTAGTTGAAAAGGGGCCGAGGAGGTGCAGAAGTCGATTCGAGCCGAGCGAAGTGGGAGGAAGGAGAGAGGCGCAGCTGCCGACTCGCTCGCTCTTCTCGGGCAGGTCTCTCTCGTGCAGCTCGAGCGACGACGGCTCCAACTGAGCATGCTCTATATACAATGCTCTAGCACAGCTCTATCCAGAGCCCATATATACCTCCTACTCGCCCTGCTCCGTCTAAAATCGGTCCTTCTGCTCGGCGACGACAAACCCGAGCTTGCCTGTCTGCAGCCCAGCGTCAATGTTGCGCAGGCAGACAGCTTCCATCTCGGCTTGCGTCTCGACAGTTAGAGTTCTGGAGTAGTGAAGCCTAGTCAGCCTCGGTTCCCTCTCTTCTAGCTCCGGCCGAGGTCGAAGACGACGAAACTCACCCAATGTGCGGTAGCAGGAACGCCTTGTCCGACTTGAGCAGACCCTCTTGGATCTTGGGCTCATCCTCATACACGTCCAACCCACATGCAGCAATCTCTCCTTGCTCCAATGCCTCGACCAGCGCCAGCTCATCGACGACTCCTCCCCTCGCCGTGTTGACCAGCACCGCCGTCTTCTTCATCTGCATGAACTGCTCCCGCCCCATCGTGTGCTTCGTCTTGGCGTTGAGCGGTAGGTTGAGCGAGACCACGTCGCTAGTCTTGAGCAGCTCTTGGAAGCTGACGTACTTGGCTCCTTGTTCGAGCTCCTCCGACAGGCGGTTGCGGTTGTAGTACTGCACCTCCATGCCCAGCGCTCTTGCACGCTTGGCGAACGCTCGTCCGATACCTCCCAGGCCGACGATACCCAGCAGCTTGCCTTGAGGATCGTGCGAAAGGGGAAGGTCGGCGTTGAACTTGCCGGCGCGGAGGTTGGCTTGGGCGACGCCGAATTGACGGAGGGCGCCGAGGAGGAGGAAGAGGGCAGTGTCGGCGGTGGCGTTGTCGACGGCGGTGGGGACGTTGGAGACTTGGATCGAGGAGGAGGTGCAGGCTTCGACGTCGACTGTTCGGCGGGTGGGAGAGGTCAGCTCGGTCGAAGGCTGGAAGATAGAGGTCGCTGCATACTCTGATCATAGCCAGCGCCATTGTGGCAGATGAAGGATAGGGATTTGGGGAGTCCTGCAATGAGCTCGGCGTCGAAAGGACCCGTTACCTGTGCGAGAAGGAGCGAGCGAGGTCAGCTTCGGTCGAGTAAGCAGGCTCTCGAACGACTACACACCTTGACGGCAGGACCCTTGAAGTGACGGTACATGGCCTGTACGTCGCTGTACTTGGTCTTGCAGTCCTCGAGGAACTGGCTGCGAGAGGTGGATTCGAGGGGCTGTGGGTGAACCGAGAGTCAGCTGTAGGTCTATGGAGCGAGTCAGCAAGGTACTCACCACCACTTGGTAACGCTCCTTGAGCTCCTCCAACAGCGGCGAAGCGAGCTTAATCTCATCCATGAGCAGGATCTGAGGGCGGACGAGGGCGGGCATGGTCGAGGAGAAGGAGCGGTTGAAAGGGTGCAAGAGAGGTGTAAAACGGGCAGGGAAACGTAGGAGGGAGACCATTGCTTTAGTCGAGCTCGCCTCTGCTCTATTCAGCGATAATCAGCTGCAGGGCAAGCGGCGTCTAATGAGAGCGCGACTAGACGACTGTGGGGGAGTGAGGGCGACGACAGAGAGCTGGGCAGCTTCAGAGC
Organism: Leucosporidium creatinivorum; assembly: GCA_001600635.1. Taxonomy (NCBI): domain Eukaryota; kingdom Fungi; phylum Basidiomycota; class Microbotryomycetes; order Leucosporidiales; family Leucosporidiaceae; genus Leucosporidium; species Leucosporidium creatinivorum. The sequence continues at coordinate 501,140 of BCKL01000008.1, read as the reverse complement.
AGGCTTAGCAGCGAATAGGAGCCTCGCTGTAGTCGAATCAAACGCTGTCCTGCTGTAGCCGAACGAGTCGAGATGAGCGAGCCCGAAATGGGAGAGGAGGGCAACCCCGGCTCGGAGCTGATTCTCTGGCTTGCCGTCCTGCGGTTCACTTTGTTCTTCTCGTCGCTTTCGATACTCGGCTACAGCTCGGATAGGGAATCTCGCCTACATTCCTACAACGTCGAAGCTCTACCAGGATGAACAACTCGTTCGAAGCTCAGTCCCCTCCTCCCGCTCAGCCCGAAGCAGCTCCCCAGCAGCAGCTCCCCTCGCTCCCCACCGAGATCCTGCAGCGCATCATCCAACTCGCACTCCCTCGCCTCTCCTTCGCCACCTTCCAAGAGCGCTACGACCTCCTCCTCAACTGCTGCCGCGTCAACAAGCTCTGGGCAGCGCTGGCGCAGGAGGAGCTCTATCGTCATGTAGGCATCGACTGGGAGTACCAGGCGGCGCGGCTGTGCAAGGCGGCGCAAGGCGGCGCAAGGCGGTCAGGCTGCGCTATCGCTGAGGATCTCTGTGAAGGATCCGAGGACAGTCAGGGTCGCAACGTCGACGCTCAGCGAGCTTCTCAGGAGCTGTTCAAGCCTTCGTACCCTTCGCCTCACCTCCAACTCTGATGACGATACGGAACTAGACTTCGAGCAGCTGGCGAAGGTTTCGCTGGGTGAGTTTAGCTGATCGCCGAGCTCGGCGCCGGACTTTGCTCGCTGACCACATTGTTGGGACCGCGCAGCTCTCGAGGAGATCGTGCTCGACTACTGCAGCGCCATCCACGCGAGTCCCGTCGGCCTCATCGCTTTCCGCAACCTTCGCCGTCTCTACCTGTCAACCCTCGCCTCGACTGCCTGCTCCGTTGCCGCCCTCCTCCTCGCCCTGGAAGCCCCTTCCCTCGACTCCCTCATAATTTTCAACACCACATCGGAACGCCCGTACAGCTCTGCCGACCTTGAACGAGGGATTCGCAAGTTCTCGCCTCGCCTTCGAACGTTCGGCCTGACCGCGACCGACGAGTTCCCGCCCTCCGCCTCGATGTGGGCCAGCTTCTCCGTCCTCGAAGTCTTGGTGTTAGACTGCGACGATGGCCTCGCCGAGATCCTGCCGCACCTGCCTGCGGCTCTCCACCACCTCAAAATTCGACCTCCTCTCAGCGAGTGGACCACCTTCGCGCCATTGCTCGCTGCTTTCCAAGTACCTTCGTCTGCGCTAGCGACACTCAAAGTCTTCTCAGTCCCGCAAGCTGCCCCCATCGACTGGCATCACGATTCCGACGAGGCCGCGCAACACATGGTGAGCCGCGCCGAGCTGGCTTCCATCTGCGAGGAGAAAGCTGTTGAGCTGCGGGAGGTGCCGCTACTCGGGGACGGAGAGTTCCTCGAGTATATGGAGGATTTGCTTGAGAGCTGGTGAGTCGCCTCCCCCTCCTCCTCCCCTCAGTCGCCGAGCTCACTCCTTCGTTTCGCTGCAGAGGACGTTCGGAAGGCTTGTTCTGGCTACACATGAGCCGCTAGCTAGTTTGGAAGACACTCACTTTCCGCCATTCTTTGCTCGAGGAGCTCTGGCACGATGAGAGGGCGGGGAGGACCTCGGCGAACGCTCGACGAATGCTCGACGCTGGCTCGAGTAGAGCACAGCCAGCACGAGAAGGAGGGTAGCTTGAGTGAAGTCGAGCATCTTCTGTTCTCGCTCTGCTCTCGCTGCTCGGCGGTAACTTAGAGAGTGCGAAAACGAAACGTTGCAACGAGAAGCGAGAGGGGAAAAGCGGTGGGAAGCTAATGGTGTGAGTTATAACAAAGCTAACTGCACGCAAAGAGGGGGCGGGGGAAGAATAAAACTGCAGTGTCCATCAATCATCATCGTCGTCGTCCTTCTACGAGCGCCGAGCTCCCTCCTCCTTCATTCGACCGTGACCGACTTGGCCAAGTTCCTAGGGAAGTCGACATCAAAGCCCTTCTCGACGGCCATGTGGTACGAGAGGAGCTGCAGAGGAATGATGTTGAGCAGGCCTTGGAGGCAGTCGATCGTCTTGGGCACGCGGATCACTCGGTGCTGCTCGGCGTCGAGCGACCGGTCCGTGTCGTTGGCGATGATGATGGGGGCGCCTGTGTGGTGTGCGTGGGTCAGTTCTCGGCCTCTTGGTGAGTAGAGGTAGCAGGGGAGGGAGTGCTTCAACGCCGAGAAGGCTCACCTTTTCGGGCGGTGACCTGCTCGAGGGCGGAACGAGTCTTGGCGTAGAGGGAATCTTGGGTCATGATGAGAATCACGGGCATGCTGTTGTAGGACAGTGGATGGTCAGGTCTGCTCACTCTGGACCTCGGCAGACAGCGCCGAGACGAGACCAACTCACGATTCGTCGATGAGGGCGAGGGGACCGTGCTTGAGCTCTCCTGCCAGGATACCCTCCGAGTGCTGTTGGGGTAGAAGAGAGAGAGATCAATTCAGATAACTGCTCTACTGAGGACCAGGAAAAGGAGCAGCGCTGTCGGCGAGTCGAAGAAGCGAGAAGCCAAGATCACACTCGGCGCCGGAGTCGGCGGGGAAAGGGGAAGGCGACGAGGAAGAGTGGAAGGAGAGAGTGCGGAAGGGGGTGCAAGAGTACGCACCATGTACGTTAATTCCTGCGAGTGGAGTGAAAAGAGTCAGCACTTGGTCTTGGCCCCTTCTTCTGCCCCAAACCGAGATCGCCGAGCTCAATCTCCTCACCTTGATCTTGAGCGCCGCCTCGAGGCAAGTAGCATGCTGGTAGCCACGACCCATGATCAAGAGCGACCTCTCCTTGCTCAAAGTAGTCTGCGCCAACGCCTGGAACTCCTTGTCGTGCTGCAGGATATTCCTAATCTGCCCCGGAAGGTCGTGCAGTCCGTCGATGATGGCGTTCCTCCTCGCAGTGAAGGAGATGCGATCTTCCGAGAGCTGGATGGCCATCATGATGAGTGCGATGTACTGCGAGGTGTAGGCCTTGGTGGAGGCGACGCCGATCTCGGGTCCGGCGTTGACGTGGATGCCGCAGTGCGATTCGCGCGAGATGGTCGAACCGACGACGTTGACGACTCCGACGTTGAGGGCGCCGCGCTCGAGGCAGTAGCGCATCGCCAGGATTGTGTCGGCCGTCTCGCCCGATTGGGAGACGAAGATGCAGACATCGTCGCGGAAGATGGGCGTCTTGCGGTCGAGGAAGTCGGAGGCGAGCTCGACGGACACGGGGATCTCGGTCAACTCTTCGAAGATGGAGCGAGTCTGTGTGGGGGAGAAGAGAAGAGGAAGAAGGAGGTCAGCTCTCGTCCTCGCAAGCCGAGGCTTCGTTGAAATCGCCGAGCGTAAACCCACAGCCAAGCACGAGTGGTAACTAGTACCACAAGCGACGAAAACCATACGCCTACACCTCCTAATGACACTCAGGTAGGCCTTGAGTCCTCCGAGGGTGATGACATGGGTATCAAAGTTGACGCGGCCGCGCATCGTGTTGACGACCGACTCTGGCTGTTCGTAGATCTCCTTCTGCATGAAGTGATCAAACGAGCCCTTCATGATGGCGGCGAGTTCGATCTCGAGAGTCTCGATGGCGCGAATGGCAGAAACGCCGTCGTCGCGACGGAGGCGGTGGATGTGGAACTCTGCGAACCGAGGCAAGGGTCAGCTCGGCGCTCTTCGAGACTCCCCTTCCCCCCGGCCTAGAACTCACCTCCCTCGGCGATGTGAGCGATATCGTCGTCCTCGAGGTAGAGCACGCGCTTGGTGTGCTCCACGATAGCCGAAGCATCCGAGGCGATGAAGAACTCGATCGGCTGAGGCATTCCATCGTCGGAAAGGAAGGCCCTCGACTGGGAGTGGACGAGCTTTCCAGCAGGCGCGGCGACGGGGACGAGGAGCGAGGTAGGGGAGGTGCTGATCTCGGGGATCTCAGTGTCGGCGGCCGAGAACTCGACGTCGACGAAATCGACCTTGAGCTTCTTCTCGGTCTTGACTCCAATCAGGACGGGGGAGCCGCGGCGGGCGATGACGACCTCGTCGGGGTAGTGGATCGACTTGAAGACGAAGGCGAAAGCTCCCTCCTGTGATGAGTGAAGCGAGAGCGAGGTCAGCTTCGGCGCTCCCTCGCAGCTCGAAAGGTCCAACGCACAAGCTCCATGATGACGCTCTTGATGAGGGCGGTGAAGGTGATCTGCTTGTCCTTCTGCGAGTCGTAGAGGTACTTGGCGAGGACGGCGGCGACCTCCGTGTCGGTGTCGGTCTTAAAGACGTAGCCGCGCTTCTCGAGGACGAGACGGAGCTCCTTGTCTGCGATACTCGAAGAGGTCAGCTGGGGTACTCGAGATAGAGCGTCAAGGCTACTCACAGTTGGTGATGATGCCGTTGTGGACGACGGTGAACTCCTTGAGGGGGTCGGACATGTGAGGGTGGCAGTTGAGGGCTGAGGGAGGTCGCAGAGGGTCAGCTCGCGCCTCGGTGCAGCACAGCACAGACCAACTCACTCGAAGGAGCTCCGTGAGTAGCCCACCTGCACACAATCACCACGACATCAGCTTCTGGCGCTTCCTCATCCCTCCTGCTCGCCGTCCGCTCCAACACTCACCTAGTGTGAGCAATACTAGTCTGCGAGAGGAAGCTCTTGTCCATATCGACGGGCGCCTCCAAGCAGTGCTTCTTCAGGTTCTGCACCTTGCCCACCTCCTTGAAGATGAGAGGCTTGCCCGGCTCGTCGCCCTCGACCTCGAGTCCAGCAGAGTCATAGCCGCGGTACTCCATGCGCTGGAGACCATTGATGAGAGTGTCGAGGACGTAGCGACGGTCCTGTTGTGCCAATTGAGGGTTAGCAGGGCTGAGGAGGACGGACACCGCGCAGGGTCCTTGGACGCAGCGAGAGCAGGACTCACGCGCTCGCAGAGGAAGGAAGCGTAGGCAAAGATTCCACACCTATGGTATGATCAGATCAGATCGTCAGCTAGCTCTTCGGCGCGCGTTGGCATCGTCAAGAGGCGCACATGTTGGTGTAGAGGCTGCGTTGAAGGAAAGGGACGTGGTCAGCGTGGAATAATTCGGCTTTGGAGTCGATAATGTGGTAGTGCGGAGCTGTAGCGTAGCATCCATATGGATCGTCCCTTACTCCCACTAGGCGCAACAGCTCTACAGCTCCTCCTCAGCGCCTCTCGCCCTTCCCTCTTCCGCAAAGACCACCCCAAGGCGCGTCAGAACGACCTCCTCCTCGCGCGTGTGGGCCTCTTGAAGGGTACAGCTAGCTCCCTTCTGTACCATAGTACACCTCCCACTCCCCTGCTCCCAGCTGGACAGCCTACAGCGCCTCCCTTGAGCGCGGAGATACCGCCTCTGCGTCTGCTGTCGATCCATCGCATCCAGCAGGCCGACTTTTGGTGCATCTCAACTGGAGGACACTGGGGAGCGTCCCTCTTATAGCTGTGTACGAGCCTACACGCTCTTTGGTCTCGTAGACGCGGTGCAAGAGCTTCCCGGACGAGAGGTTGAACGATGTGGGATGGGAGGGTCGAGCGTTGGATGGGATTTGGTGTGGTGCAGAGAAGGGAGAGCGCTGTATCTGCTAGAGAGCTGCAGAAGTATACTCACGTCTTTGATGTAGGGGAAGAGAAACGAGAAGTGGGAGAGAGAAGGAGGAGAAAGGGAGAAGAGGGACGCTTGGCTTGAATGGAGCTGAACGGAGGGAGGGATGTAGTCCGTCCGAGTTGAGGCAGGTGCGCTGTAGCTGTAAGAGAGGCGATGCGTTCAGATCTCGTACAAGCTGTACCAGACCAAGCCTCCCCCGAGCCTCGCTGCTTCCGAGTTGACTGACTGCCCCCCTTCGCGTGTGAAAGCGGTGCCGAAGAGGAGAACACCGCCCTCTTTTCTGCTGTTGTACAGGTAGCAGCGAACGGTAATACGAGATGGCTGTACTCTGATAAGCGATGGCGCGACCTTTCCCGGCCGAGATGGAGCGATGAAGTGCTGCCCCTGGGGCCATCGCCGAGCGCCGAGCCTTTATGCGATAATCGACCGAGTTCCATCGTATACAGAATCCCTACTCCCTACATCAGTCTCTAATGACCATGACCGACAATCTTACTCAACACTAACGGCGTACACATCCCTCCAACAACCAACGCCATCCTCATCCTCGATCCCCCTGCCCCTGCCCCAGTAGCCTTCCCTCCTCCCTCGCCTCTCTCCCCTTTCTCCCCATCCCCTCCCTCCCCATCTCCCCCTTCACCGCCCTTCATCACGCTAGTAGCTACAAACAAGAACGTCCCACCACTGAACACCAACGCCAACCCCGTCCACCAGCCGATCGATTCTCCCCCCTCGGCGCCAATGAGGCTGAGGAAGAGGTAGGTCAACACTGCGCCTAATGGGGCAGCGAGGGAGAATGCTAGGAGGGAGCGTTGTCGGAAGAATGGGGAGATGGAGGGGGCGGAGAGTAGGGAGGAGAGCGCGAAGGCGGCGGGCGCTTTGTGCACCATGATGGCGAGGAAGATGACGAGGTCGAGAGAGGCGTCCTCTGTTGATGTTGAGGGTGAAGGGGTGGAGATGGAGGAAGCTCCGAGAGAGATGCCATCGGCGAGGGAGTGGACCAACAGGCCGACGACGGTGGAGAAAGCGGAGGAGGCGGCTAGGTCGTTCCCAGCCCCTGCTGTTGCTGCCGATGGAGCAGGGGAGTGAGCTCGTAAAGGTGAAGGTGTCCTAGTCGTCCGACCTCCCGGTGCGTAACCTTGCTCCTCCCAGCCGTAGTCCTCTTCCTCCCCATCGGAATCTCGCGCCGAGAGAGGTGCCAATTCGGATTGCTGAGAGGGGGAGCGGTAGAGGGTTCCCCGTGCGCGGGTGGAGCGGGAGGAGGAGGTTGGTGGATCATGTGAGTGGATTGAGTCGATGATGTACCTGTGAAGCAGTGAGAGTAAGGTCAGCGAACGAGCTTCGGCGGGGGAGAGCTGAGCCCAACTCACATCAAGAGGAAGCCTGCGAGCAGGGCCATGCCGATGTAGGCTGCGTTATTGTGCGCGTGGTGCTCGTGTCCGTGGTCAGGGTCGTCGTGATGCTCCCCGACGTTAGCGTAGACGGCGGCAACTCCTTCGGGGATCACGATCGTTAGGGCCTGTAAGAGCTCGAGTCAGCGGTGAAGAACAGCTGTAAGATGAGAGAGCATACCGCGCCGAGCAAGAGTCCACTGTTGTAATGACAAGATCAGCGAAGAGCTTCCACGACGAGAGGTGGGGAGGCGAGCACTTACGTCGAATAAGTCGAGACTTGAGCGACTTTGCGAGGGGACAAGTTGAAGTACAATGGTGTGAAGGATGCTAGTAATGTTGCTACTAGCATCAAGGTGGCCATGACCACCAGGCGCTGGAATCCCACTGGTTACCTCGAGGGTCAGCGGTCGTCGAGAGGGAGCAGAAGTTGTAGGAGAGTAGAGGGCTCACTGTTGGGCTGTAGACGATGTGCAGAAGAGCAGAGAAACGAGAAGAGAGATGCAGCAGAAGCAGCTAAAACCAAGGAAGCAGACCTGGGTTGCTCGTCTCCCGCTGCGAAAGGGACTTGGCCGCGAGAGCTCGAGACGGGTCTCCCTCCAACGCTCACCTCGCTCTCACTCTCAATGGCCGCCTCTTCGCCTTCGTTGGCTACATTACTAGCCAACTTGGAAGCAGCACTAGTAGATCCTACTACAGCAGCTTCCCAACTCCCCGATGCTTCAGACTTGGGCTTCGAACGGTCCCTCTCTCGGCCCTTCGCCCGCAATCTCGACAAGGAAGCCGAGCGGATCCTCGCGCTCGTCTCCAACGTCCTCAACTGGTCCCAAGGGACTCCCAATGCTCCTGAATTGGACGGCGACCTGATCCGCGACGGCGAGTACAGGCAGGTGATTGAGAAGGTCGAACCTTTGCTCGAGCGCGCCGACGATGGGATTGAAAAGCACCTCGGCATCGGCAAGGGCAAGACGGGGGGAGTCGGCGCCGTGGGAGCCAAGTCGGAGCAGGAATTGGCCGCCCTACAGCAAAAGTCGGCCGGCGGCAAGAACAGCAGCAACAACAAGGCCAAACTGCCCGCCAATCTGCTGCACGATGCCGATCTAGCTCGCCCTCAGCTCCAATTCCCTCCTCGCCTCCTTCTCCCCCGTCCTTCCGTCGACACCACCGCCACCGAAGACCAAGAGCCACTGTGGAAGCCCCTCCTCCGACGAAAACCTCATGCCCTTTCCACCTCCTCCTGGCTCACGACCGAGCTGTACGCGCCGACCGAAGACCGCTACACCGTCATCACCAACACAGTCCCCCCTCCCTACACGCGCTACCTCCACCCCTACGCTGCCGAATTGGACGCCCTCACCCCGCCCGAAGCCTACTTTGTCAAGCCCGAGCAACCGCCCCGGCCGGCGGAGGATAGCTTTGAGAAGACGCCGTTCGAGTGGGTGGGAGATAAGATTGGATTGGAGAAGATGATGAAGGAGATTAGGGCTGTTGGGGAGCAAGGGCAGAAGGAGTTGGCGGTCGATTTGGAGCATCATGACTATCGGAGTTGGGGTGGGATTACGTCGCTGATGCAGGTGAGTCGCTCGCGCCTATCGTTTTGTGTGATCTGAGCTGACCCTAGGAGCCCACAGCTGAGCACAAGGAAGAAGGACTACGTAATTGACGTTCTCAACCCCGCCGTCCGAGATGGGCTCGAGGACCTCAACGAGTACTTTGCCGACCCTTCTTGGATCAAGGTGAGCTTTCTCGACCGTTCTGCTACCCCGACCGAGCTGACACAGCCTCCTGCAGGTCTTCCACGGCGCCGCTTCGGATATCATCTGGCTCCAGCGCGACTTCGGCGTCTACATTGTCGGCCTCTTCGACACCTACCACGCTACCCACGTTCTCGGTAAGTCTATTGCAGTACCTGCTGCTGCTCGAGCGCCTTTGATTGACCTCTCCTCGAACCCACAGGCTTCCCTCAGCACTCGCTCGCTTCGCTCCTCGCCAAGTACACCGACTTTGAGGCCGACAAGCGCTATCAAGTCGCCGACTGGAGGATCCGGTGAGCCTTTTCTCTCGTTCGACCTGCTGCCGAACGAGGACCACTGAAGACGAACGACCTCCTCCTAGGCCTCTGAACAAGGAGATGCTCCACTACGCCCGTTCCGACACGCACTACCTCCTCGACATCTACGATCACCTCCGTCGCGCCCTACACGAGAAGGAAGCCACCTCCTCCTCCAACCCCAATACCGCCGACCAGATGGACGTCGACACCTCCGCCTCCGCCTCCGCCGAAACCGAAACCCCCCTCCTCGACGTCTTCAATCGCTCCATCTCGACCTCTTCCTCCGTCTTCTCCCTCGCGCCTTACGACGGCAAAACCGGGCATCAGGAGAACGGCTGGCTCGGCCTCTTGGGCAAGCATCAGCAGCTCAAGTCCTATGCTACTGCTCTTGCAGTCCCCACTCTCCCGATCAAGACAGGCTGGGGACCCGGCGAGCTCAAGTTCGAAGTCCTCCGAGCTGTGCACGAGTGGAGGGAGAGGGTCGCGAGGGAGGAGGATGAGAGTTGCAGATGGGTGATGGGGAATGAGCAGGTGTGGATGGTGGCGGAGAGGAGGCCGGTCGATGCGGTCGAGGTGATGAAGAGTGTGGGGATGGCGAGAGGGGGTGTGAGTGAAGTGGTGAGGAGGAGGAAGGAGGAGGTTGCGGGTGTGGTCAGGGAGGTGGTGGGGAGGATTGGAGAGATGGTGGGCGAGGAGAGCGAGGTCGTGATGGGTGGTGTGGAGGTGGGAGAGAGGGGCGAGGCTAGTGTACAGCCCGCGGTGAGGCCTGTTGGTGGGCTGTGGGGAGAGGAGGAGGCCGCCCCAGTCGCTTCCAGCTCGAAGGTCGTCGCCTCGTCGTCCTCCTTCTTCGGATCGACTAGCAAGGCCGCCGCGCCCTCCGCCGTCGTAGGAGGAGGACTCATCGCTGCTACCAGTGGATTTTTTGGATCGGCCAAGAAGAGCGCTGGGGCTAAGGGCAAGGGCAAGCAGGTGCAGCAGGTTAGCGCTGAGGAGAGGGCAGAGGCGGTGAGGAAGGTGCATGCCTCGCTGGTACTTGGAGGTGGACTCGCCAATGTGAGTGAAGAGCTTGCTTCTTCGTATTTCGCTGCTATAGCTGATCCTCGTCCTCTCGCAGTCGCTCTCCAACCAAGCCATCCCCACCCCTCCTCCCGCTCCCGAAGTCGCCATGGAGGAGGACGACGACAACGCCATCCTCCCCACCCTCATCGACGAAGACGACCACTCCACCGCCCTCACCGGCGACCACTCCTACGTGCCCCTCTCCGGCCGGATCCCCAAGCCCGAGACCCCCTCCCTCCTCTCCACCAAAGCCTCCTCCACTCCCGCCGCCCCCGCTCCCACCGACTCGGACGTCCTTATTGTCTCCTCCCTCGCCGACAAGCCCAAGAAGCGCAGACGACCGACCGCCGCTACCTCCCTCTCGGCCGAAGCGACGCCCGTGGATCCCGCTCTCGCTTCGCCGCAGAAGAAGAAGAAGAACAAGGGCAAGGCTCCCGCTGGGGAGGTGAAGGAGAAGGCCGCGCCACTCGCGCCTCACGATTACTCGACGATGAAGAGTGTGTTGGATGCTGAGCCGAGAGCGGCGCCCGGAGTCAAGGAGAAGAAGAAGAAGAAGGACAAGGAGGTGGGCAGGGCGGCCAAGGGCTTTGCGATTGATACGAGTGACTTTAGGAGGGAGCCGAGGGTCAATAATGCGCCGAAGAAGGGGAATGTCGCGCAGAGCTTTGCCAAGTAGGAGGAGGAGACAGAGGGAAGGCTGTAATGAGCATTTGCTCTGACCTTGACTGATGTGCAGAGAGGTGAAACGAGAGCTGAATACTCTTGCGTTGCTTCTTGCTTACCTCCAGACTCTCCACCGGCTTCGTTCGAACTGCAGAGGTCGTGCGAGGTTCGGCGCTCGGGAAGGGTTAGAGAAGGGTGGCTCTGAGAGCGCATGAGTCGCCTACAGGACCAGCCGAGGTATCGCAGGCGGTTCTCAGCTCTGTAGCAGTCTGCTCACCCCCTCCGTTCACACATTCCTACTGCACCGCTCTTGCGAAGGCATGACAAGTTGAGCTCGGAGCGCTTCTCAAAGGTTGGCTTTTTGCCACATCTCTCCGCGACTACACCTCTTCGGCGACTCACCTACAGCTTCTTCTCCACCATGGGAAGGACTAGTACAGTCCAATCCTCTCGCAAGGCGCGCAGCAGCAAAGGCAAGAAGCGCAAGGACGAGCAGCCGCTTTACATCGCCCTCAAGGCTCGCCTGCTCTCCGCCGTGTACCGCGTCAGCTACGTCGACGAGGACTACAGGGGACCTGTTCGTCGAGCTTCTCACCAAGCCATCAAGAGACACTGTTAGTCGTCTGGCACTGCCCCGCGCCTGACGCGCACCGAGCTCGCTCTACCGCGAACTGACTTGATCTCGGGTCTGCAGTGCTGCAGCGGCAGAAGGAGCATCTCGAACGCTACCCTGTCCTCGGCGACACCGCCCTCACCCGAGCGAAGCAGGAGCTGGTCGAAGCGGGCATCCTCGTCAAGCCGAACCGTGCTTCCTTTGCTCTCGGCAAGGACGCGCGGATCAAGTACAAACGAGAGCACGATGATGTGAGTACTCTGTGCTGTCTGTGCTCTGCTGAGATATGTGTAGCCTTCGACCGAGCAGCGCTGATTTGCGTCCTCGGCGCTAATGCTCTTCAACAGGACAAGGGAGTGAGCGGGGACGAGCTCATCGGCAGCACCTACGTCATGATGTACAAGAAGCACTTCCGCGAGCTCCCCGAGACGGACGCCGAATCGCATTCGAGCGACGAGTTGGAGAGCGACGCCGAGCCTCCGCGCGAGGTCAAGGTCGGCAAGAAGACGAGGAGCAAGAAGGGCAAGGGAACCGCCGCTGTTCCCGTCAAGTCTGGATCCAGCAGCAAGAGTAAGAAGCCCGCCACCAAGAAGCGCAAGACTCGAGCCGTCTCGGCGGCTGCGACCACTTCGGAGGACGAGGCGAGCTCCGAAGACGTTCCCCTCGCCAAGGGCAAGCGGACCACCAAGACCAAGCCCAAGCAGGAGCCCAAATCCGAGACCGTCCGTCTCAAAAGTGCCCTCACTCGCCTGCTCAAGGTCGAGCTGGTCGACAAGGTCCTCGCTCTGCAGAAGACGAACGCCGAGCTGCAGAAGAAGTTCGAGAAGCAGAGGGAGGAGATCGAGCAGCTGGAGAGGGTCGAGACGAGTCTCCAACAGGACAAGGAACGCCTCGAGCAGGACAAGTCTATCCTCGAGCGCAACAACTCGACCCTCTCCGCCGGCTTCCTCCAGCTGCAGTCGACCGAGAAGGCGCTCAAGGCTCGACTCGCGGCGTACCAGCGCGTCGAAGCGAGTGAGGAGGAAGATGAGACGTCTCCCGACCAGGACGCCAAGGTCGTTCAGACGGACGAGTGCGAGACGACGGGTTTCGGAGCCGCCGAGCTGGAGCAGGAGGAGCAGGAGGACTTTGGAGGCTACGACGGCGGCATGTTCGACCAGCACGACGACTCCGGCTACGCAGATGTCGACGACATCATTGCCGCGAATCACGCCGGCAAGGACTCCTCGCCGGCCCTCAACTCTCAGCGCTCCACTCCCGCCCTCGCCGAATCCGACGCGAAACTCCCACTCGAACGCCCTTCGCCTCAGCACCTCCTCAAGACCGATGTCGAGCAAGATCAAGAGCTCGGCTTCGACCACTCGTACCCCGAGCTCAGGCTCGACTCGCCTGCGCAACCCCAGCGCCATTCGCCCGCTCCCTCGCAGGCGCGCAGGTCGTGGGCTTCGCTCGGCCATCCTCCTTCCCCTGCTACCTCGTCGGAGGGACACGGCGAGCTCGCACAGCAGCGTCTCCTCGATTTGGAGGGTGGACCCAGCGGCGAGAAGCAGAACGCCTTCCCGACTCCCGACCTCTCCTCCTCGCCCGTCAAGCGTGGCTTCCAGCGCGACGACGACGAGGGCTCCGCCATTGCTCCTACCGTCATCGCCGAGGAAGTGGACGAGGAGATGCTCTCGAACGACGGCATGCTGGAGGAGGAGTTCAAGATCCAGCGTTTGGAGAGGGAGATCATCGACTTGAGGACGTCGCTCGGCGAGGTGGAGAAGGCCAAGGAGCTCATGAAGCAGGAGTTGGACATCGTCGCGAGGTGAGCAGTGATAGTTCCCCTGCCTCAGCTTACACCTCACTGACTCGTTTGCCTCGAACTTGCGCAGGCGCTACCAAGACCAAATCGAGTCGACCAACACCGAGCTCTCCAACGCCAACGAGTCGCGCCTGGCCGTCGAGAATAAGGTCGCTACTTTCGAACCGGATCTCAGCGTCATGCACCAGACCGTCGACAACGAGACTCGCCGTGTCGCCGAGCTTCAAGCCGAGCTCGCCGTCGCCGAGGCTGAGCTCGCTTCTGCCAACGCTGCTCGCGACAAGGGCGAGGCTACGGTGCAGGCGACCAAGGAAGAGCTTGATATCGTGTCTCAGTGAGTCGTGCTTCTCCCCCGTCCTACTTTTACTCGTGGCTGACAGTGACACCTCTCCGCCTTCGCAGCCGCTTCCAGGACGGCATGGCCGAGTCGACCGAACAGCTCACGCAGCTCGAACTCGAGTACACTACCGCTCAGGATCGCGTCAGGGATATCAGTGAGGAGCTGGTCGCCGGCACTCAGCAGCTTCAAGCGGCTCAGGCTCGCATCCACGACCTCGAGAACTCGCTCGAGCAAACCAAGTCGTGAGTGGCGGTGCTTCTAGCACGTCAGAAGCTAGCCGAGTTGCTTGCTGACGTGTATCGCATCTGAAGGACCCACACCGCCCTCGTCAAGGCCGACCTCGAGCGTCAAGATCGCCTTCTCGCCGCCAACCACACCGTCGACGAACTCACTGCCAAGGTGCGCTCGCTCGAATCTGTCTACCAGCTCGTTACGAACGAGAAGGCGGCTCTCGTGGATCGTCTCTCCCGTGTCCAGATCGAGAAGAGCCAGGTCGACTCGAAGCTCAGCCAGGCGACGAAGGAGCTCGCCGACGAGCAGCGTGGCGCTGGCCTCTTGCGCGCCGAGATTGACACCATCAGCAGGTGAGTGCACTCGCGCTCTAGCGCTAAGATTCCCACTGATCCCTCACCTTCCTACACCACCAACAGACGCTACCGCGATCAGATCGACGCCCTCTCGGCCGACCTCGACACCACTGCGAGTGAAAGCGTCGAGCTCGAGTCGCAGGTCTCGAGTCTCGAGCAGTCCCTCTCCGAMGTCAAGGCYCAGSTKACCGARGAGCGYACTCGCGCCAACCAGCTCCARATTACTCTCACCAACGCCAACTCGTGCGCCCTCGCTTTAGCTTCGTCCGCCGAGACTCTGCTGACTCGCTTCTCTCTTCCAACAGCTCTCACGACGAGACYGTCAAGCAACAGGAGACGGCTATCTCCCACCTCCAGACCACCATCGACGAGCTCAACCACGACCTCGTCTTCGCCCGCTCGGCACACGAGACGCTCGCGGTCGAGAAGGTTGCCGTCGAATCGCAGCTCTCGCTCCTTCGCCAGCAGGCTCAGCAGACGTCGGTTGCTCTGGAGAAGAAGGCGAGGAGCTCGGAGATGCTCACTAACGAGTTGGACCTCGTCTCTCAGTGAGTTGGATGGCGGCTCGGCGTTTGAGCAGTAGGAGATCACTGACTTGCCTTGATCATCAGAGCTTACCGCGACGCCACCGAGACGAGCTCCAGCCGCGTCCATGAGCTCGAGTCTGAGCTGATGGAGGCGCGGGAGAAGATCGTCGAGCTCGAGGATGAGTTGAGTCGAGCTGAGTCGTCCGCCGAGGAGGCGAGGTGCCGCATCGACGAGCTGGAGGAGAAGCTCACTTCCGCCGACGAGTGAGCTACACCACACACACTTCGCTAACAAGTAGAGCTGACTTTACTCCCCTGCAGATCTTACGCCGAGCTCGCCGCGCTCAACGAGAAGCACGAAGCCACCGTTGCCGAATCGACGAGTAAGCTCGAAGACGCCATCGCCAACATCGCCATCCTCATTTCGTYTCAAGACACCCTCGAGACGAGCAAGSCCTCTTTGGAGGACGAGCTCTCGACGGTGCAGCAGGGTCTCGACTTGTCGAGGAAGGAGGAGGCCAAGCAGGCTGCTCGACTCGAGTCGCTTCAAGTCGAGCTCGAGACCATGGCCAAGTGAGTCYTTGCGGGAGCCTAGCGAGGACTGTATCGCTGATCCTCTCCTCCCGCTGCGCAGAGCCTACCAGGAGCAAGCCAAAGAGGCTGCCGAGAACCTCTYCATCGCCGAGGAGCATCTCTTCATCGCCGAGATCGACGCCGCCACTCTCAAAGAAGAGCTCGACGTCACCGAMTCTGCGCTGACTGAAGAGCAGAGTCGCTCTGAGACGCTCGGACACCAGCTCGAAGGAGCCACCGAGTGAGAAGCTTCCCCAGCTCGTTTATGCTCGAGTCAACCGCTCAYGAATCTCCTCCCCCGCGTCCCTACAGATCCTGCAACGCCCTCGCCGACGAGAAGGGGCGTTTCCTCTCCGCCCTCACCAGCGCCGACGCCAAGGTCGACCAGCTCTCTACCAGGACCGATGGACTCGTCGCCGACCTCGACACCTGTCGCGCCGAGAAGGCTACCCTCGAAGGACACTCGCTCATGCTCGAACAGGATCTCTCTACCGCTCGCGGTCAGATCTCCACCGTCAATCGTAGCTTAGAAGAGGAGCAGTCCCGTGCGGCCTCGTTGAAGGCGGCTCTCGACGCCGAGAAGGAGTATGTGTGACTCGTTGCGCATCGCTGAATACACCTCGCTGACCTCTGTTAACTCCCATAGGACCCACCACCGCGACCTCGAGCAGCTCGAGAAGCTCCAGGTGGGCTACAATGTCGTCTACCAGGCCGAGAGCCAACTCCGCTCGCACTTGAGGTCTTTCGTCAACTCGCGCGGCCTCTCCTCTTCGACCGGCTTCTCTGATTCGACGACTGGCGCGCCCCTCTCCTACATCGACTCTCTACAGACTCACCTCCTCGACCTCGACCGTCAACTCGGCGAAGCGGCCGGCCAACTCGACTCGGCGCAGGCGCTCGCCAATCAGGTCCTCGCTTCCTTCCCCGACCACCTCATCTCCCCTCTCCAAGCCGACACCCACCGCGATGGCGAGGTCACATCCCTCGACGAGAGTCTCAGGCAGACTCTCAACCGCGTGTCGCTCCTCGTCGAAACGGCCGAGTCTGCCTCGGCGGAGCTCGAGGCGGTCATCGCGACTAGCGCCAAGCCTCCCACCGTCGACGTCGCCACCTCCACCGACTACCAGCTCGAGAAGGTGCTCGAGACGCTCGACTCGAAGCTCCGCGAGCTCGACGCCGTCCTCGCCCTCTCCGCCGAGGGAGTCACGAGCATCGATATCGACGAGGCCCCCCTCTCTGGACACGACAACCTCCAGCTCCTCGTCGAGCAGATCAAAACCCGCGTGCAGTCTTTCGGGCATGTCGATGAGCAGAGGAAGAGCGAGTCGAGGCGCTTGAAGGAGGAGTTGATGGAAGAGGTGGCCAAGCGCTCGAGGGCCGTGGCCAAGCTTAGGGAGAAGACCGAGTTAGTCCTCGATGCTGCAGCGGAGAGAGGATGAACGCTGACCTTCCCCTCACTATCCACAGGGAGACCATCAAGCTGGAGGAGCAGGTGCAGGCGCTCAAGGAGAAGCAGGGCAAGGCGCTTTCTTTGATCCAGCAGGGCTCGATGCACCTCGAAGCTTAGTGAACAGATGACGATAGCGTGTACAGAGAGTTAGTGTTTACCCTTTAGCTTGTGTACAGTGGCCTTAGTGATCTGTGAACCGCCGTCTTCAGTGCCCTCCGCTGCTGCGAAGGGCTGAGCCGGTGAGAAACAGCGAGAAGAAGCTATGAGAGGCTGTATACGAGCAGCAAGGCTAAAGGCGAGAATACTGTAGTTCATTGACTGCCCTCGGCGCGAGACTGAACCTGACTGAACCCCTTGACCGAGTTGGGAGAGTCCAAGCTTGGGCAGCGGACGCTGCTCCCTCTCCTCCTCTAACCTCGTCGCTCGCTCTCGTCGCCATGTTCTCCTCTCAAGGGGCTTCTTCAACCTTTCGCTCGTCTGGGCAGCCCCAATTCGCGCCTCAGCAATCGCAGCAGAAGCCTGCTCAGCCTCAGTCGTTCGCTCAACAACCCTCCTCCTACGGCCACTCGTCGTCCTTCGGCGCCAGCTCGTCCACTTCGGGACAGCAACAGCAGCATAGCGGTATAAATGGCCAATCCATGTATGGCACACCGCAGTTCGGCGGCGGGAACAGCTGGGGAGGAGCGGGAGGGAGCAACTCGCCCAGCGCTTTTGGCCAGTTTGGAGGACAGCAACAGCAGCAGCAGCAGTTTGGACGAGGAGGGCAGAGTGGAGGTACAGAAGGCTTCGGCGACAAGCCACGGCAGACGTACCTACCGGGCTTCCTCTCGAGCGGCAACGTCGGACAAGTGCGCTCGATGCTTCCTCCTCTTGCGAGCTCTAAAGCTGATCCGTTCGACACCGTACAGGCCGAGGCTACACCACCACAGAACTCTGGAGACGACGTGCGTGCATGGGACTCGCCTGTGCGGAGGACCAGCATCTCAGGCTCGCCAGCGACGCGCTTTGGCGGTCAGAGTCTGTTCGGACCTCGAGACGGGTGAGCCTGGTCTGCTACCTCTTGAGCTTCGAGGAGGAGTACTGAGCCATTTCTACTATCCCACAGCACCCCTTCACGCTCGCCCAAGGCTACTGGCTTCGGGAGGGACTCGCTACGAGCTCCTGCAGGGCAATCCTACCGCTCCACCGAGATGGAGGAAGATGCACCACCCATCTCGTCGCTAGGGGAGTACGACGGAAACGATTCGATGGCCTCGCTGTACCCAGATGTCAGGTAAGCGTCGTCCCGCAGATCTCGACCGATACGCCGAGCCGACTCCTTCTCGTTTCGGATACCTCGCAGCTCTCACAACCTCTCCACTTCTCCCTCCGATTCGAAACACGCTTCCGCTTCCTCCGCCCCCGCTCCTGGAGGCTACCCCGTCTACATCTTCGGCTTCCCCTCCTCGGCCGTCGATTTCGTCGTCGAGCACTTCGCCCAATTCGGCGAGATCCTCTCAACCACTCCCAGCACCGAAGGCGGAAACTGGGTGACCGTCGCCTACGCTCAGCCATGGTCGGCTACTCGCGCGGCGAGGAAGAACGGAGAGGTTCTCGGCGGAGTCTTGATGGTCGGCGTCAAGGTGCTGGATGAGGATGCGTTGAGGAGGGCGATGGTCGCAGCGGAGGGAGGAGACGTAGCAGCGTCCAAGATGGAGGGCTCCAGCACTCCAGCTCTCAGGACGACTCCCCTTCCCACTTCCTCCACTCCCGCCTCTTCGCTCGGCAAGCCCATCCCCGTCCTTGGTCCCAATTCGGCCTTCAAGTCTGCCGCTCCCACAACACCACGGAGAGGCTTCTTCGGAGTCGGTGGAGGAGGAGGAACGCCGGGAGGTTCGGGAGGAGACGCGGGTGCTGTCGCCAAGAGCGATCCTCATGCGAGCTTGTTCGCCGAGAAGAGCAGGCAGGCCGTTTTGCAGCAGGAGGGACAGGGGCAGAAGGGTGTGCTCGGAAAAGTGTCGGATGCGATCTTTGGATGGTAGTTTGTCTTAAAGCGGCGAAGTGGAAGCAGTATTGCTTTCGCTGTTCTTGTCCGCTTCGCCGAGAGCTCGCTTGAGGTTCAAGAACGAAAGCGGGGGTTGTTACACTATTGATCGTCGTCCGAGTGAACGTCCAGCTCCTAAGCTCGCCCCCCCCGTAGAGTGCACTCAGCTGTCTCTGCGAGCGCCGAAGCAGGTCAGCCGAGGGCGAAGGTCCGAAAGTCGAGAGACTCACCCTTCACCGCACAGTCGCATCCTCAAGCCAGCTAAGATAATCTCCCGAATTATGATCGGGTTTTTGCACAATCTCGATGTCGTGCTGTAGGCAGAAAGTCAACCACTCGGACTCGCTCGGCGGGGCAGCCAGAAACGAAGGGTTGCGCGGGCGCAATGACGAGTCGCTGGAGACGGGAGAGAGATGTTGAGCGAGCTTGCAATGTTTTGAGGAGTAAGGTGTGCTCCGTAGAGGGTGGAGCAGCGTTGGCGTAGGGGTTCAAGGGTAGAGCGCGGAGATGAATCGGATAGCTGTCCATCGCGAAGCAACGGAGGACGCGAAGCTGCTGGAGCTGGGTTGGGATGTGGAGAAGTCCAGGGAGAAGAATCTGATCCACTGAAAGGGATCGAAGGCTCGAGAAGGAGCGCCAGAAGGCCTTGGGCGAGGGGAAGTCGTCTGCTCGGCGTGCCTCTTCGAAGGTGATAGCGAATTCTTTGAGCTGATGCGACACGCGCTGAATGCGATGAACGACTTCCTGGGTCATAGTGTCATTACCGGGCGACTCGTAGAACACGGAGAGGCGTCGAGCTGAGGAAAGGTGCCGTCGCCGAGTATGTTGGAGACAGCGCTGTTGATATGAAGGGTGCGGAGGGAGGCAATCCTGAAACAGCCTTGTCGCATGATTCTGTCTCTTAGACTGAGCGTGGTGAGTCTTGCAGCTTAACATGTCAGCGTCTGGGAAGCGAGAAGAACAACGCCGAGCTCGGCGCTCACCTCGGGCGACGGAGGAGATGGCGCCAAGGCTCAGCGAGTGCGGCGACTTGAACGGGCTAGTATTGGTGATAATGTAGAGCGAGCGCATGGTCGAGCACGTTGTGACCAGCTTGGTGAGCGAGGAGCACCATCCGCTGAGCGCCTCGACCCAGACCGACTCGGTATGAACGGGCGCTCCCTGCTGGTCCTTGACGCCGAGCTCTTTGAATGCAGCAAACAGTTCAATGTCCGGTCCTAGGATCCTCACATCGAGGAAGAGAAGCCCTCGTGCGATGCCGGCGAACTGCTTGTTGACCAGCGAGAGGCGGAGGAGGGTGTTGTAGCGCTGGTAGTGGGTCTGGAAGGAGCGCCGAGGTAGCGCCTCCTTGATGGTACTCGTGAGCACCTCGACGGGGAGGGAAGGAGTCGAGCGAGTGGCGGGCTGGGGAGGGCGAGCTGTAGCGGGCGGCTGCATGTCGGCAGGAGCTTTGGTGGAAGTGACGTAGGTTGCTGAGCAGTCCGAGTAGCTTGTCCTACTCTCCTGTAGCCACGAGCTGGGGATGAGAGCGAAGACGAGGTGAGCGCGAGAGGCAGAGAGGCGACTGAAGCGAGCGGCTCGAGCTTGGGTGGGTGGTGAAGGGGCTGAAAAGGGCACAAAGCTACGGAGCAGACTCTACAGCTCCCAAGGTGCTTTCACTACTTCTTTGACCCACGAACAGCTGGCTCGAGCTCTGTCGGCTTCGACGCTGGCTCTCGGCGTTCGCTGCTCTCGAGCTGGCTCTCTCGGAAGACCAGCAGACGCCGGAACGAGTGCGCGCAGTCGTCGAAGAAATTGATCGTACTTCCGAGCACTGCTGCTACAAGCACACGGCGACTAGGCGCGTTCTGAGAAGGGCAGAGCGAGATCCGTTCTGACGAGCATGGGAAGTCAGCTAGGATAGCCTTCTCCAGGCATTCGAGTGGACTCACCAAGCATGCAGAACCCCCTCAAAGTAGGCGAGGAAGTCTTCCTCAAGATAGACCGGGATCGTACGACTACAACATTTCGCTCGGCGCACCAGCTCGTCACGTTTGAGCGACGCTCCGTCAACTCGTCAAGCTTACTCGCTACGCATTCCGGGTGGACCGGAGGTAGATGAAGCTCCCTCAGCGACGCGAGGCATAGTGCTGGGGTCTCAAGAGCCCTGAGAAGAGCATCGAAGCCGAGAGAGCGTCCGGGGCGAGGACGGAGGACAAGGTGTAGCAGGGGCGAGGTGAGGTGCGAGAGGGTGGAGCTGAGGGTATAATCCTCATCAAGGATGAGCGTCTCGAGCTTGGCGAAGGAGGACCAGAAGATGGCGCTGAAGGGGTCGCTGGAGTAGTCCTGCTCCTCGGAGGCAATGCTGAGCACTCGGACTTGACCGGCGAACGTCTGGAGATGTTGCTCCAGCTTCGACACATCTGAGTGCCTCTAAGGGAACCTGAGCATCAGGCTGTCGAGCTCACGCGCGTCTAAAGCGAGGTTGGGAAGGAAAGGATCCTCCGGCACAGTGTTGAGGATGTGGTGCAGGGCGAGTCGACGGAGCTTGGGGAAAGCGAGGATAGTCGCCTCCGTTTCGAGCATGTTGATGGTGCCGAGCACGATCTCCTCGACGTCTGTGGGCGCGTCGGCGAGGTCAGTTCGGCGAAGCCTCCCCATCTGCCGGCGAAAGAACTCACTCGGCACAAGCTTTGCAAGCAGCTGCAGGTCTACTCGCCTACTCCTACTCGAGCTCCTCTCCGATAGGTAGCAGAAACTCCTCAGCTCCGGAGTTGTCACCAGCAGCTGTTCCAGCGCTCTGTCCGGCAGGCCTTCCGTCGAAACGGTGACCGAGAGCGTAGGGAGCTTTTGACCGTCGCCAGCGTGCAGCTTGAGCAGCTGAGCCGTCCTCCTGTCCGCCTCCGGCCAGAGATGACGGTACAGCTCGCGTTGGGCCAAGCGGTGCCAGCTCTTGTTGACGAGGAGGAGGCCGTGGAGGAAGCTACGGCGCTGTAGGCCGGTGGTGAGCGACAGAGGGGGGTAGGCGAGCTTGATTATGTGGTGGATGAGCTCCTCTGGTAGCGATGGGAGCTGCTGGGGAGCTTGGACGGGCTGAGCGGGGGAAAGGGACTGAGCTTCGAACGGGTTGTCCATCCTGTAAGCTTCGACGGAGGGGCGGTGGGTTGTTGAGGTGTTGTAGTCGTCTTTGAGCTTCGACCTGTCCAGCTGTACGAGAGTCGAAGCGAGAGGTGAGCGACAAGTTGGGAAGAGAGATCTGAGAGCGAGTCGTACTGAATCTTGGGATGGCAAGGTCAGGAAACAAATGGGAGGGGCAAGAGAGCGAGCTGTACAGCCGGCTGAGCCTCGCATAAAGCAAGCTTCGCTCATCAAGAATCTTCTCTTGACCCGCCATCGCTCTCACTTGCTCTCCTCACTTCGACCGAGCCTGATCCCTTCGCCGAGGTAGGGGTCCATTCGCTGAACTCCAAGTGGAGCAGGTACATTCCTGACTGTACTGTACTTTTTGCCAAAAAAATACAGCCCCTATCTAGAGCCTGGCAGTACAATCACAGCGTCTCGGATCCGTCAGCCTTGTAACCGAGTGTCGAAAGTGGCCAGCTCGGCGCTCGGCGAAAGGTCTACGAAGCTTGACTTCGTCGTCAAACCCGCCAAGAGCTTTCAATCGATGGCCCACTAGTCCAGTGGTTAAACCAGTGGTTAAATCAAGCTCATCACTGGTGGTTCAATGCGCTTGAGGCGGGTTCAATCCGCTTTCAAGTTCACTCCCTCTCTCGGCGCCGACTTTTCTCATCAGAAATTTTCTATTGACACGTACATCTTGCAAAAACTTACCCTTTTGCTACATTTGAGCCCACTTCTTTAGCCGGATGTACGTTATGTAGTTTGCTATGCGCCGAAACGCTGCCTCGGCGATGATCTCTCCCGACTCTCACCTCCCCTCGCCTCTTTCGACCGATACAGGTGCACGCTGTACCTGTTCCCATCTGTACTGCGTAACATTGCGGGGTAAAGAGGTACAGTACAGAAGCAGAGGTCCTTTCTTGCAGGTTTTGTACCACTTGGAGTTCAGCCATTCGAGCTCTTGCGAAGATGAGCTGTTCAAGCGCAGGCTGCTGCGGACCGGAAGTCCTGCAGTATTTTTAGTCACCCCTACCTCTGCTCGACCTCTTGTCTCCGCACCTTCAGACGGGCTAGGAGAGAGACGGCAGCTCGCCGCTCTCGCTGTCACTTGCTCGCTGGGCGTCCTCGCCGCATGTACGCGCAAGGAGCAGCATTGAAATCACAGCAGTAGTTATAGTACGCTCTCGACCTCGACTTCGACCTCGCTGCAAGAAATCTGCGCCCGCATCTATCGAAGCTCTCACCTTCGAGGGAGGGGGGTCAGCGATCGGCAGCTCGTGAGAGCTCTCTGTAACTCACCAAATTGCCATGGCATCCTCGAGATACTCGATACAGTCTTTTATATCGTACCACGCTGATTCCACCATCGCAATGCCTCGACTCTGGCAGAACTCGACGAGCGAGCGGCGAACGGAAACCTCCTCGTCGTCCTCGTAGTCCTCTGGATGCGGTACGACGCTCCGCTTGAGGGAATCAAGAAAATTTGGTAAGCCTTGGACGGCCCAGTCGCCACAGCGCAGCTGCATGTTCGGAGCTGCAGAACCCGTGCAAGGAGCATCGCCGAGCTTGGCTCACTACTCGAGCTTAAAGCTTGCAGGCCTGCCCTTGAGGCTCGTCGTCTTCCACCCTCGATTGCTCACGAGCTCTGTAGCGCTTCGACCACGCTGCCCAGGCGAATCGACTCGAGTAGAGGGCAAACCCCGTCTGCCCGCGAACTGTCTGTACTGGTTAAGAATTCGAAACAGTCAGGAAACACTTTAAGGGTGCGCTCCAATCTGTACTGCGAGGCTCGAAAAGCTGGGAAGTGCTCTCAAAGGTGCTCGACACTACCCTAAGGCTTTGGCGGCGCGAGCAGAGCAGAGAGAGCCGCTCGAGGTCAGCTCTCGAGAGCTTCCCCGAGCCGGCATCGTTCAAAAGGATCAGCAAGTTACAAACAAGAACACAGAGCTGTCCAGCTACAACTATACATAGAAGAGTCGTTCCAAACGATTAAGACCAGAGCAAGTATCATGGTACATCAACAGCCTCTCCCCTCCTTCGTCCGAGCTATCCTTCCTCGCCGGCGCCGCTCCTTCTCGGCTGCTTTATACCCACCCTCGCATCACACTCCGCGCTCCACTGAGACGGCCAACTACCACCTACCCACCCTCCACCCCCTCCCCACCGCCCCAACCGCTGCCCATCCCGCTCCTGCTCCCTCTGCTCCCGCTCCTCCGCCCGCCGAACCAATCCCAGCGCCCACCACAACACCCGCGAGGAAGACGACTCCGACAGAGAGGAAGGCGGCGGTCCATCCTGCTGCTGAGGGTCTTTGGTGGTGCTGGTGGTGGGAAGGTGAGGAGGTGGGGGAAGGCTTCTCGGAGGAGGAGAGAGAGGCTGAGAGGGAGGCTGGGGTCGAGTGCAGGGGGGAAGGGCCGTGGGAGATGGGCAGCAGGGCGAGGCGGATGTTGAGCCCTACGAGGTGGAGTAGGGAGGGGAGGTGGAACGGGTCTGGGACGGCTCCTCTGAAGGCGAGGGGGAGCGCCGAGGGTGCGGAGTGAAGGGAAGAGGCGAGGGAGGGGGAGAGTGGTGTTTGCGCGTTCGATGAGGAGGAGGAGGGGAGCGAACCACCGGGGCAAGAAGAAGAGGGAGGTGCAGAGGGGAAGGAGAAAGGAGGAAGCAAGAGCGCCGAACGGTCGATGCAGCGCGGGGTGGTCGGGTCGGTGAAGAGGGAGGAGGAAGCGGGTGCGTGTTGCCGCTGCTGGTGCTTCTCGTCCTCCTCCCCTCCAGCGCGAGCAGCACGAGTCCGCTGCAGCTCCCCGCGCCTCTCGCCCACCCTCCTCGAAAATCCCAACTCCCTCTCCTCCCTCCTCCTCGCCGCTCCTGCTCCTCCTGCCAGCTCCCACGGCTCCTCTCCCCACCTCTCCAGATCTTCTCTCACTTCCCCGGCTCCGCCACCGACGTGACCACCACGAGCAGCCACCTCGACCTCCCTCCACTCCAAGAAGCAATCGACCCTCTCCCTCCTCATCCTCTCCCTCCCCTCTCCGCTTTCAATCAGCTTCCTCAACTTCCCGAGGTTTCCTGCCTCACTGCCGACCGAGCGGGACGATCCGGTACCAGCAGAGGACGATGCCGACGCCGAACTGGTGGCCGAGCGGAGGGAGGTGTTGGAGTGGGAGCGGGAGATTTGGCGCGAGGAAGAGGGGAGGGACGAGAGGGAGGAAGAGGCGGGGGTGGAAAGAATAGGAGGAGGGTGCGGCAGCTCTTGCGAAGAGGAGAGGGAGGTCGGCGCGGACGGCTCGGCGGAGGCGGAGGGGAGCTCGCCGTCGTCGGCAGAGGTGGGCGAGGTGAAGACCTCGTGCGGCAGGAGGAAGATCTCTGCTCCCTTTCCCTCTCCGGCGTCTACCCAACGCACTCCTCCCCTTCCCAGCTGCACTCCCACAGCTTGGACGAGAGCGTCCGTCTTCTGCTTCTTGGCGTCCTTCTTACCGGCGCTTGGGTTTGGCGGAAGGACGAGGACCGGGTAGAGAGGGATAAGAGGTGAGAGGGTGCGCGCGAGGGCGATTTCGAGTGGGGTGGGAGCTGGAAGAGACGGAGGGAGGTCAGCGCGCAGGGGGAAAGGGAAGGCAGAAAGAACGTACGAGACGACATGAGCATGAAGCATGCGTTCATTCCATCACTATCCGCGAGAACTGAGCTAACCAACTCGCCCAGACCTCGACTCGTAGGGTACAGAGGATTGAGCTTGCTCTCCAGCTTCTCCAGCGGCGTTCGGAGAGCGGTGGCGAGCTCGGCGGTGGAGGTGGTGAGGAGGGCGGTGGTGTGGGAGGAGGGAAGGAGAGAGGTGGGAGTGAGTTCCGGGATGCAGGAGGGCTGGAGGAAGGTGAGTGCCGAGGAGGAGGGGAGGGAGGAAAAGACCGAGTGCTCGGCGTGGGGGTGAGGTGAGGTAGGCGGGTCGGTGTGTGCCGTAGAGAGGCGATGGGAGGAGGAAGAGGATCTCGAGTGATCCGACGCGAGAGAGACGCCCGCGCTGGCGGTGGAGAGGAAGGAAGCCGACATCTGGTCGTGGTCGCCGAAGCCGGCCTCGGAGGCGCCGTCTTCCGTGGTGGCGAATGAGGGTTGCCTTGCGCGCTCCCTCTCCTCGTGTTGGTGATGTGGCGAACTCCTGAAGAGCAGCCGAGCGAGGGTTTGGCGCTCCTGCGAAGTCTTGCCGAGCAGGAGGATCGTCGTGCTCGGCGTTCGATTAATGGCTTCGTTGGGCTTGGGCCATCCGTGTCCTTCGCTTCCAACTCTTGCACTCGTTCCCTTCTCCCTGTCCGCCGCCCGATCCCGAGCGGGCATCCTCGCCATACTGATCCTCATGCTCGGCATGAGCAAGTTGCTCTCCCCTGTCCCCTCCTCCTCTCCCTCCCCTTCCTCACTACTAGTCATTCCACTCTCGGAATGAGAATGATGCGAAGACCCTGCATCCGAAGCGATGGACCCTCCTGTACTAGTCCTCTGACGCCGGTGAGGACGAGCAGGCGAAGGAGAGTCGCGTGCGCGTGAATGGTGAGCAGCGGGAGGGGAAGAGGACGCTGCTGTAGGCGAGTGTGGAGCAGAGGTAGATGATGGATCCTGTTGTGACTGCTCTGCTGCAGCTCGAGTTGGCGAGGCCGAATCGAGAGACTCCTGCGACGAGGTGGCGTTGAGAGCGTGCTGCTGTGCGGTAGTTGGAGTGGGAGAAGAAGGGCGGGTGGAGAAGAGGGAGGAGGCTGACGAGGTACAGGAATCTGAGAGGGAGATGATGGACCCTTCCCAGCTGTAGTCCATCCGAGTCGTTCGCCTGAGTTGGAGAGAGACGAGAGCGACGGAGCTCGAGCGTGTGGGGAGAAGGAGAGAGGGAGAGGTGATAAGCTGAGAACAATTGAACGTCTACTGAGCTCTCTAATCCTCAATTAGATTTTGATAGAGATTTGAAGAAGCTGCTTACTCGTCGAGTAGGGCCAATTTGAGCTCGAAGTACAGAGGTGCAGAAGCTGCGGCTTGGCAGTGTATGTCGAGCACGCCAGCGCTCGAGCAGGCTTGCGCTGTGACCGTATCGGTGAGTCGACCTCTTCTCTCGCTTCTATCCCTGTACAGCTGTACTCAATCGATGTACACTGCTCCCTCAGGACTTGTTCTGTACCTCAGTCCACCGTACGCTCTTCTTCTTCAAATCAGCTCTCCAGAGATATCTCCCGCTCACCCGCTTCCCTCTCCCTTCTCGCTCTTCTCCTGCGCCTCGTACTATCGACCTACAGATGAGCTTAGCTTCTACCCCTCCTGAAGGGGTACGCGTCGTCCTCGGCGCCCAATGGGGTGATGAAGGTGAGCTCCCAGCTCATCTCAGCGCAGCCGTCGGCTTGACTCGCTCTCCGCGCGCCGTTCGCTAATCTCGCACTCTACCCTCCTACAGGCAAGGGCAAGCTGGTCGATATCCTCGCTGCCCAGGCCGACATTTGCGCCCGTTGCGCCGGAGGCAACAACGCGGGACACACCATTGTCGCCAACGTTGATGGAAAGAGGACCAAGTTTGATTTCCATCTTCTCCCTAGTGGTAGGTCGCAGGCTTTGTTCGCTCTGCTTGCAGCAGTAACAGAAGGACTTTTGCTATCCCTATCGAGGTGGAGAAGTGTGGAGCTCGGCAAGAGGAGCGCGAGGAAACGGAGATGGGGAAGAATGCGAGTCGACGATTGCGAGGGATGGGAGAGATGGGAAGGGCTTCGGTGCAGGGCAGAAATGTGAAAGAGTGTGATACTGATCATTCTGCTGTTACAGGTCTCGTCAACCCCGACTGCACGGCCTTCATCGGCAACGGAGTCGTCGTTCACGTTCCGGCCTTCTTCGAGGAGTTGGACAACTTGACCAAGAAGGGTGCGTCTGCCGTCGCGCTCTACCCATATTGATGCCCTTTGTCTGACGCTCCTTCTCCTGCCCCTTCGTCTTTCTCACGCCGAACAGGCCTCAACTGCGACGGTCGTCTTCTCCTCTCGGACCGCGCGCACCTCGTCTTCGACTTCCATCAAATCGTCGACGGTCTCAAGGAGGCCGAGCTGGGCGGATCGTCCATCGGCACCACCAAGAAGGGCATCGGCCCAACTTACTCGTCCAAGGCGTCCCGCTCGGGTCTCCGTGTTCACCATCTCTTTGACGAGGAGGCTTTCGCTACCAAGTTCAGGACGCTCGTGGAGGGACGGATCAAGCGTTATGGTCACTTTGAGTGAGTCTGCCGAAGGGGGGAAGACTTTCGAGCCATCTCGGCGTTCGTCAAGTTGACCTCGGCCGCTGACTCGCTTCCTCTCCTTCCTCGACAATAGGTACGACACCGAAGGCGAGATCCTCCGCTACAAGGAGCTCGCCGCGCGCCTCAAGCCCTACGTCGTCGACGGCCCCACCTTCCTCCACAAGGCCCTCCTCGCCAAGAAGCGCATCCTCATCGAAGGCGCCAACGCCCTGATGCTCGACCTCGACTTTGGTACCTACCCCTTCGTCACGTCCTCCCCTACTGGTATCGGAGGAGTTTGCACGGGATTGGGACTCCCTCCCAAGGCGATTGGAGAGGTCGTCGGTGTCGTCAAGGCTTACACTACTCGTGTCGGTGCGGGACCTTTCCCCACCGAGCAGCTCAACGTGCGTTTCGATCTCACCGTCCTCCTCGCGCCGCTGCTGACCTCGTCTCGATCCTCCAACAGTCCATCGGCGAGCACCTCCAGGAAGTCGGAGCCGAGTTCGGCGTCACGACGGGCCGTCGCCGCCGTTGCGGCTGGCTCGACCTCGTCGTCATGAAGTACTCGCACCTCATCAACGGCTACACGCTCCTCAACCTGACCAAGCTGGACGTTTTGGACCAACTCAAGACGCTCAAGGTCGCCGTCGCGTACCACTTGGACGGCAAGCCCCTCGACGCTTACTTCCCGGCCGACCTCGATACCCTCGCCAAAGTCGAGGTGCAGTATGTTGAGCTGCCCGGGTGGGAGCAGAGCATCGAGGATGTGACCAAGTTTGAGGACCTGCCCGAGAACTGCAGGAAGTATGTCGAGTTTATTGAGGAGTACCTCGGGGTTAAGGTTGGGTGGATTGGAACGGGCCCGGCGAGGGAGAGCATGATTGCTAGGGTTTGAAGAGGAGTTAGAGGAGCGTAGATTTGCTTCCACGAAGAATCAATTCTAGTACGAGGGTTTCTGATTATCATCATTGGAGTCGAGGGGAGTCAGAGAGTCGCGTTGAGTAGCGAGCACTAGCAGATTGCTGACCACTGAACTCGAGCGACCTCGATCGACTGACGGCTCGGCGAAGCTGTCCTGCCGAGCTTTGGGGGCGTCCAGGGGAAAGTTTGAGAAGCTTGAGGAGGGGGGTGAGAAGGTGGCGCCGGGGCCCGAGGAGAGAAAGGCGGGCGAGGAGGGGCCGCTTTGGAGTGTCAGGTGTGAGCTTCGGCTCTCTCTTGCTATACGCTTGAAGAGGAGGATGCTGTGAGCGGGGCCAGAGAGTAGGAGAGGGGCGATGAGGCAAGCGCAGAGAAAGGTGTAGGCTGAAAAAGGCTGCTCGCAGAGCCTCTGAGCAGCAGAAGCAGAGAGGCGCGAGAGTAGCGAGTCGAGCGAGCTTGCGCCGAGCTGGATCCGTTCTCTCGAGGTTGGCCGCTGCGAGGCTCCATGCTCTGTGATCGAGCTCGAGAAGAGCTCTGCCTAAGAAAGGCGCATTACAGCTGCCATGCTCCATCCTATCCTCCCAGCCCCTTAGCAAGCGCCCATCCATCACTTCTTGTCGTCGGCGAAGGTCACCGAAACCCGAACGCCCTGACTTCCCGCCTCCGCACGAAAACCTCGGTATTTTTGGTGAAAAGCGTTGGTGTACGTGCTGCGACGCTCGGTACTTACGAGGTGAAGGGAACGTAGAGCCGAGTGAGAGCGAGGGAAGTCGCTGAGCGAGGTGAAGAAGGAGCGCGAGTGTGTGGCGGGCACGCCGGAGGATAGGAGGGGGCTGAGCGTGAGGTGTTGGACCGAGTAGGGGATGGTAGGGAGGGAGGCGCCCAGGATGACGGGCCCGAGGCTGAGGGTGGTGATGAAGCTCGGGTCGGGCGCGATCCACGAGATTGGACGGACCCCTGCAGGGACTTCAGGGTCTGGGTCGGCTGGGACGGTGATGAGTCGCACCGTTTCGAGGTTGGGGAACGCTGAGAGGTCGATGAGGAGATTGGTGGACAGGAAGAGCTTGAGGTGGACGATAGTGGAGGCGGAGCCAAAGGAGAGAGCGTGGAAGACGCCGAGGGAGGTGTTCCAGAGCTTGAGGTTGCGAAGGGGAAGTTGCAAGTCGAAAGCTGCTGTCCACTGGGAAGGCTCGTGGTGCAAGCCGACGAGGACCAAGACTTCGAGGTGGGGAAGGCGGCCGAGCAGGGTGATGATGGACTCGCCTTCGATGGGGTGAAGGTCGGCTTTCAGCTGCACGGCATGTTGAAGATGTGTAATCATGCTGGGTCGTCCTTGTAAGCTCTCGATGAGCCCTTGGACGGCCCAGCTCGGCCCGTAGTGGAAGTTGACTGCCAACCTCGGCGAAAGCAGCGACCATGTACGCTCTAGGAGACGCTTCACAGCCCTCTTCAGCGACCGAAATCCAATGATCCGCTTGAGCTCATTGTAGTCGGGTGCTCGTCCGCGTCGAGGTCCGGCGAGTCGAAGAGGATGGAGATGGACTGCACGCGAGCCGCCAGCGCGGGAGAGGTCGTGAGTGTCTCCAGCACGGTCCCATAACGGAGCCAGAGAGCGGTGTCCTTTCCATCACTGTTGCGGCTGAGTAGCTGCCGCGGATTCAAGTCTTCCGAGCTGTGGTCGGCTACGATTACGTCGAAAACGAAGCGCAGGTGGTGGTACAAGACGTCTCGGGCGGGCTCGAGGAAGCCTCTGGAGACAGCGCAGAGGCTCGAAAGATCGATGAGATCCTGGGTTCTCTCGTTTCCGGTGAAGTGCTCGAAGGTCTTCAGGAGGATTTCGGGCGGGAGCTCGGGCATGGCGATGAAGAGGGCGCGGGAGGCGCTGCGGAGGCGATGAGCGGTCAGCATTGCTTCAAGCGGAGGAAAGCATATCTGGCGTACTTGGGGCTGATGCGGTAGACGACGCTGAGAACAGCGAGCTCTAGCTGGCAAGCTGAGAGCGAGAGCCGAGACGGGCTGCGAGGTGCGAAACGAGGGTCAGCGGGCTGTCCTCGTGCAACGAGATTGACTGTAGCTCATAGGCTTTCGTAATCTGTCCCTTCCCCCCATCAACCTCCTCCACCTTGCGTCTTTCTCTCGTGCACCGGCCTCCTCGTCCTCTCTCGGGCAGCAGCTTCGTGCTCCCAGCGCCTCTCCCAGTCTACTGCAGCACCGCCGAAGTCTCCTACTGATCACAAGAAGCTCTCAACTCACCCTACAGCAGCTACGACTTCACGAGAGTAGCTCCGACGTCTCCAGTCGGTCCAAGAGCGCGCGTTCGAGCGGGCGGCGAGCGGCGAAGGGTGGACGAGGGAGCTTTAGTGTAGGTGAAGGTGAGGCCTGAGGGTGAGCTTGAGCTTCTAGTCCTCCTTCGCTTAGCAGCTTGATCCCGTCCTGCGAAAGCGAGTCGAAGCGAGAACGAGTCGAGTAGCAGTGAGCGGGAGGAGGACAAGCGTGGAAGAGGGCGGACAAGGGGATGGAAGAGGTCAAGTAAGGGGGCAGCTGAAGATTTGTAGCTCTTTCAAGGCAGTAGTCGCTCTTATGTTGCTTCTCGACGCTTGCTTGAGTGCTCGGACCTCTTCAACAGCAAGTCAAACCTCCTCCGAGCCAGCTTCGCCGAGCGTTCGTGAACGACTCTTTTCACGCTCATCCAAACACGGAAGTCAGTCGAGAATCAGTAGGGTACGCTAAGATTCATATCAGGTCCCTCCGACACGCTCAACGGCCTCTCAGACCGAGCCAGCGCTCTGTTCGAGCCTTGCGAGCAGGTCTCGGCGATGGCAGTTCAAGCGCATTGAAGCATCGTAGCGTCTCGCTGTCGACTTCAAGGTCCGCCAGATATCTTCTGACTAGGTTTGAGCTTTCTCCAGCGCCTCAAGTCACTCCACAACCTGGGGGATGAGCTCACGGCTCTGGAGGTCGACTTCGCAACTTGAAGGACCTGCCGAGCGCCGAAGGGAGAGGTCAGATCGCTCGCAGGTGGCTGTAGCCCGTCATGGTGGACACGGTATCGGCTGAAGAGCCTTTGAAGCTCCCTGCAGCCAATTAAAGTGCACCTAAAAGTGTTTCCTGACTTAGGAGACAGCGGCCGTTATTCCGCCTCTCGCCGCCCTTTCGCCTCTCTTTCTCCTCAGCTTCACCTCGTTTTCGCTTCGCTCTCGTACAGCTGGACAAGAGGAAGCTTCAGGACGACTAATTCTCCCTACCAACCTACAGTAACCCCCCTCGAAGCTCTACCAGGATGGACAACTCGCTCGAAGCTCGCTCCCCTCCTCCCGCTCAGCCCGTTGAAGCTCCCCGCCAGCTCCCTTCGCTCCCGACAGAAATCCTGCAGCGTATCATCCAGCTGGCGCTCCCTCGACTCTCCTTTACCACTTTCCCAGAGCGCTACAGCCTCCTCCTCCGCTGCTGCCTCGTCAACAAGCTCTGGGCGGCGCTTGCGCAGGAGGAGCTGTACCGGCACGTCGGGCTGAGGGACGGCACTGCGGCGGACCTCTTCCTCGCGGAGAAGAAGGCCGTCGACGCTGAGCGCTCCCGCGTTCACTCTCTTCGCCTACGCATCACGTCCGGAGGCGCCGAGAACGCCGTACGCCTGCAAGGAGTGCGCGCGCTGGGGCTCTTGAGCGTACTGCCGGAGCTCAGCGCCCTGCAGATTGTGGCGGAGGATGAGCCCAAGCTGGATTTGGCCTTAGGCCTAGTGTGCACGGTCGCCGAAGGTGAGCTTCGCGCGGCGAGTCCGACTGACAGCGTTGTAGCTGACCTGACCTGACGTGCAGACCTCGAGGATCTCACTTTCGACTTCATCGGGTTCGACCCTTCTCCATCCGAATCGCCCCTGCGCGGAATGAACCTTCGCCGCCTCACCCTCTCTTACCTCGCCGGCCCCGCCCAAATCGCCTCACTCCTCGCCTCGGCCGAGCTACCGCAGCTATAGGATCTCACAATACTGAGCGGCTGCGGAGTGCCGGTGTCTCCTTCGCCCGTCGACGACCTTGAGCGGGCTCTCCTGCGCTACACCGCTCGGCTTAGGTCGTTCACGCTCTCCTACACCAGCGACAACTCGTACTTCGAACTCTCAAGTGCCGTATGGTCGAGCTTCGAGGCCTTGCGATCCTTAACGTTGGATTGCGATGCTCCCCTCGCCACCATCCTCCCCACCCTTACGGCGCCCGTCGCTCGCCTTCGCTTCCGCCCTCCCTACATGTCCTACAATCCAATCACCCGGCTCCCTCTGCAAAATGCCTTGCAAGCCTCGCCGACATGTCTCAACACACTCAAGCAAATCACCATGCCGGAGTGGGATGATACTCGACCACGGTCTGAAACCGAGATGGGAGTGGAGGACATTGCGGGCGAATGGCTCGAGGAGCTGTGTCAGAGTCGAGACATTGAGTTGACTGTGCGTCCGTGTTTCAGTGTTGAGAACGGCATCGCCTTCCTTGAAGATGCTCTCGACGCTTGGTGAGTGCTCCATGCGCCGCCGGATCGGCCCTCGCTGACCCTCCCTTCCACTGCCAGGTGATGGCTCTCGCAGTAGGTAGACGACGATAGCTCGAGACTGCGCTGTACATGCTTCATTCCCCTCGTTGGCAGCGGTCTTCTGGACCTCGGGGAGGTAGCGAGCGAGAGGTGTGTCGAAGCGCCAAGCTGTCGTCTGCTTCAGCTGTAGCTCGTCAAAGGGAGCAAGGGTCCCATTGAAAAGACGCAGGGCTCCTGCGAGTCTTCTGCGTTCAGCCGACGCTCACTCACGCCTAGCGAGCCCCATTTGCCTGGGCGCGAAGCTCGGCTATCTTGCTTCGGCGAGGGGATGAGATGGGTCGGGAGTCTGGAGCAGGGCTCAGCACACGCCCTAGTCGTTGCTCCCCGACCTCTACTCGCCTGTAGCCTCTCACAGCCTCTGCTCGCTGTTCTCGCAAGCTCAGCCCTTCGCAGGCAGCTAGCGGAGGGCACTGAAGACGGCGGGTTCACAGTTCACTAAGGCTACTATACACAAGCTAAAGGGTAAGCACTAACACACTATTATCGCTTGTCTGCTAAGCTTCGAGGTGCATCGCGCCCTGCTGGATGAAGGAGAGCGCCTTGCCCTGCTTCTCCTTCAGCACCTGCACCTGCTCCTCGAGCTTGATGGTCTCCCTGTGGATAGTGAGGGGAAGGTCAGCGTTCATCCTCTCTCCGCTGCAGCATCGAGAACTCACTCGGTCTTCTCCCTAAGCTTGACCACCGCCCTCGAGCGCTTGGCCACCTCTTTCACCAACTCCTCCTTCAGGCGCCTCGACTCGCTCTTCCTCTGCTCATCGACATGCCCAAAAGACTGCACGCGGGTTTTGATCTGCTCGACGAGGAGGGGGAGGTGGTCGTGGCCAGAGAGGGGAGCCTCGGCGATATCGATGCTCGTGACTCCCTCGGCGGAGAGGGCGAGGACGGCGTCGAGCTCGCGGAGCTTCGAGTCGAGCGTCTCGAGCACCTTCTCGAGCTGGTAGTCGGTGGAGGTGGCGACGTCGACGGTGGGAGGCTTGGCGCTAGTCGCGATGACCTCCTCGAGCTCCGCCGAGGCAGACTCGGCCGTTTCGACGAGGAGCGACACGCGGTTGAGAGTCTGCCTGAGACTCTCGTCGAGGGATGTGACCTCGCCATCGCGGTGGGTGTCGGCTTGGAGAGGGGAGATGAGGTGGTCGGGGAAGGAAGCGAGGACCTGATTGGCGAGCGCCTGCGCCGAGTCGAGTTGGCCGGCCGCTTCGCCGAGTTGACGGTCGAGGTCGAGGAGGTGAGTCTGTAGAGAGTCGATGTAGGAGAGGGGCGCGCCAGTCGTCGAATCAGAGAAGCCGGTCGAAGAGGAGAGGCCGCGCGAGTTGACGAAAGACCTCAAGTGCGAGCGGAGTTGGCTCTCGGCCTGGTAGACGACATTGTAGCCCACCTGGAGCTTCTCGAGCTGCTCGAGGTCGCGGTGGTGGGTCCTATGGGAGTTAACAGAGGTCAGCGAGGTGTATTCAGCGATGCGCAACGAGTCACACATACTCCTTCTCGGCGTCGAGAGCCGCCTTCAACGAGGCCGCACGGGACTGCTCCTCTTCTAAGCTACGATTGACGGTGGAGATCTGACCGCGAGCGGTAGAGAGATCCTGTTCGAGCATGAGCGAGTGTCCTTCGAGGGTAGCCTTCTCGGCGCGACAGGTGTCGAGGTCGGCGACGAGTCCAT
The DNA here is from genome assembly GCA_001600635.1 of Leucosporidium creatinivorum. NCBI lineage: Eukaryota > Fungi > Basidiomycota > Microbotryomycetes > Leucosporidiales > Leucosporidiaceae > Leucosporidium > Leucosporidium creatinivorum. The sequence continues at coordinate 465,960 of BCKL01000008.1, read as the reverse complement.
CGGTCCTGGTAGAGAGCTGGTCGACCTTGGCGTCGGCGCTGGTGAGGGCGGAGAGGAAACGCCCCTTCTCGTCGGCGAGGGCGTTGCAGGATCTGTAGGGACGCGGGGGAGGAGATTCRTGAGCGGTTGACTCGAGCATAAACGAGCTGGGGAAGCTTCTCACTCGGTGGCTCCTTCGAGCTGGTGTCCGAGCGTCTCAGAGCGACTCTGCTCTTCAGTCAGCGCAGAKTCGGTGACGTCGAGCTCTTCTTTGAGAGTGGCGGCGTCGATCTCGGCGATGAAGAGATGCTCCTCGGCGATGRAGAGGTTCTCGGCAGCCTCTTTGGCTTGCTCCTGGTAGGCTCTGCGCAGCGGGAGGAGAGGATCAGCGATACAGTCCTCGCTAGGCTCCCGCAARGACTCACTTGGCCATGGTCTCGAGCTCGACTTGAAGCGACTCGAGTCGAGCAGCCTGCTTGGCCTCCTCCTTCCTCGACAAGTCGAGACCCTGCTGCACCGTCGAGAGCTCGTCCTCCAAAGAGGSCTTGCTCGTCTCGAGGGTGTCTTGARACGAAATGAGGATGGCGATGTTGGCGATGGCGTCTTCGAGCTTACTCGTCGATTCGGCAACGGTGGCTTCGTGCTTCTCGTTGAGCGCGGCGAGCTCGGCGTAAGATCTGCAGGGGAGTAAAGTCAGCTCTACTTGTTAGCGAAGTGTGTGTGGTGTAGCTCACTCGTCGGCGGAAGTGAGCTTCTCCTCCAGCTCGTCGATGCGGCACCTCGCCTCCTCGGCGGACGACTCAGCTCGACTCAACTCATCCTCGAGCTCGACGATCTTCTCCCGCGCCTCCATCAGCTCAGACTCGAGCTCATGGACGCGGCTGGAGCTCGTCTCGGTGGCGTCGCGGTAAGCTCTGATGATCAAGGCAAGTCAGTGATCTCCTACTGCTCAAACGCCGAGCCGCCATCCAACTCACTGAGAGACGAGGTCCAACTCGTTAGTGAGCATCTCCGAGCTCCTCGCCTTCTTCTCCAGAGCAACCGACGTCTGCTGAGCCTGCTGGCGAAGGAGCGAGAGCTGCGATTCGACGGCAACCTTCTCGACCGCGAGCGTCTCGTGTGCCGAGCGGGCGAAGACGAGGTCGTGGTTGAGCTCGTCGATGGTGGTCTGGAGGTGGGAGATAGCCGTCTCCTGTTGCTTGACRGTCTCGTCGTGAGAGCTGTTGGAAGAGAGAAGCGAGTCAGCAGAGTCTCGGCGGACGAAGCTAAAGCGAGGGCGCACGAGTTGGCGTTGGTGAGAGTAATYTGGAGCTGGTTGGCGCGAGTRCGCTCYTCGGTMASCTGRGCCTTGACKTCGGAGAGGGACTGCTCGAGACTCGAGACCTGCGACTCGAGCTCGACGCTTTCACTCGCAGTGGTGTCGAGGTCGGCCGAGAGGGCGTCGATCTGATCGCGGTAGCGTCTGTTGGTGGTGTAGGAAGGTGAGGGATCAGTGGGAATCTTAGCGCTAGAGCGCGAGTGCACTCACCTGCTGATGGTGTCAATCTCGGCGCGCAAGAGGCCAGCGCCACGCTGCTCGTCGGCGAGCTCCTTCGTCGCCTGGCCGAGCTTCGAGTCGACCTGGCTCTTCTCGATCTGGACACGGGAGAGACGATCCACGAGAGCCGCCTTCTCGTTCGTAACGAGCTGGTAGGCAGATTCGAGCGAGCGAACCTTGGCAGTGAGTTCGTCGACGGTGTGGTTGGCGGCGAGAAGGCGATCTTGACGCTCGAGGTCGGCCTTGATGAGGGCGGTGTGGGTCCTTCAGATGCGAGACCCGTCAGCAAGCAACTCGGCGAGCTTCTGACGTGCTGGAAGCCCCGCAGACTCACGATTTGGTCTGCTCGAGCGAGTTCTCGAGGTCGTGGATGCGAGCCTGAGCCGCCTGGAGCTGCTCGGTACCGGCGACAAGCTGTTCGTTGAGAGTGGTGACGCGATTCTGAGCGGTGGTATACTCGAAGTCGAGCTGAGTGATCTGTTCGGTCGACTCGGCGACACCGTCCTGGAAGCGGCTGGGAAGGCGGAGAGGTGTCAGCCACGAGGGAGAGTAGGGAGGGGGAAAACACGACTCACTGAGCTACAAGATCAAGCTCTTCCTTGGTCGCCTGCACCGTAGCCTCGCCCTTGTCGCGAGCAGCGTTGGCAGAAGCGAGCTCAGCCTCGGCGACGCCAAGCTCGGCTTGAAGCTGGGCGACACGGCGAGCCTCGTCGTCGACGGTCTGGTGCATGGCGCTGAGATCCGCTTCGAGAGTAGCGACCTTCTCCTCCACGGCGAGGCGCGACTGGTCGGCGTTGGAGAGCTCGGTGTTGGTCGACTCGATTTGGTCTTGGTAGCGCCTGCGCAAGTTCGAGGCAAACGAGTCAGTGAGGTGTAAGCTGAGGCAGGGGAACTATCACTGCTCACCTCGCGACGATGTCCAACTCCTGCTTCATGAGCTCCTTGGCCTTCTCCACCTCGCCGAGCGACGTCCTCAAGTCGATGATCTCCCTCTCCAAACGCTGGATCTTGAACTCCTCCTCCAGCCTGCCGTCGTTCGAGAGCATCTCCTCGTCCACTTCCTCGGCGATCACGGTAGGAGCAATGGCGGAGCCCTCGTCGTCGTCGCGCTGGAAGCCACGCTTGACGGGTGAGGAGGAGAGGTCGGGAGTCGGGAAGGCGTTCTGCTTCTCGCCGCTGGGGCCACCCTCCAGCTCAAGCAGACGCTGCTGCGCGAGCTCGCTGTGTCCCTCCGACGAGGTGGCGGGGGAAGGAGGATGGCCGAGCGAAGCCCACGACCTGCGCGCACGCGAGGGAGCGGGCGAATGGCGCTGGGGTTGCGCAGGCGAGTCGAGCCTGAGCTCGGGGTACGAGTGGTCGAAGCCGAGCTCTTGATCTTGCTCGTCATCGGTCTTGAAGAGGTGCTGAGGCGAAGGGCGGTCGACTGGGAGTTCGGCGTCGGAGTCGGCGAGGGCGGGAGTGGAGCGCTGAGAGTTGAGGGCCGGCGAGGAATCCTTGGCGGCGCGAGTCGCGGTGAGAACGTCGTCGAGATCTGCGTAGCCGGAGTCGTCGTGCTGGTCGAACATGCCGCCGTCGTAGCCTCCCAAGTCCTCCTGCTCCTCCTGCTCCAGCTCGGCGGCTCCGAAACCCGTCGTCTCGCCCTCGTCCGTCTGAGCTCCCTCGTCCTCTTGGTCGGTAGACCTCTCATCTTGCTCCTCACTTCCTTCCACGCGCTCGTACTTGGCAAGTCGAGCCCTGAGCGCCTTCTCGGTCGACTGCAGCTGGCGGAAGCCCGTGCGGAGGGTCGCCTTGTCGTGCTCGAGATCCGTCTTGACCTCCTCCAACTTCTTGATATCTCCCCTCTGCTCCTCGAACCTCTTCTGCAGCTCGACGTTCGTCTGCTGCAGCGCGAGGACCTCGTCGACGAGCTCGGCTTTGCGCAGCTTGGCAAGGGTACCCTTGGGACGACCAGTCTCGGGGTTGATCTCCTGCTTGGGCTTGGTCTTGATGGGTCGCTTGCCTTTAGTACGAAGGGGAACGTCTTCGGAGGTCGACTCGCCCTCATCCGAAGAGTCGGTGCCCCCCGAGACGACTCGGAGTTTGCGCTTCTTGGTGGCGGGCTTCTTGTTTCTGCTGCTGGCTCCACTCTTGACGGGAACAGGGGTGGTTCCCTTGCCCTTCTTGCTCCTCGTCTTCTTGCCGACCTTGACCTCGCGCGGAGGCTCGGCGTCGCTCTCCACCTCGTCGCTCGAGTGCGATTCGGCGTCCGTCTCGGGATGCTCGCGGGAACTCTTCCTGAATGATTTGATGTAGGCGTCACCGATGGCTTCGTCCCCGCTCACTCCTTCGTCCTGTTGAAGAGCATTAGCGCCGAGGACGCAAATCAGTGCTGCTCGGTCGAAGGCTACAGGGATCTCAGCGGAGCACAGAGCATAGCAGACCACCCACATCCTCATGCTCGTTCTTGTACTTGATGCGCGCGTCCTTGCCGAGCGCAAAGGAAGCACGGTTCGGCTTGACGAGGATGCCCGCTTCGACCAGCTCCTGCTTGGCTCGGGTGAGGGCGGTGTCGCGGAGAACAGGGTAGCGTTCGAGATGCTTCTTCTGCCTCTGCAGCACTGTAGAACGGGGGAGATCAAGTCAATTTGCGGTAGAGCGAGCTCGGTGCGCGTCAGGCGCGGGGCAGTGCCAGACGACTAACAGTGTCTCTTGATGGCTTGGTGAGAAGCTCGACGAACAGGACCCCTGTAGTCCTCGTCGACGTAGCTGACGCGGTACACGGCGGAGAGCAGGCGAGCCTTGAGGGCGATGTAAAGCGGCTGCTCATCCTTGCCCGTCGAGCGCTTCAAGTTGCTCTTGCTGCTACGCGCCTTGCGAGAAGATTGAACTGTACTGGTCCTTCCCATGGTGGAGAAGAAGCTGTAGGTGAGTCGCCGAAGAGGTGTAGTCGCGGAGAGATGTGGCAAAAAGCCAACCTTTGAGAAGCGCTCCGAGCTCGACTAAGTCATGCCTTCGCAAGAGCGGTGCAGTAGGAATGTGTGATCGGAGGTGGTGAGTAGACTGCTACAGAGCTGAGAACCGCCTGCGATACCTCGGCTGGTCCTGCAGGCCACTCACGCGCTCTCAGAGCCACGCCTCCTTCGCCCTTTCCGAGCGCCGAACCTCGCACAAGCCTTGCAGTTCGAACGAAGCCGGTGGAGAGTCTGGAGGTAAGCAGGCAGCAAAGGAAGAGTATTCAGCTCTCGTTTCACCTCTCTGCACATCAGTCAAGGTCAGAGCAAACGCTCATTACAGCCTTCCCTCCAGCTTCAATCCATCTTCTCCTAATTGGCAAAGCTCTGCGCGATAATGCTCTCTGGGCGGTCGTGATGGCATCTCGGAGGGATATAAAGGTCGACATGAAGGGGTCCGAGCGCTGGAAGGTGGCAGCGGAGAGTCACGAAGGGCCGCTCAGACTGAGGAGGCGCTCGCGTCGCTCGTTGCTCGGCTCGGCAGCTCCGAAGTTGGCCCCGACTGCGCTGTGGCGACTGACAGCTGGATGAAAGGATCTAGAAGACCCCTACAGCTCCGGAATAACGTCCCTTGAAGCCATTCTCTCTTCGTCTCGGCGGAAGCTGGGGAGAGGAGGCTCGGCGCGCAATCACAGCCCACTTCATTGCTGCCTGACGAGTGAACCCTACCTCGTACTCCATACTTGTTTGTGCGCCTCCCCAGTAGCCTGAGATTCGACTGCAGGAAGCTGGAGAGCCGGCCGATGTGGGGGAGAGGCCTGAAGGCGGGGGCGACGAAGCTCGCTCTTCTTCCTACGTCTCTCTTCGATGCTCGTTCTCGTCACTGCCATCTCGGGCTATATTGGCTCAGCTACAGCTCTCGCTTGCCTTCGTGCAGGGCATCGCGTCCGAGGAAGCCTGCGCTCGGAAGCAAAAGCACAGGCGTTTCGCGAGAGCTGGAAGGAGTGGGAGGACCAGCTGGAGTTCGCCATCGTACCAGATAGTGAGTCCCGTGCTGATGCTGTTCCCACGTGCTCGCCCGACTGACCTAGAGCCATCTGCAGTGCAAGTGCCGGGCGCGTATGATGAGGCTTGCATGAGAGTGGACTGGATCGCTCATATAGCCTCACCATTCGTCTTCGGTGAGTTGGAGTAGCTAGGAGTGCTGTGATATGCAGCTAAAGCACTCCCACCAGGCTACACCGACAACGAGCGCGACGTCCTCCAGGTCCGTACCGCTCTTCGCTCCTCTTATCCCTCTTTCAAACTCTTCCAATGTACTCACTCTCACTCTCAACATACAGCCCGCCATTCGCGGTACCCTGGAGATCCTCGAGTCGGCTCAGAAAGCCGGCAGCGTCGCTCGGATCGTGATCACGTCCTCGTTCGCCGCCCTGCAAGACTACGCTCAGGGTGTGCGACCAGGCTACACCTACACAGTGAAAGACTGGTGTCCCTTGACGTATGAGGACTGCAAGGTGAGCCCGGATCAGCCGATTTCGATGATTAAACTCCACTCTCGGTTCTCGGCGCTGACTGCTGGTTCATTCCGTCTACCCTATCTCCATTCCGACCGCCGTCGCACCCAACAGACCACGACAGATCAGCTCATGGTCTACGTGGCGTCGAAGAAGCTCGCCGAAGCCGCTGCATGGGGCTTCATGGAGACCGAGAAGCCGGATTTCACCCTTACGACGTGAGTTTCTGCTGCTCCGCTTTGCTGAGAGAAGCTGCTGACACGGTCCATACCTCAGAGTCTGCCCTGCGTTTGTTCTCGGCTCGACACCTCAGCCAGTTCACTCATTGGAGGAGCTCAGCATTTCGGCAGCGTGGATTCGCTCGGTGATCGACGTCAATGAGCTTCCACCGACTCCCCTGCCGGTGCGTCACCACCGCCCTCGACCTCTGCGGACCAAGCAAGCTCACCCTTCCTACTCACAGGCCATGAACGACGTCTCCGACATTGCTCTGTGCCATCTTCGCGCCCTCGAACGACCCGTCGCCGCCGGCAAGCGCTACCTCGCCATCGCTCACGAATTCTCGTCGTCACAAGTAGCACACCTACTACACCAGCTCTTCCCTGAGCAATCACATCGCTTTCCTCCGACGAAGAATGAGCCTCCAGAGCCTCACTTCTGGTGGGACACGAAGAGGTGAATTCCTCGGCGCTGGCAGTAGCGCAGATTCGTCGCCGTTGAGCTCGCTGACAGCCCTCATCCTCTCTAGTACCGAGCTGGATTTGGGTATCGAATGGAAGAGCCTCGAGCAGACGATAAAGGAAGCGGGCGAGCAGATATTTGAGCTGGAGCAGAGCGAGTCGGCGGAGAAGTGATATAGACGGCCTCTTCTCTGTGGAGAGGTTGTTGATGTACTACGAACCTGTAATGTTGTTGCAGCTCTAGTCTCGCCCTCTCATGCACCGAGCTACCGAAGCTTCTCTCGCGAGAGCCGAGAGAGACACTTGGAGGAGCGACGGCCGAGACGGCCAAGAAGCATAACGAAAGGGACTGTACATGCCAATGCCACGTCTTATATCACTACTTCTCACTCTTACCGAACGCACCAGGTCCGAAACCCCTTGGTCCAAGCGCCTCATCAACGACCTTCATCATCTCAATGACCTTCTCCTCCTCCCAATGCCCTCCAACGACCTGCAGTCCCACCGGAAGCCCATCCATCGCTTTGGCGTCGTAGACACCTCCAATTCCGCCCAGCCCTCCGTACACTCCTTTCTCGATGATCTTGGATCCCCCCTTGCCTCGAGCGAACCACTCGTCGGAGAAGGCGTCCTTGGCGGCGTCGACATGGGTGACGGGGACGACGCCGACGGTGGTGTCGACGACGTTGTAGAGAAAGGTACCTGCGAAACGGAAGGGGGGCGTCAGTCGGGTACAGAAGGGTGAAGGATGAGACGCCTTACCGAGAGCCAGCGGCGAAAGATCCCAGGTCTGACCGATCTTGAGGGCGGGAGTCGCTTGAGGTGCACAGAGGATTGCGTCGAGCTTGAGATCGCCCCAGACCTGTGAAAGTGTCGAGATCAGCTTCGGCGAATGATGAACGACGGCTCGGCGCGAGTCGGCTCACCTGTTGCCTGAACTCTTCGGCGTAGATCTCCCTGTCAAAGTGAGAGGGAGGGCTCAGTAAGCTAGAGATCATACATTGAGTCGCGTAGAGAAAGAGCTCACTTCTGATGCTGCCAATGCTGTAGCTCCCAAACCGTCTTGACCCTCGACGAAGCCAGAGCTCGAGCGAATTCTCCATCTCCAATGACACGCTCGATGAGCCAGACGAGCGACGAGCGAATGAATGAAGGGATCTTGGGACCAGTGACGGTGAGGAAGAGCGATGGCTCGACGGGGTCGATACCCTTGATCGAGCTCAGGAGGGTCTTGTCTGCTCGGTGGAGAGGTTAGCAGCTGAGAGATGGTGCAGATCGGGTCAAGCTTACATCCATCAGCGGAGGTGATACCTCCGAAGAGCTCGAGCGCCTTGACGGCTGCGACAGGAGAGAGCCTTGTCAGCGATGGCTTCGGCGGAAAAGGAGCGACGACGACTTAGGATCCAGCGGTGCGAACTCGACACACTTATGACCCTTCTTCCTGAGGGCGGCCACGGTCTCCATCACGGCGCGCTCGCACGCGGGCGAAGCTCGACAGAAGCCATCTGGGAGACAGTCCGAGGTCAGCTCCGCCTTCGGCCTCCACGCTGAAGCAAGCTCACCGGTCAAGTAGTACCCAAACTTGAGCTTCTCCGGCAGCTCCACCTCCCTATACTTCAGCGGCACCAATCCTTCCATCTGCGCCTCCCTTGAAACGGAAGCATCGACGACGACCCTCGTCGCGAGCTCGAGGTCGGCGACTGACCTGCCCATCGGACCCATCGTCACTTCGATCCCTGTGAAGCCAGGGTTGGCGGTGGCGGTGCCTTTGGAAGGGAAGCGACTGTGGCAGGGCTTGAGGCCGTAGCAGCCAGAGAAGTGGGCTGAAGAGAGGGAAGGGAGTCAGGTGAGGGAGGGAAGGCCGAGGGGAGAAAGGGACGGACCAGGGATGCGAAGAGAGCCTCCAATGTCGCCTGAAAGACCAAGATAGATCAGCGACATTTCGAGAGCTCGATGAAGCACGCAACTCACTGCCGAACCCCAGAGGACTGCCATCGCTCGCCAAGAGCGCCGCCTCCCCGCCCGAGCTCCCTCCAGGGATCCTCTCCTTATCATGCGGGTTCGTCGAGATGCCCCAGACAGGCGAAGAGCATTCGAAGGAAAGCATCGTCTGCGGTACGGTCGTCTTGACGAAGGGGTTGGCTCCAGCGGCGAGGAGGACTTTGACGAGAGCGGCGTGCTCGGAGGCGGGGTGGTTGACGGCGCTGTGGGCAGGAAGGGTGAGCGAGACCTCGATGCGGTCTGTCAGACCGAGGAGACATACCCAGATACTCCAATGGTCGAATCGTAGCCCACAAAGTCGATCTGGCTATTCGAACCAACGCCGAGCATCTCGGATCAGCTCTCCCCTCCCTCCTCACGCTCCAAGCAGCAGCACTTACTCCTTCAAGCTAACCGGAACTCCATGCAACGGCCCTCTAACCTTCCCCGTCTTCTCCAACTCGGCATCCAGCTCCTTCGCCCTCGCAATTGCCTCGTCAAACAAGATCTCGGTCAGAATGTTGCTCTCCCCCTGCGCTCGGATGGCGCTCTTGATATAGACGAGCAGAATTGACGTCGCCGTCCAGCCTTTCGTGCGGGCTTTGATGCTGCAGAGCCCAAGAGGGAGATCAGCGAACGCGCCTGGGCGGCTTGGAGCGGTCAGGCTTACTGTGCAGCAATTTCCTGTGCATTAGAGCTGAGGATCTGCTTCTCCAAGTTAAAAGAGATGTCGACCTTGCTGTCCTGTAGTAACTGCTCGCCCTTGAGAAGAGCGGCGGCGCGTTGCTCCCTGCGGCGGAGGACGAACGACGTCAGCTGTAGGACTACAGGCAGCGGGGAAAGGACAGCTCACTGCTTAAAATCGCGAGCTTCCTTCCATGAGGAGGAGGACCAGAACATCGTTGAGGTCGAGTAACAGAGCGAATACGCGGAGACAAAGTGAGGTGGAGCTGTCACTCGCTTCTCCCAAGTCTCCGAGCCGGCCGAGCTGCGATGCTTCAAAATTCGTTGTTTGGATTGTACACTCTGTGCGATTGGAGAAGGGGGGAAACCAGAAAAAGAGGAAGAAGGTAAAAAACGTAGGCACGACTAAGGGTGGTAGTGTAGGTAGGCGGTGAAGGAGGAGGCGGGAGGGGGAGGACATGAGAGCGAGGTTCGAGGTCTCGCTAAGACAGGATGGGAGGGAGAGGGAATCCGAAACAGCTTAGGGTTAGGGAAGTGGAGTGGGTGATAGTAGGAGAGTTTGCGAGGGGAGACGAGTGCGAGAGGAGGACCGAAAGCGACGACGACGACGAGATGCCGACGAGGCGCTTAAGGAGGTCCACCAGCTTGACTCTGCTGACCTGACTGCGAGTAGAGGAAGAGGTTGTTGGTTGCTGCGATGGCGATGGTCGACTCCCTTGGGTGCCAGGAAGCTGTTTCGGCGAAGGAGGGTCAGCTCGGCTCTCCAGTACACGTCGAATCGAGGAAACGCACCATGCAGAATCTTCTTCTGGAAGTCAATCGACGACACATCGACGATAGGCTTGCCGCCATTGCCCTTTGCTCCCTTTGCTCCTGCTGCTCCGGGCTTCTGCTTGTTGCCTCCAATCTTCTTGGCCTTGAACGCTGACTTGTCGGCCTGCAGGACCGTGTCGGTACTCGCGTTGCGGTCGTAGATGTGGAAGTAGTTGTTGTACGATCCCGAGAGCACGTGCCTGCGAAACGGAGGAGAGGGTCAGCTTCGGCGTTGGTTGCTCGGCGAGCGAGGCGATAAACGATGCGACTCACTCTCCATCGCCCGAGAAGGTGCACTCGAACTTGTCAAAGATGCAGTCGTTCTCGTACAGGTCGCAGAGCTTGGTCCTGAGGTGGTCGTGGACGTTGATGGTCTGCACGGGCTTGTTCTCCATGTTGATGTCCCAGATGCGGAGGGTGAGGTAGTCGCGCGAGAGGATGTAACGGCCATCCTTGGAGAACTTGACGTCCGAGACGGAGGAGATGATCTCGGAGAAGAACGACTTGGTCGATGGGTCCTCTTCCTCCTCGAACACTGCGAAGGGGACATCGGGGTCAGCTGGACGATCGGACGAGAGGGAGTAGGAATACTCACGCTTGGCGTGCTTGTCGCACAATGCTTGCTCACGCATGTCGGCGAGCTTGACGGTTCCCTTGGAGCTCGAGTAGCAGAAGAGGTTGCAAGAGACGGGGTGGAACTCGGCGGCGGTAATGACCTCGGTGAGCTCCTCCATGTTGACCGGCTTGATATCGAGAATGTCTGTTGAATCAAGAGATTAGCTCTCCCATCTCAGCTCGAGCCGATTCCCTGAGCCCTCCAAGCAGCGCGCCTCAACTCCCTTTCACACAAAAGAACCCGCTGACTTACTGAAGCTCTGATCGCTAATGTTGAGGTTCCAGAGATTCACCCGAAGGTCGTCGGCACTCATGTACGTCTCGCCGTCCGAGTTGATGGAGATCGAGTTGATGTGGTAGGCGTGCGCGTTGGCGTAGACCTTCCTCGGTACAGCAGCGACGATGGTGTCGTGGTAGGTCATCCGAGGCAGGCGGAAGTAGGGGGTGCCATTTGGAGGAGCGCGCGAGGGCGTAGTGGGGCCGAGAGTTGAGGTGAGGCCAGGGAGCGGGGCTTGGAGCGCAGCGGGAGGAGAGGGGGGCGAGTTGGCGTTGGAGGTGGCTACCGAGCCGCTGTTCTCGGCGACGACCTTGAGCGACTTCTCAAACACTTTCCAGAGCTTGATCGTCTTGTCTGTAAGGCCGGCGAGGGAGATGCGAAGTGCGTCAGCGTGCGCGCTCCACGACTCTGGAACGATGAGACGAGCAACGCCGAGCCTGCACCGAGCTGCAGCTCGACTCGAATGAACAGCAATAGCTGTACGATCCCCTTCCACCTTCCTCCCGCCCCCCACAAGCCAGACAAAAGCGAGGGAAAACAGGCTCACCGTTGGTCGAGAGCAAGAAGTGCGCCGCGTTCTGGCGCTTGCACCACCGAATCTTGTTGATCTTCTCCTCAATCTCGAGCGACTTGAGGTAGTCGAACTCGGGCTCGTGGGATTGGAATTCCGTGTAGAACTTGTACTCGCAGCCCTTTTTCGTCTCGTTGCGCTCGAACAAGACGACGCGGCCGCCCTTGTCGCCTGTAGCGAGGTAGTCTCCGGTGTGGTCAAACTCGACCGTGGCTGTAGGCGAGCGATTGGGCGTTAGCGAGCGAGACAAGCGTCGGCGAAGGAGACAGTCAGCGGCGCACAGATGATGTCGGCCTCTGTAATGTCCTCGACTTCGCCCTGTAGTGGAAAGAGAATTGTAAGCTTCCAATGCAGCTCAACAGGCCGAGCGAACGAGCTCACCTTGTCGCCGAAGCACTGAGCAAAGCGCCAACCGCTCTCATCTGCGGATTGCACGGTGGGAGGCGTCGAGGTGTTGCTCATGGTCGCTGTAGGAGAGTAGCGACGATGGGCAAATGTAGAAGAGTGCGACCAAGTTGTAGTCGACTAGGTCTAGCAGGCTGCTTGGGCTGAGAACTCGGTCGGAGCGAGCTGAGATGAGCGGGCGTTGGGAGGGGCAGAGAGAGGCTGGCGAGTCGCTTGGAAGGGTGGTAGGGCGGAGCTGGGAGTGTAGGACGATCGGAGCTGTAGGCTGATAGCTCCCTAGTCGATTTGGCTGTTGTAGCCGAGCGAGAAACGGGCGGCGAAGCGTGTAGTCGAGGTGAATAGCGGGAGGGAAAGCCTCGAGTCGAGTGGGGGCGAGGACGACCTCGTCAGGGGGGCCAGCTTCGGCTCTTACTCTCTTGCTGTTCGGTTCGGTTCAATTGTATCTCACCCTTTCCACTCTACTGCTCGTGCTACACCTCCGCCTACCTAGCTACAGCTTCCCTCTCGCTCCTCCCGATGGCCCTCCTTCTCAACGCGACTCTGGACGACTTCGCCGTCAATTTCAACTGGTCCTCGGCTTGGACAGCACCAGACACTTCGCCTGTAGGCTATCCCAATGGCGACAGTTTCCTCAGCACCCTCGTCGACGGCACCTACCACGAGACGTCGGTCAACTCGCAAACAACCCTCTCATTCGCTGGTGAGCTCTTTCCTGCGCCGACTTGAGCTACTCAAGCTGACAGTGCATCACTACAGGATCCGCACTGTACCTCTACGGCGTAGCAGGTCCATCGCAAGGCTTCTACACCGTCAACCTCGACCACGGAGCGACCTCGGCCCCGCTCAGCGCCTTCGCTTCGGCCAACAGCTCCAATCACCTGCTGTGGTCCGCGGTTGACCTCGCCGATGGAGATCATACATTGGAGATCACCAATCTCGGTCACAACGGCAACTCGAGTGTCGGAGGGAGCCTCTTGATTGACTATGCCCTGCTCTCGGTCGAAGTGGGAGCCGAGGGGTGTGTCGTCTTCAGCAGGGCGTCCGAGGACTCGGCTGATCTGATTCGGATCATACAGAGCCACACTTACCAACACCACCATCGAGGACTCGGACCGCGCCCGTCTGACCTATGAAGGCAGCTGGACCGTGAACAACGACACTCGCTTCTCAGGCAACTCGTCCTCCTACACCAATGAGCAACGCTCGGTCTCCCTCAAGTTCAATGGATCGATCGTCTACGTCTACGGCGACACAGTGGATGTGAGTTTCGGCGCCGTCGCTCGCGTTCTGCTGTTAGCTCTCGGCGCTGACCTTCTCTGCCTCGACTCGCGCAGGACCACGGCCTCTACACCGTGGACCTCGACGGCGTCTCCAAGCAGTTTCAGGGCTATACCGCTGAACTCAAGATCGGCACTCTCATGTACTTTGCCGGCGGGCTCAACGAGAGCGAGCACACCCTTACCATCACGAACGAGCCTGGGTCGACGGGGACTTACTTTGGTGAGTTTGCGTTCGCTGCAGTTGCTGGGATACGATCGGGGAAGCTCACCTCTCTACTCTGTGTGCAGACCTCGACTCCATCGTCTACACCACTCCCTCTTCCTACGCCGTCAACGACTCTCCGAGTCCCTCTTCGCCTGCCTCCGCCTCCGCATCTTCTGGCTCGCCAAGAGCCACCTCCACCGGCCCATCAACACCATCTTCGGCAACGCCAGCTTCCGAGGGATCAAGAGCCAAAGCTGCTTCGCTGATGGTGCTGCTGCTCTCGGTGGGGGTCGCGGCGCTGAGTTCTGCTTAGAAAGAAGGGAGTGTATAGAGACAGGGGCTGTCGATTAGTCTGTTGAGTATCATGTAAACCGACCACTTCCTTATCTCTAACTGCAGCTAACGCCTCTCTCGCCCGCTCAAAGCGCCGAGCTAACCTTTTCCTTCCTCTCCAACTCGAATAATTGCCCCGCCGCTTCCCTAATCGTCTGCTCAAAGCTCGTCCACTCGACGCCGAGGTCCTCCTCCGTGCTGTCGGGTCCTACAAGTCAGCGAATCGTTCGCCTCCTCTCGCTCGGCTCGGCGCAAGACTCACCTCCTCACATCCCACCCCCAGCTCTCCTCTTCCTCCCTCTCCTCACTCGGAAACCTCCCCGCTTGCCCGGGGAACGACTCCCTCAAGACCCGAGCGACCCGCGAAGGGTCGAGCTTGTGCCCAATAGCGAGGTATCTTTTCCCCTTGGCTTCCTCGCTCCGTTCGAGGGCGCGAAGGTGGAGGAGCGCCACGTCGGAGATGTCTACCATGGCCTGTGGAGTAGGATTTCTATGAGCTTCCGAGTGCAGGGAGCAGAGAGACAGCAGAGCAGACGTACGGGAATCGGAGGGGGAGGCAGCTCCTCGGCGTCAATGAAGGCGCGGATCCAGGAGGCAGAGGTATTGAGGTCGTTGAGAGAGGTGAGAGGTTGAGCGGGACGACCGAGGACTAGGGCGGGGAGGATGCTGCTGGCAGGGAGAGGGTGAGTTGGAAGCTGAGCGGAAGAGAGTTAAAGGGATCGCACGTCGAGAGTGTGAAGGATGGCTTTTCGGTGTCCATGAAGCGCCAGGCGGCTTCTTCCGCTAGCTTCTTTGATGCAGTGTAGATCAAGGCTTGATCATCGCTGATCTGGAGAGCAGCAAGACTCGAGTCAGCACACCTCGACGCTTCACCTTCCCATCGCCGAGCTCCTTCCCGCTCGAAAGAAGGCTCACCTTGGCCTCGTCGTAGGTGAGAGGGCACCAATGTTTAGATGAGTACGTATATTCAGGTCGAGAGCCCTTAGCGTAGTCGTGTACTGCCGCAACCGAGGAGGTGATGACGATCGCCGAGACTGAAGGGGTCCTGTGCGCTGCTCCAAGGATCTCGAGGGTACCGCGGATGGCGGGCTGTGGATCCAAGGGTTTTTTCAGAATCTTGAACGGTGCAGTGATGTAGGGGAGCAGAAGAGAGCGAGAATAAGACCCACCTGAAGCATGTCTCTCTCGGCATCAGCGAAACCTGCAGTCGCGAGACTTAGCTACTGAGCTGCGGAGCATCATGGAGAATAGCTCACCAAATGTGAACGGCGAAGCAACATGCGCAATCCAGTCCACTCCCTCGCAGGCGAGATCATAGCTCCCCTTGACCGACACTGCGAGCCGAGCGCCGAGGTCAGCTCTTGTCCCCTCTGTCCGCCTTCTTCGAGCACTGAGCTCACTATCGGGTACTAGAACAAACTCGACTCGCCCCTCACATTCCGGATACGCCGCCCACCATGCAGCAGCCTTCGCTGCCGACCTTACTGTGCCCCTAACTCGGTGGCCGGCTTGGAGGAAGGCAAGGGCTGTAGCCGAGCCGATGTAGCCTGAGATGGCAGTGACTAGTACGAGCATCTTATAGTAGGGCTTGGAGAGAGCTATGGGCAGACAGAGAGCTTTGCCAGCCGCGACTCGACTCGCTCGGAGGCAAGTCGATTGCCTCGGCGAAAAGAGGGCGCCTCTCGCTCCTCGCTCCTCGCGGGTGCGGGTGGATATCTCTTGACACAGAGACGCTATCTAAGCGCTTTCGAGGCGGCATCAAGCTGAGGGGGGCAGTTCTGGATGCTTTTGCGCGACAACTCAAGTTCGGCGATAGCTGCTCGCTTCGCAAAGGCGCTCTGGGGACTTTGAACAGATGATCGACTCCAATAGCAAGCACAATGGAAACCCAACTGACACCTCTAGAACGCAGTGAGAGACAGACTCCCCACTATGACTCTGCTAAGCCGCCTGACCTCCTTCGGATCCCTTGCCGTCAAAGCTGCCCGCCCCGCCCCTCTCCTCACTATAAGTAATCACCGATGGCTCTCGCAAGTAGTGTTCTCTGCCCGTGATGAACCACGACAGCACAACGAGGGACATGAGGCCGACGACGACGACCGAGGAGTAGTCTGCGACGGCGCCGAGCAGAGTCAGCGCAACGCTCTGATGGGACAGGTGAACAGCTCCAGAGCTCCAGAACGGATACGAGAGCTTACTCATCGAGTCCACGGCGGCGGGAAGACCGTAAGGGAGCACGAAGAAGATGCCTAGACGAGCGCCGAGATGTTAGCTTGAGCCGAGGGGTTGAGCAGCGGTGCAGGCTACGCACCTTGGAATACCATGTAGAGCACGGTTAGGATGTTGATGATCCAGCCGAGCCTTCCGAGCTGGAAGGGACCGGGGCGAGCGTATCGGCGCTTGTAGCAGAGAAGGCCGATGATGGGGATCGCTGTGGAGAGCCAATGAGCTTGCGCAGCGGGGAGCGAGTAAAGGGAACACGTACAGTAGCAGACCCAGTTGAGGATCATGACCTATCGAGGTGGTAGAGAGTCAACTTGTGGAGAGAAAGAAGGGGAATCATGGAGCTCACCGAGTTGAGGAAGCTGTTGAGAGCGGTGGAAGAACCGAGGTATGTACAGACGAGAGCTCCGCTTGTTGCGCTGACCAGCACAATGGCACGGACGGGGACGCCCCTCGAGGGAGAGACTTTGGCGAAGCTGATGAAGCAACGAGATGAGCGATTAGAGTTCGGCGCGGAGGCCTGAGCGGCAAATCAGCTCACTAGGTAGGGTGAACCATACCACCATCTCGCGCTACAGTGAAGGCCGTACGACTGCAAGCGAGGATCAGACCTGCGGACGGAAAAAGCTCAGTCCATCGTCCTGTGCGCGATCGCCGAGCAGAGTCACCTACCGATGAGGGCGAGTACTGTGATAGCAAGGACCAGCACGGTCATACAGACGGTGCCCGCAAAGGATCCAGTCGCATTGTAGATTAACTGAACGTAAGGCATGCCGGTTGGAGAGGCCAGAATCAGGTCGACGTCGGTCATCGCGAAGAGGAGCGAGATGAGGAGGACGAAAGTGCTGAGGAAGCCTGCGACGACGGCGAGCCACATTGCTGTTGGTGAATGAAGGTCAGCTTGGAGCGCGCTAGAACGCAGAGAGGCGTGCCGAAAAGACCGCCGAAGAGGAGGACTCACTTCGGGGAACGTCACGTTCGGGGCTATGAACTTCTTCGCTAATATGAGTGATAGCATCCGTACCCCCAAAAGCGGTCGTCAAGCCCGATAGGCCGACCATGAAGGCGACAAAAGGGCCATACCCTGTTTCGTTGACGAACTCGGTCAAGGCGAACTTGGGAGTTTGAAGGGTGGCGTTGTTGGCGTGCGCGCAGGAGATGGGGATGATCAGATAGCAGAGCCAAGTGAAGATGAAGAAGTAGAGGGAGCCCTTGTCGAGGATTGCCATGATCTGTAAGCGAGCAAGAAGCGATCAAAGTCAGCGCCGAGCTTTCGAATCTTCCAATCACGCGGCCTCACCTTCATTCCGTAGATGTTGAAGAGGCAAACGAGGCAGAGGAACGTTTCGGCGATGATCCATACGTGCCACTGCTTGACGACAAACTCTGGATGCTTGAGCACGACGAGGGCGAGAACTTGGGCGGCACAGAGGACCGAGAAGCCAGCGCCGATGACGGTGTAGCCGAGCCAGTTGAGCTGCCCAACGAAGTAGGACTGTGAGAAGAGTTCGTATTTTGCGTCAGCCTTTTGCTTGGAGTCAATCGTGCTCGCGGAAGACTCACGAGAGGACGGCGCCAAGACGGAGAGGTGAAATTGTAAGTCCATTCCATTGGTCCTCGCGAGGTGGGAAAGGCGGAGGCGAGCTCTCCGAGAGATAGAGCAATGAGGAGAGCCCCTGCTGCGGCAAAGAAGAGCCCGTAAAGGAGGAGGACGGGCTGGAGGCGAAAAGTCAGCCTCGGCGAAACGACGAAACGGCGAGCAGCGAGCTTTAGCTTACACCCCCGCTGGTGAGGCCGGTGGCGAGTGTGGTCAAAACGCTCGTGAAGACGCCTGTGAGAGGAAGCGCGACCGATAAGCGAATGAAGCGGGAGCAGCTCGGACTTGTGGCCCTTTCGACAGCCTCCGAGTTTGGCGACCGACGAACGGCAGCCAGTGGCTTCGGGGGTATGAGAGCGGGCCCTGGAAGCCTACTCACATGTGACAATACAAGCGAGGCCTAATAGTCCCAGGATCCCGAAGGAGTGGCGCTCTAGGGTGACCGGTTCCTCGACGACTTCCTCGGCGCGAGCAGCGTAGATGCCAGTCTTGGGCGTCTCCTCCATGGTAGATGATATGGAAGGTATCTGCATTTTTCGGCGGGATGATCAGCAAGCGCGCAAACGAAGGAGCGATTGGGTCAGGGTGATTGGAAAGCTGAGAGAAGGAGGGGACGGCTTCAAGAGATCCGAGCAGGCAAGAGGATGACTTACAGGCTATCGTTGGGTGTTGGATCAGAGGAAAGAGACGTCGCTACAGCTGTAGCTCGCTATCTTGTGGTGATAGGAAGGAGAGAACGATGCAGAGAAGGGCGAAGTCAAATCGGGCGAGCTCGACGTCCAATCTCGATCTTTCTCGACTCGATAACAGAGAGGCGCGCTCTTAATAAGTCAAGCCTTACACACCGTAAGCTTTCATTGCAATCTTGACCCGATACGAGGCAGTTCAGTAGTTTAAGATGGCGCCGCAGCAAGCTGACTCCTGTGGCTCGGTCCTCTCCTTTTCCTCAAACTCTATCTGCGTCTCTTCTGTAGCATCTCAGCTCACACAAGACGGTGGATTTGTCGGCCGAATTGAACGTGGAGCCGCCGTCTCAAAGGCGCGCTTCGACCCCGCGCTGAGAACCTGGGCTTTTCAGCGCTTCTCCGCCTCCCTCGCTCTTCTTCCTCCTTCACTTGAGATCCCAACACAATGGCTACAACCTCCTTCGACTCTCTCAGCAGCCTTCGCGATGCTCTGCCCGCTCTTCACCCTCTCTCCTCGCTCACCAAGGAGGAGCTCCGCCTCGCCTCCGCCGCCGTCAAACGGCACAACGCCAACCAGGAGGTGTCCTTTCGCCGTATCGTTCTAATGGAGCCTCAAAAGAAGCTCGTAATCGCCTACCTCAAAGCCGAGAACGCCGGTCTTCCCCTTCCCCCTCTTCCTCCTCGTCGCGCCCAAGCTCTCTTCTACTTCAAAGGGGATCAAAAGTTCATCGAGTGCATCGTGGACCTATCACACGCCAAAGTGGTCGGTCAACGTGTGCTGGAGGGTATGCACGGCGCTGGTGAGTCTGAGGCTGAGCCGAGGTTCGGTGATGTGGCATGCGCACAGCTACTAACTCTCCTCTCTCCTTCACCTCTTCAGGAGACGACGAGGAGATGTTCAAAGTCGCCAAGGGTGCTTTGGACTCGCCCTTGGTCAAGAAGGAGCTCGAGCGATTGCAGTTGCCCGAGGGGTGCGAAGTCGTCGCCGAGCCTTGGCCTTGTGAGTTTCGGGCCACTTCGCTCTTTTGCAGTACAATATTGATCCCCTTCGTATACAGACGGAACCGACGACGAGCCTCAATCCCTCCGTCTCTTCGAGGTAAGCCTTTTAGGCGATGCTCGGCCCCGAAAACTCGCTCACGAGCTTTACAAAGGTCTGGATGTTCCTCAACTCGAAGGAGACCAAGTCCAACCACGGAGCTTGCTTTTACGGGCACCCAATTGACTTCGCTGCTGTTGTAAGTGACGTTTCAGCCGGCTCGGCGCACCGTTCTCCTCGCCGAAGCTGACCCTTGCGTCTTCAGGTCGATGGGAGGGACTTCTCGGTGATCAGAATCGACCGCATGCCCACTACGGCTGATTTCGACGCCTCCACCGACCCCAACACTCGCTACAAGCACCATGGAGACTCAGAGTACGCCCCCGAGCTCATCCCCGGAGGACTTCGTCGTGATCTGAAGCCCATCCACATCACGTGAGTCAACGGTATTCATCGATTTCTCGTCGCATCTCTCCCACCGCCTTCCACTCCCATCCTGGTCTCGGCATTTATCGCCGTCGTCTCGAGTCGGCGCTCGTCGTCGTCGCGGTCTGCTGCCCCATGTCCGCCAGTGCTGACCTCCGACCAACTACCTCGATACAGGCAACCCGAGGGGGTCAGCTTTACCGTCGATGGCGAGGTCGTTCGCTGGCAGAAATGGGAGTTTGTACTCAACTTCGACGTCCGCGAGGGGATGATTCTTCGCGACGTCAAGTACGATGGCCGTCCCATCTTCTACAGGATGTCGGCGAACGAGATGCAGGTTCCGTACGGAGATCCCCGTAGTCCTGTACACAGGAAGAGCGCGTACGACTTCGGTGAGTTAAGTCGCCGAACTGCTCGGCCGACGCTAATCTCACTTCTTTGCTACTCCACAGGCGAGTGCGGAGCTGGACAGGCCTCCAATAACCTTCAGCTCGGATGTGACTGCCTCGGAACAATTCACTGCGAGTTCTGTTCGTTAGTCTCCTCCTTGACTGAGGCTAATCTCGATTTTCCGCTCCTCAGACATCGATGGGCTCGGCTGTGACGCCGATGGACAGCCTGTAGTGCTTCCTAACCGCATTTGCATGCACGAGCAGGTGAGTTACAGCTTAGCGACGTCACGATGCAGCTCGACGACGCTAGGCGGGGGCTCGGCGCTCGGCGATGTCAAGCTGCCTTCGCTGCTCGTCCTTCTCCTGCCCTCTGCTACTCAATGCTTATCCTCTTCCCCCTTGATCTCCTCATAGGACGCGGGAATAAGCTGGAAGCACACGAATGTTCGGACAGGCCGCGCCGACGTCACTCGCGCTCGTGAGCTCGTTCTCCAACTCATCCTCACCGTCGGCAACTACGAATACGCGCTGTACTGGATCTTCGTGAGTGGCTACACTAACTTGGAGCGGTCGGCAAGCTGTTCAGCAGCTGAGCTGGGCCGCCTGTTGCTGGTGAGCTCGCTGACCGGCTTCGCCGAGCAGGACACGGCGGGAGTTCTTCACTGGGAGGTTCGCGCCACGGGCATCATGTCGGTCACCCCCATTGAGGAGGATGGAGTCGACGCCGCCAGCATCAAGTTTGGCACTGTCGTGTGAGTTTGACCTCTTCTTTCCTCCTGCGCCTTGTCCATTCTCTCGCCTGCCCCTCTCCGCCGAACAGTCTTCTCTCCGCTTCCGACCTGATGCTGACCCACTGCTCTCTCTAGATCTCCCGGTATCTTCGCTTCTCACCATCAACACCTGTTCAACCTCCGCATCGAGCCTGCCATCGACGACTACGAGAACTCGGCCATCGTCTACGAGGAGACTCTGCCCATGGCCAGAGGACCTGGGAACCCATACGGCGTCGGCTTCGAGACTCATACGACCCCGATCGTCAACGAGTCGGCCTTTAACCTCGACTGGCAAACGAACCGAGGTGAGCAGCTTCGACGAGATTTCGGCGCTAGGGTTCGACGAGCGCTTGCTAATCTTTCGCCGTACTAGTCGTCAAGATGGTCAACCCCACCAAGCTCAACCGTTTTTCTGGTCGTCCTGTTGGATACAAGCTCGTCGGTCAGTCGCTGAACCTTTCTCTCGCTCAATTTCTCGGCTCGGCGCTGACGCTCGTCTCTGCCTTTGTCCCTCTACGGTCGTCTCTTTCTTTTTTCCTTTGCGCTCGTCTCTGCTTCTTTGGCATTCCACAGCTCCTCCGACCCAGCTGGCTCTCGCACATGAGGACAGTATGCACGGGATCCGTGGCGAGTTCGGCTACAACCACGTCCACGTCACCAAGCACAGCGAGGAGGAGATGTACGCTGCCGGCGAGCACAACTGGCAGTCGGTCGGCGGTCAAGGCGGGTGCAGGACTTGGGCTTCTCGAGGAAGGCCACTTGTCGACGATTCGGCCACTACCAGCGTGCTCTGGTTCACCCTCGGATTCACTCACAATACTAAGAGTGAGGACTGGCCAGTTATGCCGAGCGAGACGTTCAGGATGCACTTCAAGGTGAGTTTGGAACCTTCACTACTCGTCACAGGAGCTGACCTTCCCTTCTTCTCCTCCCGCCTTTCATCCTCTTGTCTCCCCTCAGCCCGTTGGCTTCTTCGAGCAGAATCCTGCCCTCGACGTTGCCCCGAGCACTCAGCTCTTCAATAAGAGTACCAAGGCCGACGTGTCGTGCTGCAAGCAAGCCAACCTGTAGTCTTAGAGCTCGGCGATGGTCGGCGTAGACTCGACGAACGCAGGATCGGCCTTTCGGGGCGCGGGGTCCTGGCTGTAGATAATGGGAGCTAGAATAGAGTCAGTGGTCTTGACAGCGACCCTTCAGCAGCGAAAGAGCGCGACTTGCTCGACAACTCGGAGCCTCTCAACCTCGACCGAGCAAAAGGGGGGCGCCGAGCTTCGACGGGATGACCGCGAGCGGACCTGTTCTGCCGTTCAGTACTCGGACCATAGCTGCGCACTCTCGCCCCGGCGACTGCAGTACAGCAGCATTCGCCCCCGCCCCACTCATTCAGAGAGCGCGGCTGCCCTCGCTCTTTGATTGCGCTTTCCTCTCTGCTTGTTTCTGTTTGACGTCGAGGGCCATGCAGGAGACTCAGAGTTCTACAGCAAACGTGAGTACCGTGCTTTGGCCTGTCCCCTGCCCAGCTGAGCCTGCTGCATGCTGTGCAGAGTCAATCCCCTGCCGCGCCTCCAAAGAAGAAGCGGAACGAGGGCCCGAGGAGTCGTACAGGATGCGGTATGTCGTGCAGCTTCCGATATGTATCCTGTGCTGATCCGTCTCGTGCTTGCAGGAACTTGCAAGGGTGAGAATCGGAGGTATTTTGGAGGAGAGTCTGGAGCTGACCCGCGACCTCTCCCTGAAGGTCGCAAGAAGAAGTGCACCGAGCAATTCGTAGGCGACTCGTGCACTCGATGTATCAAGGGCAAGTTCATCTGCGTGCCGACCTCCCAACGCCCTTCTCGGGCGAAACGAGCGGACACCGAGTCGACTTCACGTCCTCCCGACCACTTCGCTTCCCCTTCAACTTCGAAGCTCTCCACCCGTCCCCCAGGTATCCCATTAGCCAGCACATCATACGCCGGCGCCTCCTCCCGACCGAATCAGCCCCCAGCGCCTCCCCTTCCGAGCCCGAGCGGCTCGGCGATTTCGCACCCATCTCCTTCCTTTGGCTCTTTCGCCGTCGCCCCTCCGCCTCAACAGCAGCAGCCGCCACCAACAGGTGCTATACCTTCAGCACTCCTACAACCTCTCCCTTTCCCTGACCTGTCCATGCCCGAGTTCCCCGCCGCCTTCCCCTTCGCCAATTTCGACCAAGACCTCTCGCTCTACGACCTCCTAGGCGCAGTCGACGCAGGAGCAGGAGGTTTGGACTTCTTGCCGTCTCTCATTGGTCCTACACCGCACGCGGCTGCCGCACCGGCTCAGCTTCTTGAGCAAGGACCCTCGGCGGAGGCCAACGCATCGACGGCGACAATGAGGGATCTCGAGGACGCCCTAGGCTGGGAGAAGGAGCTGCTGGGCGCACCACCCGACACCAGTACCCTGGACGAGGTCCGAGATTTCGCTGATCAGTGGTGGTCGTTTTGTGAGCCGAGCCGAGGTTCTGGTTTTTTCTGAAAGCTAACGCCTTACTTCTTGTTCCCAGACAGAAGCCTTAACAACAGCTACTTTTACTCCATCCCTACGAAGGCTCGCGAGCTCGTCAATCACCGTATGAGAGATCTCGTGATGGGTCCTGACAACGACCTCGGCCGAGCTGCCATCTGTGAGTCGAGCGAGGGCGTGATCTCGACGACAGGGTGGCTGATACCGACGACAGGGTGGGGTCATCTCGACGAAGGCTGACCTCCTTCTTCTCTCTACAGCGAGCTGGTGTAGCTCTCACTACTCGTCTGTCCTGCTCAAGGAGCGTAGCGACCAGTTCGAGGAGTGGGATGCCAAGGCCGCTCGCTACTATCAG
Organism: Leucosporidium creatinivorum; assembly: GCA_001600635.1. Lineage (NCBI taxonomy): Eukaryota > Fungi > Basidiomycota > Microbotryomycetes > Leucosporidiales > Leucosporidiaceae > Leucosporidium > Leucosporidium creatinivorum. The sequence goes on along the minus strand of BCKL01000008.1, from coordinate 442,182 downwards.
CAATGCCTTTCGCTTCTCTACAACCCAGCAATCTCTTTGCCAGTTCGACTGGGAGCTATCCTCGACATGCGACTCGCTCAGGTCAGTCTCCCAACATTCTTCGAGGCCACGAAGCAGCGCCGACAACTGACCCGACGCTCTTTTCGACAGATCAACCGCCACGGCGCCGCTCCCGCTCGATTCCTTGAGCTCGCCGGGGAAGCCTTCACCAAGCAAGAGCTCGGCAATCGCCCGGCCTACAACTTTGCCGTCAACGCGCAGTGCGAAGATCTGGCGATGCGCTGCTACTGCTACAAGGACGTTTGGCGCTCCGTCTGCACTCGCGGACGACCAACACTCTTCCAGCTCAGCGACATCCCCGACCCACTCCTCCCCGAAGCGCCTCAGGATCCAGTCAACCGCCGTACCCTCTCCATCCACCTCGGCCTACCAGTCGGCCTCCTCCTCTGCTTCGCCGACATTTCCAACCTCATCGCCGAAGTGCCGACCCTCGCTCCTCAAGTCGTTACGCAGCGAGGTCTGGAGATCAAGAGGAGGATTGAGACTTGGGCGCCGGATGCTCAGCTCGCGATGGAGGCGGCGACCGACAGCGCCAGCTACGTCGCTGATCTCGCTTCCCAGGAGATGTGGCGACATGTGAGTCTTCTTGCTTCTCGCCCATCCCGCCGAGTGTGAGCTGACCTCCGCTCTACTCCACCACAGACCGCCCTCATCTACCTCCACTCCTCCCTCTTCCGCCTCGGCCCTCTCGCCACTCCCCTTCGCAAAGCCCTCGCCCAAATCATCAAGCTCTCCTCCGCACTCGTCGAGCCATCCGCCGACGCTCCCGCCATCTTCATCGACGCCGCTCGCTGTCCCATCTACTTCCTCGCCGGCACCGTCGCTATCGCCGAAACTGATCGTGAGGTGTGTAGAGATGGACTGCTGGCGTGTGGGCCGGGGAAAGCGTTCGTGGAGAACCATAGGGCGATTGAGAAGCTGTGGGAGGAGGCGGATCGGACGGGGGTTGCGCCCGAGTGGAGGGAGTTCGCCGAGGAGAAGGGGCTGGCGGTGTGCTTCTTGTAAGAGCGTTAAAGTAGTCAGGGAAGATGTTGTAGATCACGTGTTGTTATTTTGGGAATGTTCTTGTCCGGTCGACCGCATCGGCAGTGCTCAGCGAACGAGAACACGACCACCTGAGCTCGGCGCAATGTGCTGAGTCGACCTGCGAGACTTGAGCGCTCAGGTCGTCTTCTCCGCTCTCGCAAATTGCTGTCCGAGATTTTAAAGTGCTATTGCAGTGTTGTACACTGTAGGAGAGACGACGTCAGACATGACTCGGCGACAGAGGGAGAAGCGAGAAGCGGCCGAACGGACCAAAAGAGCTGCTGCTTGATATCGAGCCCATCGCGGCTGTCCCAGTGAGCCAAGTTCCCGACGGCTAGAGCTCAGGCGACATCCTTGCCTTGCCTGCGGTCTTCTCGGCGCTGCTCGAGCTGTCGGGAGAAGGAGTAAGCCTCGGCGCTCGCAAAAGGGTCGCGAGATAGCTCGACTCACCCAAACCTTCTTGCAATCGCGGTACTGTGAGATGTATCAGGCGAGTTAGCTCCCCGGTTGCTCGAAGTAGGGCGAGGGAGGCGACCTACAGCTTGGAAGAACTGCGAGGAGCGAGGGGAGGGTCAGCTCTTGGCCTCAAATACGACGAGCGGCGAACGAGAAGCACGAGACTCACATCGACGCATTTTGACTTGTTGTACGAGTTGCGATCTAAGCACTTCATGCTTTCCTGTAGGCGGGAGGAGAGGGTCAGCGGATCGTCGCGAGCAGGTTCCGGCGATGCTGGCTGTCGGCGGAAGTCGAGACAGCACATTGAGATCCTCAACAGCAGCATTGACCCTCCACCTGTCGCCGAGCACCATCGAAAGCAGACTCACCTGTCGCGCGAGCTCACAAGGGTCCGCGAACTCGGTGTGGGCGCTCCTGCCGCGGAAGCTATCGTTGTAGGAAGCAGGCGTCTGTCCAGTGGGTTTCGGTGGTGCTTCGGCGGGCATGCTGGTGCAGTGAGAAGGCGGGTGAGCTCGTTGATGAGGGAGGCAGCTGGAGATCGGCGAGTGAGGGCGAGGTGTAGCTGTAGGAAGGTGAGAGTGAGCGCTATGGACGTACAGAGCCAACCTGATACTCACCGTAGGTCTCTAGCGGAGATGAGACGAGGGGCACAACGAAGTAGGAGCGAGAGCTGCCAGCTCTCTTGGCTTCTCCTCGCGCGCTTCTGATTGCTTCATCATGCTCATCCCGCCGCCTGTACCAGGAGCTGTTAGCTTCCACGCGCTGCTCATCGATACTTCAGGTCATACGCGCGACCTCAGCGACGCCAACGCTGCACGAGCGCGAGTCCGGACGGTGCTCAAAGCGACTCGCAAAGCGGGAGCTGCTGGGGGAGGAGATTGGGCTGCTGCTGCGAAGGTGAGTTCTTGCGCGTCTCCTCCTGCTGCGCGCACTCTATCCAGCTTTGTACCGCTCGTCGGGCTTCTTAGCCGTCATCGTGAGCTGACCCGAGCTCTGCAGGCTACCAACGAATATCTACCCTACCTCTACGCCATCCTAGCATGCGTGGAATCAGATGACCTACTGCTCAAGTCCGATCCAGGTGAGCCGCCCGCTCCTTTAGCATCGTCCGCGAGCTGACCCCCACCTCGACGCGGCTAGTCTTCACTTGGCGCTCGACGCTGTCGTCGCAGCTGCTCAAGAAAGGCAACCCAAAGATCTCACTACCTTCCCTGTACGTCTGCTACAACCTTGCTAAGCCGCCGAGCTCTCGCGCTAACACTGCCGAGCTCGACTAAGGCATTACGAGCTCGCTGCTACCCTCCTCACCTACGCTCTCTGCCTCTCGAATCAATCAGCAACACTCATCGCATCACTCGGCTCCTACGAGATCTCATCGAGCATATCAACTACCGCCATCAAAGTCCATGACGAGACTGTCAACGTCGCCGCCGAGCTGCTCTGTCGGGCCAGCGGCGTGCTCACGCATCTCGCTGAGGTCGTAATACCACGTTGGGAGACTGCTGTAGGAGAAGGGGCGAAGGGCCGACCGGTGGAGCTGGGGCGTGACGTGGTGACGGCGTTGTCCAAGTGAGATCAGCCTTCCCCGACCGCCGACCGCGATACGCTGGCTGACCTTCGGGTACACAGACTCTGCCTCGCCGACGCCAACCTCCTCGCCATCCGACGGCTTCTCTCCCGCTCGCTCTCAGTTGCCCACAGCACCACCCACCCCGGCCCGCCCCTCTCCTCCTCACATCCCTCGCCCTCCCTCCTCGCCAAGCTTCATCTCAACGTCTACACCCTCTACGACGAAGCCCGCTCCCTCGTCAAGCACTCATCACGCGGCGGAGACGCCTCAGGCGAGGTCTCGCCCGAAATTCGGCGCTACCTCAGTGACGGCCGACTGCTCGCTCAGGCGTTGAGCTACAAATGGCTCGGCGTGGATTGCGGCGAGAACCACGGAATGGACAAGGCGGGAGAGTCGCTTGGGTGGTTGAACATGGCCAAGAGCTCGTTGGAAGAGGTGCAGGGCAAGACGGCGGGGCTGAAGAACCTCAAGATTGGCAAGGGGAGGAGCGCGGGCAAGGGACGGAAGGGCAAGGTCGCAGAGGAGCTCGACAGTGTGGCAGCTTTCGCCAGCGCTTACAAGAAGGTCAACGATACGGTGGGTCGTGGCAAGCTCCAGCTGAGCAGTTGTTCGACGCTGACTCGGCTTTGCTACCGCAGGTCTCCTTCCAACCCGTCGCCTCGGCAGCAACCCTCCTACCTCGAGTCCCAGCCGGCCGAGCAGCTCTCGCCACCAAACCTTTCGTCGCCCCTCCACCAGCCTTCCGCCCTCTCGCCGGCGATGTCCCTCGTCGAATCCCTCCGCCCATCGGGGCTTCGGACTTCGATGCCTCGGGCCTCCACCTCGACGGCGACAGTTCGGATGATGATGCGGATGGGGACTACTTTGGTGCAGGACAGTACTTTTGAGCGCCTGCTATCATCAACGAGGCATTTGAGGGATCTCGAGGTGCGAGAGCTCGCTCGGCGACGGCGTCTTCGGGTCGGCCTGCTCAACTCTCGGCCATGCTCGGCGTGCTACATCACCGACTTCTCCGTCTTCTCGCCATCCTCTGCGCCGCGTTCTGCTGCTTCAAGGTTCGACAACGAGGACTTGGGCATTTTGAAGTAGGAGATCGCCCCTCTCTCGAGCTTCGAAAGTTGAAACGCTGTACGACACCCCACCTCGATTCTACGGCACGTTGGTTCAACAAAAGGGTGGTCGTTGGCAGCAAGGCAACGAGCACGACGTTGCCGTTCGAGCATCCTTCCCAACCACGAGAGAGCGTCGCGACGCCTTCCTTCTCTTGTCTCAGCCATTTCCAACAAAAAGACGACCTTTGTTCTTTGTTTCAGTGCAGGAGCCTCCTCTTCATTCCGTGCTCGCTCCTTCCCGTCACCGACTGGCTTTTGTGCTGCAGGATGGTACGAGGGAGAGCGATAAGGCGCTAAGCTCGGAGGGGACATGGGCCACCTTCTCCCCGCGCGGGGATCGACGCCGAAGGCTGCATGGGAGGAAGAAGGAAGAACAGAGGGATTCGTGTCTTACCCCGAATGGGGAACAAGCCGAAGACGAGCGTGCAGAGGCCCCCTTGCTAACTATCTCAAGCGCCGACACCCCATCCCTTTCTCGGGCCTCGCTTTTGATGTGGCTCTGACCTCTCTCTCGCTCTCGCTCCCTTCCATTCCTCTTGTCTTGTGCTCTGTCCTCTTCTCTTTGATCCCCTTTGGCCGCCGTGCTTTGTACATCTCGTCTCTCTCCCCCTTTTCCTTCTCCTCACAGCTCTCCTTCTCCCTCGCATTCGCATCTTCGCCTCAGCCTCAACCAAACATCTAATAAATCGGATCCTCTTCCACCAATACAACAAAATGGCCACTCCCTTCACCACCTTCGCCACCCCCTCGCGCTCGACGATGCCTCCTTCCCCTCTCCCCTCCACCGAAAGGCGCTCCTACCCTGCGCCCTTGTCCTCCTACTCCTCCTCCTCGGACGACGAAGACTCGCACCACCACTTCACCTTCCTCTGCACGCCACCATCTCGCTCCCCTTCATCGAGCTTGGGCCCCTCCCACTCCCTCTCCCCTTCGCCGAGCGCCCCTCTCCTTCCTTCAGCAGCCATCTTCGCCGGCCGGAAGCACCAGCTCACCTCGACGCCGATGAAGCGATCACCAGGAATGTGCAACCTCAACTTCTTTACTCGTTCGGCGATGGCAGAGGACAGCAAGACGTCGGCTTCCGGAGTCGAGGCCTGGCGTTCACTCGGCGCTCACTCAAACACCGGTCTCGCCTCCCCTTCGCTCGTCGTGCGCGCCGGAACGCCCGACTCGGGCTTCTTCTCATCGCCCGAACTACCCTCCTCGCCTTCCTCCTCCTACTCCTCCTCGCCCGCCTCCTCCTACTTCGACGACGAGGATTCGGATCCCTCCACCTCGCTCGACTGGGAGCGCCTCACCGCCGCCTCTACTCCTCCCACGCTCTACACTCCCTTCACTTGCTCCTCCACTCCCTTCAAGTCCCCCTCACCCGCCGACCCGCGTCAACAGCTCGCGAGACTTCAGTTGGTCGCTTCGCCGAAACTTGCTGGATTGCAGGAGGAGCAGCAGAGGCGCGCTGGGGGCAGTTGGGAGGTTGAGGATGATGCGTGTGTGGGATTGGGGTTGGGACTTGCGTTCTGAGTTCGAGCAGGGAGCGAGCGAGGGGGAGGAACGTGTGCGACAAGACCGAGCTGAGCGCCGAGTGAGCGGGCGTGTGCATAGTCATTACCATTTACCCTTAGAACCTACATACCATCTTGATACCCTTCTCCATCTCTCTTACATCGTTTCTGCGGCTGCAATCATTGTTTATAGCGCCTTTCACTCAGCCAGCCAGCGAGCGGAGACTTTTCGGCGAGCAGCGCTCAGGCCTCGCGAAGGACTCAACCTTATCCCCCTTCTTCGGCTAGGTCGGCTACAGTAGCTGCAATACTGGCGTGCATGAGCCTGCTCGCGCTCTCTCGCTGCCAGCTGCCTTTCCCTCTCCCGGACGACGAAGGATTCTGGGGAAGGAGGGGAGGTGGGTGAGAAGACGGGCTAAAGCTGCGCGTTGAGTGATAGGCTTGATGAAAAGCAGGCTAGCGTATCGGGCTACCTCGAGCTACTGTAGGTAGATATGGCGAGCACGAGAGCCCTCTTCGCCGCGCTTCTCGGATAGTCGTGCGCCAGAAGCCGAGGGTGAGGCGAGCTGCGAATGGCGTTTGCTCGGCGAGTCGGGGCGGGAGGAGTAAACTCCAGTTGTTGCAGAGCGACGGGTGCGTAGGGATTACAAGAGACAGAGCGAGGGTACAGGCGGTGGAGGAGAAGGGGCTCAGTGCGCGGGTAGGCGGAGCCAGGCGACGAGGACAGCGCCGAGGAGGACGACGACGGCCGCTAGCCCTGTAGGAGAGAAAGAGGTGAGTAGGCTACGATGTAAAGAGTAGACGACTCGACGTACACAGCATGAGCTTGGTAGCGGCGTCGATCTGCTTGAGCGTGACTTCCTCTTCTCGTAGCCGAAGCTCGAGAGAAGCGATCTGTGTCGCGACGTGAGAGGTCAGCAGGGCAGCTACGGACAGGCCAATACGCAGGAGAGTACTCACAGCTTTCTTCGACTCTGCTATAGTCTCGTTGGCGTTCTCCAGAGTGGTCCGAGACTGGGTGACCCTTCGGTCGGCTTTCGTCACCGAGTCCTTGGCAGCGTTGACTTGTGTGGTGGTGCTCGAGCGAAGGGTGTGTAGAGTGGTTTGGATTTGGTCGGTGAGGGTCTGCAGTGAGATGCAAGACCTGGTCAGTCGGCGAAGGTCGAGCCGGAGGCGAGTCGGCGCACCTGTGCTTTGTCTTCGGACTCCTTCAGCGTCGTCACGATGGTGTCCCAGCGGTTGATCTTGCTTTCGATAGCGTGCTGTAGACGAGCAGAGCAGCGTGAGCGACGGTGCAACGTGCTAGCTGGCGAGCAAGCGGCTCACCCTCAAGCCGTCAATCTCCTTCTCGTGAGCCGTGCATTTTGCTAGGGATGCAGCACAGAGGTCTTCCAGTATCCTATTGAATAGTCCCGAGTTGTCAGCGGTGTTGCCAAGCGGGAGAAGAAGCCCAGCAAGGCTCACCTCAGGTCGCTCTTGGGCAGCTCCGGCTGCGTGGGTCGCGGAGGGGATTGAAAGAGGGAGAGGGAGGCCCTTCTCCGGCCCTTCTTGGGACTAGTATGCTGCTGTACCAAAGGCGAGCGTTCGCCCTGCATGCGAAGACCGAGGTCGCCAGCTGCGCTCGAGCCGGCCCAAGTCGAAGTCGAAGCGAGAGAAGCGCCCGGCGTTTCTGCTCCTTACCACTCTCGTCGTTCTTCAGCGCCGACTAGCAGAGGAGCTTTTACACCTTTACCAGCGCCCTCCCCTCCTAGGGGAACCCCTCGTACCAACCTACAGAACCTCAATACACTCGCAATAGCTTCTCGCTTCGACCTCTCCGCCTCAGTCCCTCCGAGCAGCGTCTCCGACTCGTTAGACCGTCGATCCCTTTACCAGGATTGACCTCGGTTCATCTAAAGGACTACAGCTCCCCTCCCCCGAGCCCGCCTTCGCCTCTCTTCGACCCTCTTCGCTGTTGCTCAGCAGATCGAGCACTCGCATCGAGTCGCAAGAGACAGCTTCCAACCAGCACCGTTCCGGCCAGCTTCTAGCAGAGACAGCTTAAACAACAGGTGTCCGACTATCGCTATACCGTCTAGCAGTCCCTCTCCAGCCAGCCCCTCGGTTCTTTGCCACACCACATCAGCCTCTGTGAGCTCACCGCCTTGTTTTGATCTCGCCAGCGAACTCGAGGTCCGGGAGAGGCAGTACTGACCTATACGATTGCTCTACAGTACACCAGCGGTTCTGTCGACATACAGACGTCCGATAATCGCTACGTCTAGCTCGCAGAAGCTTCTCGGTTCCCTTCTTCCTCCTCCCGCCTTCGTGAGTTCGTTCGCCGAAGGGATCGAGCGAGGCGCGGAAGGGCTCACATCGGAAAGATATTCCACGCAGATTTCTACCACCATGGACAACCATCATCAGCACCGCCAGTCGGCCTATCCTCGCCCCCAGCCACAGCCGCACCAGCACCCCGTCAACCCGTACGCTCACGGCTCTTTCGCCGAGCCCGCTCTTAGCTACGGCAGTTCGGACGGCAGCGAGTGGGCCTCGGACTCGTTCTCCTTCTCCAACCCGTCCCACAGCACTGGCTACTCTTCCACCTCGGACCCCTCGAGCGTCGGCTCCTTCGACCCCAAGCCCCACTCCGCCGAGCAGCTCTCTCTCGCCCACTCAGCCACCTCCTTCTCGCCTACGCTCTACCAGACCAACTCTCCCACCGCAACATACGACCCTTACGCCTACGCGCCGACCTTCTCGGCTCCTCGATTCGCTCAGCCCAACTCGGTCAGCAGCCTCGAGTTCAACCAAGGTCGGGCGCTCGTCGAGCCCGATACGTCGAGCGCGCCTGGCACATACGAGCCTTATGGTGGAGGACAGCAGCAGCAGCAGCAGTATGGGAGCATGATGGCTGCACCTCAGTTGATGGGAGGAGGGCAGGAGGGACGGGTAGTCGGAGGAGGAAGGAGCCACTCGTTCAGCCTTGGCGAAGGCTCCGGCTTCCTCCCCGAGTCGCAGATCTCGCCTCTCCCCACCCACTCCTCTCGCAGCAACTCGTTCTCCTTCTCGCCCGACCCCGCAGGAGTGGGCATGATGGGTCCTCCCCCTCGCCCCTCCCAGCGCGCCTACACGGCCTACGCCCCTCCCACGCTCGACACCTCGCGACTCCCTTCCAACATTTACGGCGGCACGACTAACGGGCCTCCCGCGAGCGTCTTGAGCCCGTACAAGAGCAACCTCGCCCCTCCTTCGCCCGCGACCTTCTCGATGAACCCGACCGCTCCTTCCGATCCTTTCAACTCGGATTCGCTCGGATTGGCCATGCCTCAGACGCAGACCAAGGATTGGACGGGAGTCTACTCGACTACGGGGTTCGATATGGTCAGCGTGTTGGCCAAGGTGGCGTCGAGGCCGAATCCTCAGATCGCCCTCGGTCCGGTCGATCTGGGCTGCTCGTTCGTCGTGGTGGATGCTAAGAAGTGGGATCAGCCGGTGAGTTTCATATTTCGATTAGTAGTGTGGATCAGAGCGCTGACATCCGCTGCCCCTACAGATCGTCTTCGCCAGCGAGACCTTCTCGCGTCTCACGGGCTACTCGAACACCGAGATTATCGGTCGCAACTGTCGCTTCTTGCAAGCGCCCGACGGAGTCCCCGTCCGTCAAGGAGAGAAGCGCAAGTACACCGAGTGAGCTCTTGCCATCCTCGCCCCGCCTCCCTCGGCTCGGCGCTGACCTTCCTCTCCACTTCGCAGCGGCAACGCAGCTCACCACCTCCGTCGCCATCTCGTTCAAGGCCAAGAGTCGCAGGCGTCGCTCATCAACTACTGCAAGGGAGGCAAGCCCTTCATCAACCTCGTCACCATCGTGCCCATCACGTGGGACTCGGACGAAATTGCCTACTTTGTCGGTTTCCAGGTCGACCTGGTCGAGCAGCCGTCGGCTATTATGGAGAAGATGCGCGATGGTGAGCTTGAACAGCCTATCCTCTCCATAGCTTCGCTGACCTCGCACCCCTCCGCAGGATCGTACATCGTCAACTACTCGCTCAGCGTCAATTCGATCCCGGCGAGTCTCGAGCCCCCCCAGGTCGAGCCCTTCGGCGACCTGCACCCCATGCTCAGCGCCGCTCCTATGGATATCGACTCGTCAGGCGAGCTCCTGCGCACCATTGGCGAGTCGGGCGTCGCTGGTTTGGCCGACGACAGCAGCAAGAAGCAGTTCAATCGGCTCCTGCTCGAGCATGTACGTTCTCCGTTCTTCGCTACAAGGCGCTCAAAGCTGACTCGCCTTCTCTCCTCACAGTGCGACGACTTTGTCCACGTTCTCACGCTCAAGGGTTCGCTCCTCTACGTCTCGCCGAGCTCCAAGCGTCTACTCGAGTACGATCCTACCGAGCTTGTCGGTCGCACCCTCTCGACCATCTGCCATCCTTCCGATATCGTCGCCGTCCTGCGCGAGCTCAAGGAAGCTGGACCCAACACCCCCGTCAACATCGTCTATCGCGTGCGCCGAAAGAACAGCGGTTACGTTTGGCTCGAGGCGACGGGCAAGCTGCATCGTGAGTTCACCAGCTCTCCTCTTTCCTAGTGTCGCCGAGCTGACCTCTTCGCCTGATCCAGTCGAGCAAGGCAAGGGTCGCAAGTGTGTCATCCTCGTCGGCCGTCCTCGCGAGGTGTACCGCATGTCCTGGTCCGACCTCGAGCGATTGGGCGGCTTCGGAACCACCGAGTACTGGTCGAAGCTCACCGTCGGAGGCCTGTATCTCTACTCGACGCCCAGTGTTGAGAAAGTGCTTGGCAAGACGTCCAAGGAAATGAGTGAGTTGGGCTTGCTCGCTTCGAGGCTGAGGGTGGCGGCTGAGATGCTGACCTCTTCTCTACTCTACAACAGCTGGAATGACTCTCACTCAGCTCAGCCCCAATGAGATGCCACCGAGATTCTGGCGGCGCTGCAGCAGGCGGCAAACGGTCACGCTACCACGACTCGACATCAACTCGTGGCAGCCACCGGCATCGTCGACGTCGTTACTCGTGCGTCTTATTTGACGCGCCATTTATTAGGAAGCCGCTGACCCTCTCCCTCACCTCTAGACTTCTACCCTGCGAGGAGCGACACCGACACGGCGAGTTCGCCCATGCTGCTATCAGGGAGCAAGTCGAACGCTCTCACCGTCATGTAAGCTCTTGCTCTTCCCTTCATTCCCCCAAAGTTACCTGAGCTGACGCCCCTTCGCCCTCCGCAGCGCCCAAACGAACCTCTTCTCCAGCGAGGTCGTCAAGCCACGGAACGTCTCGCTTCCCTCTGCGCCTTCCTCTCGTTCCAGCTCCAGCAGCTCGGGTTCCACTCCCCAGTCGCCCGTCTCGTTCACTCTCCCGTCGTTCGCCTCCTCATCAACAGGATCCGACGGCGACGACTCGTCCGGAACCGGCTCTTCGACCTCCTTCTCCGCCATCACGAGCACGTTCAAGCAGCTCGCGCCTTCGTCCAGTGTCTCGGACAACGTGTTTGACGAGCTGGATTCGGTCCGTGGAACGAGCTGGCAGTTCGAGCTGCATCAGAGTGAGTCGTCGCGCTTCCTCCCTCTCGTGGAGCTCAGCGCTCATCTCTTCCCCTCGCTCGCTCGCAGTGCGCTTGACCAACAAGAAGCTCCGCGAGGAGAAGGAGGCGCTCCTGGCCATGCAGCGCAAGAAGCGCAAGCGCGCGGCCGGTGGCGACAAGCTCATGCCCCCGGGCGGCAGTCCTGCGAAGAGTGCCAAACGCAGCTGCGCCAACTGTGGACGTTCGAGCTCGGCCGAGTGGAGGACTGGGTGAGCTGAGGATATGATCGAGCTCTCGTCGCCGAACCGAACGCTGACTTTCTTCCGCTTTCGCTCTGCAGACCTACTGGACCAAAAGTGAGCTCGACGCCCTCCTCGCTCTCGTCCACTCTGCTGACCGTTCCTCTTCCCTTGCTACAGACCCTCTGCAACGCCTGCGGTCTCCGATGGAGCAAAGTGCGCCCCTCGCTGCACTCGAACCCGAGCTCCTCGTCCGGCACCGCCTCAACCGACACTGGCACACCCCCGATGATCCCATCCACCAAGTCCAAGAGCTCTCGCGCATCATAGATTCCCGCGCCGAGCCCTAGAGCTTTTCCCTCTTCCCATCCCTTCGTCTTCCTCTTCCCTTCATCCCCCATTCGCTCTTTAGCCCTGTGTAGCCATCTCCTCCCCCATTTTTGTCCGGCAGCGATTGCATAGGTGACATTCCCTGCTTTCGTGTTTGTAGCCACCTTCTGAGATGCATTTGTTTATACTCACGTCGTTGAGCTGAGCGGAAGAGTGGTTCGGCGAACGAGAGCGAGCTGAGCGGGAGAGATCCTCGCCGCGGCTCGTCGAGATGGCACTAAGATACGTATGGGATTGCACTGCTTCCAATTCTGCGCTGACCTCAGCCCGAAACGGCGACGACATTCTCGACGACGACCTTCTCCTCGGGAGTGAGCATCGTCTCGGTCACCCATCCTTCCGGCTTGGGTAGGTACTTCAGCTGCATGGGTTCTCCAGCGCCCCACTTCTGGCAGACTTGCTCCCACTCGTCGTCGGCGATGAACTTGGCGAGGCATTCAAGGTCATGGTTGGAGGTGAGGAGGGGTTCGGCCGAGAGGGGAGCCTTTGGGCGGAGTGGGAGACGCGCGTGAGCGGCTAGCACTGCAAGACTGAAGAAAGATGCGTCTCACGAAGAATCGGTTGTCGCGAGGGAACCAAGGGGCAGTGTAGCCTGTCGCCAAAGAGAAGGTCAGCATCGCCGAACTCTTCTTCTTCTCACCGCCCGTACTTACCCAAAGCAATCATCGTCCGGTCTTCATCACTCGGATTGGGCATGCCAGCATGCCAAGTCCTCGGATCCCTCAACAGCAAGCAGCCGAAGAGCACCTCAACTTGAACCGGCGGTCTCGTCTTCCTTCGCTCGTCGAGCAGCTCTTGTCGAATGTTGCAGGTCGGGACGATGGCGTCGGCGCTTTTCCAGACTTGCTCGATAGGGAGGGTTTGGCTGTGCGAGCCGAGCCAGAACTCGGTCGAGCCGTTTGAGGGGAGAAACTCTGCTCGGCGATGGGTGGTCAGCGAGCGAGGTTTGGGGAGGGACGAATCTGCTCACCGGTGAGGAGGAAGTTCACGACAGCCATGTAGGGAGCTGCCGGATGAACGAAGGAGGCGTCCTGTTGAGCAAGTGAGGTCAGCCCTTTCGGTCGGCCCCAAGAGCGTTCAAGGTTCGGACTCACCTTGTGGACGGGCTGCCTGTCAGTGGTGCTAGCGAGCGCAGTGTTGGCAGTGAGGAACGCCAATGCCGATCCTTTGCCGAGGTAAGCCTCCACTGCCGCCACAGCAAAAGGGTTCTGATACACCTCGGTGAAGAGCAAGCTCTTATCGGTGAGCGGTGGGGACTGAAGGAAGTTGGACTTGACGCCGTGGTTGAAGTCGGATACAGAGGTCTTGGAAGCTTTGATCTGGTTGGAAGTAGCGGCCATGGAGACTCGAAGGCGGTCGAGGATGGAGGTGTCGGCGATGCAGCCGTCGAGAACGGCCAGTCCATCGCGGTGCATGAGCTCGAGGATCTTTTGAATGTTGGCTCGATTCCATTGACCGGCCTGTGCGATGAGAATGGATTATCAGATGGTGATGGGAGCGTTGCGAGAAGGAGCAGCAAGCTCACCTCGCGCTCGGCAGCGGAAAGGGTCACCACTCCTGGTTGGAGCGGTAGATTAGGGATTGAGGGTGCCATTGTCGCTGTTGGAGGGGAGATGGAAGAAGACGAAAAAAAAATCAGGAGAAGAAGAAGAAGAAGAAGCGCGATAACGTGGAAACGGGTGAGCCGAGTTGGTTCTGCTTCAGGTCGGCTCTGGGGTCAGGAAACACTTTGGTAACTCGTATTTGATTCGCTGCTACCCTGCAAAGCTTGTGGTTGGCTCAGACCATCCTCAAGAGCACACGACCGCTGCGAGAGCCGAGTTGAAGCAGCGGAGCGAGGTGTAGAGCCGGAACTCAAAGCTTCGCCGAAGCGACTACAACTTCTCGGCTCGAAGAGTCGCCGAAGCTGGGCGTATCATGTCATCGATCGGCCTACTTACATCAATCTAAGCTTCGGTCGACTGCAGCGGTACCTCCTCGAGCTCTCCTCCCTTGACCTTGTGCATGACCTGCTTGAAGTACTTCGGCGGCAGTACGCCATCGACGCCAGAGGTGAGGAGGACGTTGTTGGTCGAGGTGTAGATCTTGATTGAGTCTACAATGGAATGAGCATGAGCGAACGAGCGATAGACTGTGCCGAGGAGAAGAGAAGACGAACCGGCGAGCATGGCGGCGACGTCGAGGTAGATGAAGAGGTTGGCGGTCGTTCGCATGCCTGCATAGAGTCCGGGAGAGGTCAAAATTGGTATCTCAGGCGCATCCGACGTCCTAGACCTACCACTAGTGACTGCCTTGTCGCCCGAGAGACCGACGGCGCAGTGGATATGGTTCCGACTCATCTTCTTGAGGCCCTCCTTGGCTATTGGCAGGCAGACGAGGTCAGCAAGGCTCTAGAAGTTGAAAGAGCGAGTTATAAGCCTACATAGGACGGGCCACAGGGCGTAGGTAGTGCCGTGGACTATAACGGGCACGTCCTCGGCGCTCGCGACCTCCTTCAACTCCAGCGATTCTACCTGTGCGATACGCAAGGATCAGCAGGGGGCTCGAGAGATACGTACGAGCGACGTGTAGTCGACGCACCACCACGGAATGTCCCTGGTTGGCGCGAATCCAGTCCTCCTCCGCTCCTCCCTCTCCGGTCGGCTCTGAGCGGATGGTGAACCTCTGCTTGGCGTTGTCCCTCACAATGCGATGCAGCGTTTCCAGGTCGCATCCCTTGAGCTTCGGTCGCTTCATCTATATAGCGCAAAGGAGCCTACATCAGCTCTCGACCCCTTCGCGAGAGCAAAACAGCAGCGGGAGACCGACATACAAGCTCTTCGACGCGGACAAAGCCATCAGGACGAAGTACGAGGGACTCCTTTGCTGCGCCGTGGCGGAGGATGTACGAGAGGGTCTTGGAGTGCCGAGTATCGGGGTCGTCTGCTGGTCGACCCCGTGCGGAGCGAGCTGGCTTGGCTGCGGCGGCGGCGGGAGGGGCGGGAGGGGCGGCAGAGGAGCTGGCGATGGGTGCTGTAGGTTGTTCGGCCATTCGAGCGCGTGTGAGACGAGATAGGATTCGAAGCAGATTGACGACGAAGGCAGAGAGAGCTGGCTCGCTCCTTCGCTCTTGACCACTTGCTCGTCTTCGCTTCCAACTCGCCTCTGGCCTCTGTACCACTTCCGAACCACTTCAAAGCTCGACAAGCCCTACAGCAGCCTCTGCTAGCTCCCTAGACGCGCTCAGCAGCTCGAGCATGGGGGTGCACGCTCGCATCCGCTGCTTCTGCTCGAGTGCAGTCTCGACCGAGGATTCCCCCGGCACCAAGAGCTCAGAATGGTGCGCTCTACCCTGCGGTCATATCTGGCATACTGTATGTCTTTCGCTCGTCCTCGACGCGTCGCTCGTCGCGCTCGAGCTGACGCCTCCTTGCTCGTTGTAGAAATGCGCCGAGCGCTGGGCCAAGGATCAGCAGCAACAAGGAAGGTCGACTGGTTTCCCTTGCCCTAATCGCTGCCCCGAGGAGCGCGTATCGAAGAAGGATTCCCTCGGCCAGCGCCGACCGTTCCCCTTCGTCAAGCTCTACTTCGACGACGATGTACAGAGCGACGGATTCGACTCGTCGCAGGTCGTTGATGTAGGAAGCGACGAGGTCGGCAGTGGTGGACTGAGGATGGGCATCGGAGCGTATGGGCAGCGGTTCTTGCCTCGGCCGCCGAAGGAGCTTCGCAGAGGAAGAGATACGGCGCTCGGAGGTCGCGACGGAGCTAGAGGGCAAGCCGATGCAGAGGACGACATCGCCGAGGAAGACGAGGAGGAGGATGGCACCGCCAGTCGCTCGGAGCAAGAGCTCACCCGCCTTCGCCGAGAACTCAGGGAGGCGATCTCGGCGGCTCGTCTAGTCGCAGGACTACGGGAGCAGATCGAACGACTCAAGGACAAGCACACGCAACTCGAGCTGGATGTCGCGGCGCGCGACGAGACGATTACGACGCTCGAGGAGAAGGCCAAGGAGCTCAACGACGAGATCGAGCAGCTGGAGCTGGGTCAGCCGAACCTCAAGGCTGAACTCAACAGGGCAGAACAGGAGATTGAGGTGCTCGGCGCTACCAATGCCGAGCTGGAGGATATCACCGACGAGCTCAAGGAGACGATTGAGGAGAGGACGAAGGAGCGCGACGAGGCGGTGAACGACCTTCACGAGGCCAGGCTCAAGGCGGGCGAGACGATTAGGAGACTGGAGGACAGGGTGCGCTCGGCGGGTACTGCAGGTGAGGAGAGGATCAAGGCGCTGGAGGGTGAGGTCGAGGCGCTCAACCGAACGATCCTGGGGTGAGTTTCTCCTTTGCTCTCGACATCCGTGCTCAAGCTAACTTCCGTGCCCCTTCCACAACGACTTTAGCCTCCGCTGCGACAAGGACCGACTTGAGCTCACCAACAAGGAGGACATCAAGAGGTGCCGAGCCACCGCGACCGAGAAGATCAAGAAATCGGACAAGGCGGTCGAGGAGGCTACGCAAGCAAGGAAGCTCGCAGAGGAGAACGCCAAAGCGGAGGTTGCGAAAGCGGATCGAATAGCCTCCGGTAACGCTAGCTGGGCCGAGAAGGTGAGCTTCCGAACCCCTCGACCGAGCCGACGCTGTCCTCTTCTCGAGACTGACCCGTCCTTCTCACAATACAGTACAACAAGCTCAAAAGCAAGTATACCAAGCTCAAGTCCCGTCGCGCCCATACCGCCATCTCGGACGACGACGACGACGACGCCCGCGAGGACAACTACGCCGCTTCCCCTCCTCATCAGCACCACTCCCCCGCCAAGTCCCTCCAACGCTTCTCCTCCCACCGCACCGTCCTCGACAACTCTCCCGAACCAGCTCTACCCTTCAAGATGAATCTCAACTCGGCCAACCTCTCGCACGCCTCAGGCAGCGGAACTCAGTCGACTGCCGTCTTTCCGGAGGAGGGCGATCTCGGCGGCGCGGTCACGGGAAGGCGGAAACGAGCTGCGGCCGAGGTTATCGATCTCTGCTCGGACGAGGATGATGACCTCGCCACCGCCGACGAAGAGCAAGAGGAGCAGGACGATCTCTTCGCCGACCCCTTCGCCAGCGGCAGCGGGGCGTGGAACGGCTTCAGCGCGGGAGGAAGACTCGCCAGTCATAGCCCTCAGTCCAAGCGACAGAAGCAGAGGGGAGCGTCGACTGTGCCGATGCCGACGCTGAGCGGGTCGACGGGAGGAGGAGCGTGGGGGCCAAAGAAGGTCGAGCTGTCCAAGCAGAGGTCGGATCGGCATCTGCCAGACTTTGGAACGGGTGCGTCCGTCAAGGAGTTGGGACCGAGGGCCAAGATCAAGATGGGAGCGAGGCGAGGGTGAAGGAGGCGCGACGGGGGAGCTTCGGTCGGCGGCAGAGCTTGTACTTCTAAATAGGTTTCCCTGAGTTGTTGCAACATCTAGCCCAATCAATTATCTACAGCCTATCCTCGTACGCCTTCCATCCAGCCTGCTGGTAGCGCTTGCACTCCTCCACAATCTTCTCGTCGGGGTTGCCATCGCCTCCGCCGTAGATCCCTCGGCCGACAATGATGACATCGCATCCACTCTGGTTGATGACCTCGTCGGGAGTCCTGTACTGCTGTCCCATGCCATCTCCCTTCGAATCGAGCCCCACGCCGGGGGTCATGATCACGAAATCGGCTCCCTCGCCCTCGGCGACGCCTCCGCTCGTCTTGGGGTCCTCGTCCACCCGCCTCATGGCCACGTAGCCCATGACGAAATCGGTGTGTCGTCGTGCCATGGCGACGGTGGTGGTGGTGTAATCTCCAGTAGCGAGGTTGCCAGCAGAGGACATCTCGGCGAGAAGGAGGAGACCACGGTTGAGGGGAAGGCCGACTTGAGCAAGGCCAGTGACGATGCCGTCTCCCGGGATGGGGTGGGCGTTGGTGATGTGAGCCCAGGAAGCGATCTTGTACACGCCCGACGAGTATTGCAGCTTGACCGTGTTGCCTTAGGAGCGCGAAAGGGTCAGCGAAGAGAGCTACGAGCGAAGGGCGAAAGCTCACCAATGTCGGCAAACTTGCGGTCCTCCCAGATGAGGAAATCGTGCTTCTCGGCCAGGGCTTGCAGCTGAGCTACGAGGTCGGCGTCAAAGTCGGAGACGATGTCGATATGGGTCTGGCGAAGGAGCGGAGCAGGATCAGCTCGGTTTGGGCTTGTAGGAGGCCGGGGAAGCGCTGGGAGCTCACCTTGATGCAGCAGCAATAAGGACCAGCGGCAGCAGCGATGCGCAAGAGGCTGGCCTTGTTGGGAACGTCGACCGACACGCAGAGGTTGGACTTTTTGCGGTCGATGCACTCGAGTAGCTGTTGGGCTACAGCGATAGGGTGAGCTGCAGCGCGCTCGGTGTATGTACGCTTGGTGATGGTGATGGACGGCATTGCTAAGCTGATTCGGCAGCACTTCGGTCGAAACGAGGTGAGGAGACGGAATCCAAGCGGGGCCGAGCCAGATTTCCGTCAAGTCCAAGCTCAGCGCTGCCCCGCATAGAATCTCCTTCGCTTCCTACCTCTACCTCGTTACTCGCCTGCACCAACAGTCGGTTCAAATCACGCACAGGACAGCTCTACCGCCCCAGCACACCGCTCACAGTTGCTCTACACCCTTTGACCGAGCTCTCACGTTGGAACCCGTCGTCATCGTCTTTCCCAGCTTTCCTCGCCTTTCACACGATGGTCGTCAAGCCCAACAGGTCGGGAGGGTTCTACAACCCTTCAGGATACACTGATCTCGCAGACCATGGTCTCATCGGTGAGTGACATCCCGCTGCTGCTGTGGATTTCACGCTTGAAGCCCCACTCTAACGGCACTCGCTTGGCAGGAAATATGAGGACGGCAGCGCTCGTCTCCATCTCGGGAACCATTACTCAACTCTGCTTGCCTCACTTTGACTCGCCGAGGTGAGCTGCAGTCACCACAGTCCCTCGAACACCGCTGACCTCGGCCTCCGCCCAGTGTCTTCGCTCGCATCCTCGATAAGAACCATGGAGGTCACTTCTCGATTCGCACCACTTCCGAGACTACAAGCAAGCAGCAATGTACGTCCTGCAACAGCCAGACAGTCAGAATTCTCACGGCTGACCCTCGGCCTTCTCGCTTCGGCTCGCCCTCCTTCGCCTCTCTCAGATCTCCCCTCGACCAACATCCTCTCCACCAAGTTCCTCTCCGAAGTCGGCGTCGGTCAGATCGATGACTACATGCCCCTCCCGCCCAGCAAATCGGACAAGGAGTTCCTCCCTTGGCTCATTCGTCATGTCACCGTCGTCCGAGGCGAGCTCACCTTCAACATGGAGTGCGCGCCCGCCTTCAACTACGCTCAAGTAGGCCACGAGACCAAGATCGACGAGACGGAACTCAAGGCCGACTTCACCTGTCCCGAGCATGTCAACCTCGACCTCCGCTGCGTTCCCACGGCCAACGAGTTTGCGCCGAAGGGCGCTGAGCCTCCCTCGGTCGTCTTCGACTTGCTGGATCTGAGCGACAGGGGACACAAGGGTCTTGGAGTCACTTCCAAGTTCACGCTCAAGGAGGGAGAGAGCGTCACTTTCGTGCTGAGGGAGCCGCCCAAGCCGGAGACGAGCGCTGGAGGGAAGGAGGCTGCCAGTGAGTGACGGCGACTCCATCTCCCTCAAGGAGATCGCTCGCCGACTGACAGTGATGCTAACGCTTCTATTTTCTTGCGCAGCCTGCCCCGACAACAGCTGCGATGGAAGCGGCGAGAAGCAAGAGACCTCGGCGCTCGATCCCGAGCTTACGCCTCACCTGCTGCATCACCTCTTCATGGGCACGACGACCTACTGGCTCAAGTGGATCTCTCGGTGCACCTACAAGGGTCGCTGGAGGGAGTTTGTGCAGCGGTCGGCTTTCGCTTTGAAGGTGAGCTCTTCCGCCCGCTTCTGAGCGAGGAGAATTCGCAGTGTAGGGTGAAGCTGACAAGTCTCACCGACCCCTCCTTCTGTTGCCCTCCCAACCTCCAGCTCCTCACCTTCGCTCCCACTGGCGCCATCGTCGCCGCACCCACCTTCTCCCTCCCCGAGGATCTGCACGGCGCCGGCCGCAACTGGGACTACCGCTACTCGTGGCTCCGCGACTCTTCCTTCTCCGTCTACGCTCTCCTCCGACTTGGATTCACCGAGGAAGCCGATCGTGAGTTGACTTTCTCGCCTTCAAGCGAACGCTCGGCGAGGGCTGACCTCCGCTTCTCTCGCTCGCAGAGTACATCGAGTGGCTCTCCGGCATCATTCGCAACCGAAACGAGGACGGAGGTCTTCAGATCATGTACACCATCCACGGCGACAAGGACTTGCCCGAGTACGAGCTGCCTCACCTCGACGGCCACAAGGGACAGAAGCCCGTTCGCGTCGGCAATGGAGCGGCTGATCACCTTCAGCTCGACATCTATGGAGAGCTCATGGATGCTAGTGAGTCTTCTCGGTCTGGTGCAGCTTCAAGGGCGACTGCTGACCCTTTTCCCCACTCAGTCTACCTCGCTCAGAAGCTTTCCAAGCCTCGTTCGTACTTCACTTGCTGCTTGCGTGCTCGAGCTGACGAATCGACTCACCCACATAGTCAGCTACGATACCTGGGTGCAAGTTCGGTCGCTCGTTGACTGGATCTGCGAGCATTGGGATCAGCCCGACTTGTCCATCTGGGAGGTCCGAGGCGAGAAGCAGAACTTCCTCTACTCCAAGGTACGCTCTTGGATTCCTTCCTCCGTGAATAGGCGCTGATGGCTCGCTTCGTTCTCGCAGATCATGTGCTGGTAGGTAGCCTCGGCGCTTGGCGACGAGTCGCGCTGACGAACTTTGTCTCGTGTCGCAGGGTGGCCGTCGATCGTGGTCTCCGTCTCGCCGACAAGCGTTCCCTCCCCGCGCCCAATCGCGACAAGTGGCTCGCTGCCCGCGATCACATTTACGAGGAGGTGCAGACCAAGGGCTACAATCAGAAGGAGGGCTTCTACGCGCAGGCGAGTCCTCTCCGCTCTCGCGCGTCACAGCACTCGCTTACACTTCTTTCACGGTACAGAGCTACGAGAGCATCGATGTCCTCGACAGCGCCGTCCTCATCATGCCCCTTTGCTTCTTCATCTCGGCAAACGACCCTCGCTTCCTTTCGACGCTTAAGCACATCATGAAGTCGCGAGACCGTGGAGGTCTCACCGAGAACAACTGTGAGCTGCCGTCCACCTCCAGACTGCCCTGCCGAAGCTAATGAGACCTCTCTCGTGCAGTGGTTTACCGCTACGACACGGCGAAAGTCGACGACGGCACCGGCGGAGGAGGTGAGCTTGTCTTTCTCGCCTGTGATTCGTGGAGCTGTTCGCTTACGCGAGTTCTACACCTCCACAGAGGAAGGCGCCTTCTCCATGGTCACCCTTTGGCTCATCGAAGCTCTCGCTCGCGCCGGCGCCTACGACCCCACCCTGCTCGCTCAGTCGGTCGGTATGCTCGAGGACTTCATGGGCTACACCAACCATGTCGACTTGCTATCGGAAGAGATTTCCAAGGGCGGGGAGCCATTGGGCAACTTCCCTCAGGTGAGTTTGGACGCTGCTCGGCTTCGGCGGCACTGCTCGGTCGAGGCTGACCCCGCGTTCATCAGGCGTTCTCGCACGTGTCTTTGATCTCAACCTGCTACAACGTAAATCGGCAATGCGAGGGCAAGTGAGTAGAGGTCGTAGCGACTTGTGTGACTCGGGGAGTGCGCGCGGGAAGGCGAGGGGTCGAAACAGCGCTTGGAGGGCGCTGAAGATGTCCGAAATGCACCAATGTACATGCGTAACACTTCTGTGGACCTAAGTGTCTACCAGCTCGGCACGAAGTAGCAGAAGAGGCTCCGTTAATAGGAACGACTCGGCGAAGCCTCTGGCTCCCCCGCTTGGGCATGACTCGGAGCCTACCACTTTGAGAGAGTAAGGGCGACATCTTGAAGTATCAGTGCTCTTAAATGGAAGTCCGACATGTTTTTGTGCCTTCCCTCGCCCCCCTTCCCTGCTCGGCGCTCGGTCTCCTCCCCCTCCCCCTCACCACCTCCCACCGACAACAGTCTCGCGCCTTTCGGTCCAGCAGGCTCCCAAGACCCACCGTCGCACTTACCGTGCCCACGGACGCATGGTCAGTTGGAACAACCGCCTTTCTTTCTCTCACACCCGGGGTCGCCAATCTTGGCCAGACACATGTCTAACCTGCCCTCGCCTCGCCTTGGTGCATCTTTCCCTCTACAGAACCCTTACAAGGGACACCCTTGCCATATGTGATCTTTTTCCCCGACTCCAGGACTAGGGCCAAACGCTGACCCTTCTMCCCTTCGTAGCGAGGTCATCCTTGCTCCTCTTGGAGTTGAGATCCCCAAGGCTGAGGAGCTCCCCGTTGAGGAGGAGCAGGCCGCCATTGAGGCTTAAACGTCTCGTCGGCGAGCGAGGCAGAGGGCTTCAAGGAGTAGTGTCGCTAAACCAATGTGATACCGCTTTGCTCTCATTCGAATCGCCGAGAGCTGAGAGTGGCTCACGAAGCGCAGCAGATTCAGGCGGACTTCTGCAGCGGAGTAACACTGGCGCTGTTACCTTATCACTTCTCGCGAGACTCCATCGTCGGAGCCGAGAGGAGCGACCTAACGTAGAAGGCGAACCGAACCGGCTGCTTCGTCGCTTCGGCCTAACTTGACTCGCTCTGCTCGACGTTCGGCCTCGCTCAAAGCAGCGGCTCGTCTGCCTCTTGGCTGATACTCGCTCTTCTCTCCGTCTTCTTGTATCTGCTACCTGCCACAGAGAGGTTTAGCGGCGGAGTACCGTTGCGCGACATCCGCTCGAGGCTGCCAGCTCGCCTTCGGCGGAAGCTCAGTCGACGTGCATGTTAGCCCAGTCTCTACTGCGTCTTAGGTGTCAAAAGCCGAGTCAACAATTCAGACGTCTGGAAAACTCCTGCAGAAGCTGCTGCACACCTGGCAGCGGCTCGGCGAAGCTTCCCTATCGCCTGCTGCAGCTCAGAGCTTGACGCTGAGCGCGCCGAGAAGTCGGTAGCGAGGTATCGAGATACCATTGAGCCGCGTCTGATCTTCTCACTACCATCGAGCGAGATTCCTGCGCCTCAAATTCGTTTCCTGAGTCAACCCAACCCTTGCCAGGCTACCCACTCCTCTCTGTCCGCTCCTCCTGCGGCGTGTGGGGGCGTGTGTCGACGTCGTTTCGCTACGCACCGTTCACTAGTACACTCTTCCCGCAC
The DNA here is from genome assembly GCA_001600635.1 of Leucosporidium creatinivorum. NCBI lineage: Eukaryota > Fungi > Basidiomycota > Microbotryomycetes > Leucosporidiales > Leucosporidiaceae > Leucosporidium > Leucosporidium creatinivorum. The sequence continues at coordinate 419,049 of BCKL01000008.1, read as the reverse complement.
TCTCTGAGCCTCAGCAGCTCACGAAGACGTCCGCAAGCGCGCAGCGGTCGCCGGACCGCTGCTCGATGGGGTGGGGCGGAAGCCTGAAGTGGTCGACTAACCCGGTGATACAAGCTACAAACAAAAGGAGAAGCACAAAGACTACGACATAAGTCCTCAACCCGAGCCCAGCACACCTTAGACGACGAACTGTAAGACGGGGAAGCTGGATTAGCGAGAGCCGAGATGAGGCGAGACGGGGTGAATGAGAACACACCACAACGCCACCTTCGAGCATGACGATGCCCTGCTCCGCCAGTACCTCGAACAGCTCGTTGGCCTCGGCAGTAGAGAAGACCTCCTCCAACGGCAGACCCTCGTTCAGCGGCGGGAGAATCTCGGTGAGGGCGGCCTCGTCGCGGTGCTTGTAGATCGACTTCTTGACGGCGGCGAAGCGGGTGCGGAACAGCGTCATCCTGTAGTAGGGAACAAAAGAGGGTCAGCGGGATCACTGGACGACAGAGGGCAGGCAACACCCACCTCGCGGGGTCGACACCTGCCGGAG